>OZ022416.1:24044912-24508717 GCA_963989365.1 Rhimphoctona megacephalus | reverse complement strand
GGGCTTGCGGAAAAAAAAACATTGATGAACTAAAGACAAAAAAGTATATCGAATCCCTCGACGGCTGACGACGACATCGAGAGGTAGATGCGAGTTTTTTTAATGGATCAAGGGAAACCCTCTTTGTGCGTCTGTCAACGCTTGTCACGAGCGTAGTATGGTCTTTTCTAGTCATGATCGACAATGCTGTCGAGTTCCTTTTTTTTTATTTTGTAGTATAACGAAATCATAAAAAAAACAATGATTTGGAAATCGTTATTTAAATTGTTTCCATTTTGAAATGATGGACTTAATAATTATGGAATGCAATCAATAAAAATAAATATAATATAAAAATAATGAGGTATTGCCAAGCTGGAAATTGGAAAAAACTAAAAATAAATGAAACTTTTTTTTCCGCGTTGATATAAATGAATAAAAAAATGACAATAAGCGGCGACGGTTCGTGATTTTTTTTCTGGAACAGTCCGTAAGGATATTGAATGAAGAAGTGAGAAATTACGATAATGACAATAAGAGAAAGAGAGAGGAGGACATGAACCAAGTCAGCTTCGTGCTTTTTGTGATATTCCTCTCGTTTGGGTTTATCGCTCGAAGGGACGAGTAGAATGGGCCATGTATATGACGTCGATAGACGAATCAGCGATTTTTTTTTGTCGCGGATTCTTCTTTACCCTTCTCCCTACCCGTCTTGATTTTTTTTACTATCATTTCTCTCGGCAGTGCTCTGCACTATTTATTTCGCTCTTATACCGCTTTAGTACCTCGTAAGAAAGTGTAAGAGCTGCTCGTTCCTGCTTCAGCTGATCCGCCCTTTGCTTGTGCTGTAGCAACCCTCGTGACGATTCTTCCATTCTGATCAACAAAAAAGGAAATCGTACATTAGTTCGATGTTGAAAAAAAATACCAAAAATATGATAATAATGTAAAAATTATTAATTGATCTCGAAAATGGCCTAATTCAATTTGATAATTGTAATAAAATTTTTAATAAATTGGATTTTCAATAAACTAGATGCATATTTGACATTTTTTAATAGTTTTGAATTTTTATGTTCGTTTTATCCAATTATTTCTTTCGCCTTTATCATTTTTCCTGTAAAGATGATCGAATAAAAGAACAATATGGCTGAAATGAGGTTCAGTAGTTTCTCGAGTATCGAGAATTCAAGTGGGCTATAGAAAGAGCGTTAGTGGTACTCGTAAAATCAATGCACGTCGCGGATAGAAAGCGAGAAAAAAGCTTTTGACACAGTTTTTTCCTGACATGGCGACGAGAAAAATTTTTCAAGTGGCTCAATTTGAATCAGAAAAAAACTACCAAGTCAGAAATCTGACTGTAATTTTTACACAGATATACGTAGGAATAACGTAACCATTTTCTTTGTCGTAAAACACGTTCAGAAGAACATTTTTCGTATTATAAATCTAAAAAAAAATTTATGTATCACTCAATTTGCTGTGATGTAACGTCTAAAAGTTTTTTTATTCCTTCTGGGGAGTAAAAATTGTAAAATCATTTTTTCCCACAAACTGTGACAGCTCCAAATCTCTTTGTAACATAGTGCAAATGTGATTTTCTTAGACTCCGTTTAAATTGGAAAAAATAAGAAAATTTGAAAAAAATCGTATTTTTTTTTGGCTCGAGTGAAACCGGGTAATAAATTTTTGATGTTGGAAAACGCGTTAGCCGGATATATCGTTGGCCGGATACGAGAGTGGTTGCACCGGCAGTGGACAATTACCGGCAACACATCCCCGATGGTTTTATCAGGAGAGAGGGATGAAGGGGGTGGGGTGCAGGGGTGCAGACATTTTCTTTCTTCGTCGGAAAACCACCCTCGCGAAATGCCTATCGGGAACATATGGCAACGTAACCAGTTGAGCCCTCACAGAATTTACCTCGTGATTTACAACGCTCTATGGGGGTTTCATCCCCTAAATCGAAGTACGAACGTTTGTCTTAGTTTTTTAATAATGTTTTTCCAATTCTTTCCTTTTATTTATTATTTTATTGATGTATTTTATTCATAATGAACCCAGAAATTTTATTTTAAACCTTTAGTTACCACTCCACAAAAAAATGTACACTCGTTTTTAAAATGAAATAATCAAAAAAGATTAAATTGTTTTCAATATAAATTGATTTTTGCGATATTGTGCACTTCATAATTTTTATTAGTCCACAATAATCAATTATGCAGATATTTCGATAATTCCTAAATGTCTTTTGAAGATCCATTTATATAAAATATTTTTTTATGTCATGATAAAAATTTGATAGCGGATTTCTTGTCAAAATTTCGTGGCTTACGAAAACACTGATTCTTCATGAATTTACCCATGTATGTAAATATCGTCAGAGCAGTTAGCGAACATTCGTGCAAATTCGATTTCCACGAATTTACTGCATCCGAAAATTACTGCATCGTTATAACGATGGAGTAACCGAGAGTCTGGGACGTGGGAACATATTGCCGAGAAGTTTAAACTCAGCCCCAAATTACAGAGGGTACACCGAAAGAAAATTTGACGAATATAATTCTTACGAGAAAAAACGATTTTGTTTTTTCAGAGCTTATGTTTCACGATCAGGATTTAATTGAGATTGATTTTAGCACGCGTGCTTATGTATTATTTGATTTACTACATTTACTATTTTATCATTATTCGTTTTACATCATTTTATAATTGTTTAGCAACATGTTTTAATAGTTCAGTGTTTACTTATTTTCGATAATTAATTACGATAATACTTTATTATTACGTTTCATAATAACACGACAGAATTTTTGTCCGGTTTTCAAACACACAAAAACGATCACGAAAAACTTGTTTTTTCTCTACAATTCCAAAATTAGTAAATGATCAATTGATCATTAAGAGATTAGAAGGATTTTAAGGAGATTTTTCAGTAGAGTAAGAATTTGATTAATGGAGGATAATCGGTGGTACGTCTTGGACAATTATGACATTAACGAATGAGGCTCGAGGAAGCGAGAAGCTTGAGACTCCTAACTCGAATTAGGGGTAAGAGCGAAGGTAAAAAAGTAATTTGGGTTATTAGGCTCGTCGACAGAGACTAATAGCCTCGATTTCATTACAACGCCATCAAGATTTTTGCGCTAATATTAAATTTCACTTTTCCTCCACTCTCTCCCCTTTCTCATAGCGTATTTTTTTATATCTATGTATATTTTTCTTTGTCGTATGGATGTATGATTATGTATATTCATTCTTTTGATAGATTAGTTCAGATATAATGTATGAGAGCACCCTCTATGCAAATATGCATGCTTTTAGACCCTTCAATAACCTTTCGTTACTTTTATTCATTCATTCCAATAAGGATACGTTAAAAAAACTCAAACTCCTTTTTCCCATACGTAATATTGAAAAAAAATAAGTTTATTGGCAGTCAATTGATTCGCTTGTTAGTTTGAATAAAGTTATGTTCATTATCGAAATAAAATTACCATCAAATTGAAAGTAATACCAATAATAATAACAGTAGGCATTTTTGGAGTATTATTTTAGAGAATGAATTGTTAAAAAATGATGGGTATCGCGTTGTAGTGTATCGAATATTGAAAAAAATCTATTCACAGGATTTTTTATTTATTTGTTTGTGGGAGGGACGATTTTCGTTTTAAGTACAGGATCACGTGTCTGAAAATATACAACAGAGGGTCATATAAGATCAGGCTTTTATATGGTCCGTCCAAAACGATATGGAAATTCTCGAGTGAGGGGTTCGTGAAAGTGGATCTAAAATAATGATAAAAAAAAAGAAAACATTCTGCGGTTAATTTTTATTCGTTTTTTAGGCTGTTGATTTTGTTCTTTCAAACTGACGAAGGCTTTTATGTCTGAGAGGCAAAATGTCGCGACGTAAAACGTCAAATTCTCGAGTCGTTCAGAGTCTAGAAATGGGGGTAGTTTTTTTTTTTGGAATATTTATACACAATTCCTATTTATATATATATACGTGAAATTCATGGAGAACGTTTTATATTTTTCACTCTGTTTCCGAGCCGAGAGAGAGAGAGAGAAAGAGAGAAGCGAAATTGAATTTTTCCCTTGGCTCAGCGCGCGTGCGGACCATTAACCACACGGTCCAGGAACAATGAGAGGCTTGCACGGGCCAAATTGATGCTGGGGAGAGGGCCTAAAGAATTTTGGCGAAAGAGAGAATGAGGATAAATAGAAAAGAGCGTTTTACGATGTGTATATCTGTGTTTATGGATCTGAGAGAGAAAAGGGCGTAACTTCGATTATTTGGTGTGTTAAAATCTGGACTGCTGGAGCCTTTTATTGTTCAAGAGTTGTTATACATATATTTATGTCTATGCCTCGGTCGTCGCGAACTTTTTAACTCCGAGGAGTATTAACGCGACCCAGCTGTTGCAAAGGGTACCTCTACCTCCCCCCCCCCCTCCTTCCGTCCCCTTTTGATACCAACTATTATGGAGAATTGCCCGAATTTCCAACCCTTCTGCCACTTGCTCGAAAACGAATACGAGGGAGATGAAAATTCAAATAGTACCGAAGTAATCTCACATTTTTGGCATTCGGTCAATTTGAAGGTTATCGAAATTGGTATTTCAACTACTTCGAGCTCGATTATTTTTTTCATTCATTTCAGAACGTAAAATAACTATTTTTCATGTTATTAAGGCGAGCAACCACTTTAGATGCTTCAAAAAATCAATTTTTTTTTTATTTCATAAATCGTTAACAAAATATCTTAAGAATACACCTTGAAATTTTTCAAACGGTATTCGGATTCCTTCTAACGGTATATATATAAAGGATAAAGACTCTCTCTTCGCTCGACTCCCAAGCACGCTCAAACTTTAAGGGGGGACAACCATTTAGAACGCCGAAATTGAGCAGATTTTTAAGAATTTTTTTCAAGGGGAAGAAATAAATGGATCCCTTTGAAATTTTAACAGTTTATTATAAATATTTCAACGAGTATTTTCCATTTTTAATCATTAGAAAAGATTGAAAATTGACGGAGATATAGCATTTTTACGCATTAGGCATTTTTTTTACGGTGCCAATTGTAGCGCCGTGAAAAATGATCTGAAACAGAAGGGCAAAAGGACGTGGTCAGTATATGCCTGTGTTCACTTGATAAACCTAATCTTTTAATAATAAGTTAAGAATTGGAGAAATGGCAGACATAAAATAAAAAAAATCGATATTTTCGATAATTTTTTTCTTCTTCGCTGATCAAAAAAACTAGTTTATTTTGAGAAATTAAAAATATATTTCGGTTCACCAAGTGGTCTTATATGTTACGAAAACGTGTGCAAAATTTTAGCCCGATCGGTTCAATAGTCTCTGAACAATCTTTGGCACCAAAAAAACACATAGTGAAAAAAAAAGTTTCGAGAAAAATGCGTTTAAAGTTTTGGCAATGGAAAAGTGTTTGATAAAGCCACTTACGAACTAATCTGCTGTGCCGCCTAATCTACTATTATTACTATTTTTATTATTATTACGAAATAATTATTATCACTATTATTACGATTATTACGAACTATTATTACGATTATTATTATTACTATTATTACGATTATTAAGATTATAACGAACTAATCTCCTATTGACTTAAGTCATGAAGTTTTTCGTATTTTACAAATATTAAAGTAACTTTTAAAGCAAAAAAAAATCGATTTTTTGAAGATTCTAAATGGTTGTCCCCCCTTAAACGTCTTTTTCTCGAAACGACATTTTTTCAATTTGCGGGAATCGCAACTCAAAAACTAATTGATGGATCGTCTTCAAATTTGGAACACGTTTACATAATATAATTTATTAAAACATGAACCTAAAGTTGGAAAGATTAGATTGTTTAAAACATATTTATTATTGCAAAATGCCGGGGGAAAAAATGCTAAAAATCGATCATTTTTTTTTAAACACGTTCCAACATTCAATTCTCGATTGTTTTTTCAAAATTTAGGTTCATGTTCTTAAAAAACATCTCAAGAATGTATAAAAATTTGTTGGACTATTTCAGATGCGAATTGCGAGCTGCACAATTCTCGCAAATCGACAACGACGATGAGGACACGCCAAGGGACACAGCGAATTACACCTTGATTAATGTATGAAATAACTTGAAAAAATTACCAAAGATGTATGAAAATATGAATAAATTATTGTCAAAGTTGCGGAAATTTCCGTTTTTTTCACAATAAAAAAAAATTCAAAAAATCATCTAATTTTCGGTCTCCTAAAGTGGTTGCTCGCCTTAAATGAATTACAGTGTTTTTTTGTCCTATTTTTACTCACGATGCAATGTTGAGCTTTAATATCTTCACAATTGAATGAGTGACCTTGAACTTTATGCACGAGAACACATTTTCATTTAAAGTGAAACTATTCACGGTTTTTTGACTCCGCCATTTTGAATTCTGAATTCTTGATTTGAATATTTCGTCAGAAGAGCGTCTGGAATTTTCTACTCGGACCCGAAGAGCACTTTTCATACGTCTCAGATTTTTCATACTCTTCTGTGTGTGCTCTCAAGCTGTGAGAAGTATCTTTTCTCTCTCTCCCTGGAAACGCATTTTTCTTCTCCTTCGTTACGACGAAGGGTTTAATATTCGTCAGAAGGTTTCGCGAAGACGAGACTTCCATTACGTAGCGTCTAGCGAGTGGCGGTGTTTGAGAAAAAGGAAGAAAGAAAAAAAGAACGGAAAAGAAACCGATGGAAAGTGTTGGCTGGATGTGTAGCAAAAAAAACAGCCGAAAAAGCGTTATATATATGTGTGTTTCATCTTTTTCCACGAAGATATATACAGAGAAAGGGTGTCCTGAAAATCACTCGAATGTTTAAAGGGTACGGTAGATGGTGAAATTCTAAAGCGAACAATTTTTAAACTCGTGACAGTCAATTCGATGTATTGAATAGGCTTAAGGCGGCATTAGAACTAGATCCGCGAGAAAAAGAGATATAAGAGCTTTTCTCTTTATAATTACACAATTTCCTTATCTCGTTAATATCCGACGTGACTTTTGTAACTCCCTCTATAGAACCATATAGTTTTATTCGTGCTGAAGCTGGGAAAACGTTTGCTCGTTTGTCGTCGTGAATTTTGTAGTATGCAGGGGAGGAGAAGTCTCGCTCGAGCTCACGAAACAGCGCGGATTTTCATCGTTCATTCAAGAGAGAGACTCTTCTCGTCACGTCTATCTCCGGCTGTTATACGACGTGTCGTACAGTATCCGGCACGCGCGTGCTATAGCGAATGAGAGGTAAAGAGAGACAACGAAGAGACAGAGGCGAGACTTGTAAATCGTATTGCAACGTGTTTCATGCTGGACGTGAATATAATACGTGTCCCTCGTTACAGAAGACTCTCGCCTCGAATCACTGTTGTTTTACGTATAAACGCATAAACGACAGTCGTGAAACGCGCTTCCCTGCAGAGAAGTTCAAAGTTCGACTGATGACCGCTAGGCGGCCAGTGAAGCCAGGCTTCCTCGGAAGCGAAGGCGCGTATTCAGAGCTATAAGGATATGCTTGTGTAGGTCTAAGTTTTTTAAGCAGCGTAGCATTAAAAATAAGAAATTATCTTTAAAGTATTTCGAAATATCCTACGCGTACTTAACGCAAACTTTTCCAGTTCTATAAAATGGCAAAAGAGATTGATAATTCTACTGAAAAAAGGAAAGATGTTGTTCGAATATCTTCTCAACTTTAGTTGACGTAACTGCTGGATAAAAAGTAAGGCGTTAGTAGTAATAATAATAAAAAGAAATTTAAAAAAGCGGGTCTTTGGTGAACTCGTATATGGAGTCGTGAACGCTTTTTCAAAGGGGTTCTTGTGATGCGTTGATGCACCCCCTCCCTTTGTGCCTCCTAAAAGTCTCCTCGTGGCTTTGCTCTCTTTCTCTCGTTGCATCGATCCGGCAAACCCCTCTTTTATAGCGTTTACAGAGTTGAGGCTTCTGTATGCGAGTATAACAACGCTTCGTCCGATCTTTCTTTCAACCCCCCTCCCACGAACCGTCATCCCTTCGCGATTCTGTGCTATACTCAACCCCGCGCGAATATCTCCTTCCGTTCTTGTCCCTTTTACGCGTCGCGCACGCTCTGTGAGACCGTAGCTAGCACACAATTGTACGTACAGGGTGTCCAGTTCAAATTTAACGGGTGTCCAGATTTTCACCGCTGAAAGTCCGACCCTAGGGCTTGGATCTTTTGATCTTTTGTATAATTTCTATCCATCGTTTCATTCTCAGAATTAGGCAAAAAACTTATTAATAATCGTTGTTTTTTTTTTTTTTTTTGTAAAAAAGTATCATTTTCCAAGGGCGAACGCACTGCAAATGTATTTTCCGTTTTCGAATAATTTATTTTGAATGATTTTAGGTTATTATCAATACAAAAGTATCTTTTGGCCGATAAAAAAAAAGGAAATAGTCGTTAACTTCGTTCTTGAATGACAAATCAATAAGAAATTCATTATTGTAACACCCTGTATATTCAAGGATACGTAGCACTGGCCAGGGCAAAAAACCTACGCCCCCTCCCCCTCCTGAGAGCTACTACGACTTGACAACCCCCAGGCCGACAAACCCGAACCCCGAACAACGAATCTCTCCGCTCCCGAGCCTGGAAGGTTCTGTGAAAGGCTTTATCGAAGTGTTTCGTTGCATGCTGTTTTTCCGCCTTTGCAACAGAGCCCTCTCTTGCCCCTCGGTTCGTCCTCACCCGAAAATTCACCAAGTAACGTGAATCGTGTTTTTCGACCCTCTGTCTATTTGTCCAGTGAAAAAGAGGAAATTCCATTATCAAGAAGTTTCCTAAAAATTGTAGGTTTAAAAAAGATTAAATGAGGAAATAGTTTTGGGGCGAAGTTCCTGCCAGTTGGATTTGGAAGTTTTGCTTTTGGTGCTTCTGGATGTTCACAATGAACTCAATATTTTTTAGACCATCCATTATCTACTTCAGCTGGTAAATCTTCTTTTTGTTTAAACGTATAGAAAAAAATATATTCGGATTATTCACCGTTCGAGGCAACGTTTTCTCCTGTGGTAAAAATGACCCACAGAAAAATAAGTTTTTGTATCGAGTTAGAAAAAAATCTGGCTTCTGGAAAGCAGATTATTTAATTGTAACTGTTTTCTTTTTGCATTGACGTTTCGCGTTCTTGGTTGGTTTCTTCTCGCTGACCCAGTGTCTTATTCTTTCTGTCTTTCACGACCCGTTTTATTTTACTTCAAGGCTTTTTGCCCTCTGTGAACTAACTCAATTAACCCAGTGATCCTTCTCTTCCGGTTTACCTTCGTGCAGGATCGAGCTCCCTTTTTTATTTTTTCGAAAGTCTTTAATGCTCATTTTCAACGTTTACCTTCATACTTTTTGTCTCCCACTTACGAACTCTTTTCTGCAATTAAAATGCACGAGATCCAGGCAATTACAGTTCTCTTCTCTTTATCTCGCTCCATGGTTAATTCCCTCTCTTCCCCCGCTTATAAAGCTCCATAAAAATGCACAAAGCGCCCAGGCTCACGCTACATTCAAAGGTCTTCGCACTCTCTATAATTATCAACCCCTGAGCCCTGTTAACCCCCGCAACCCATTCACCCTCTCTCATATTTATTTTTCTACGTCTCTAAACTCGTCTCGTTCTCTTTGTTGGCTTCCATTTGCGAATCTCCACTAACACGCACTTCCCTCTTTCCTCGCAAATCTTCTGAGGGTCAAAAAACCCCACTGCTCACCACAATTTCGTCTCAAACTCGTTGAGTTTCGGTCACAGTATTTGATTTATCCGTATCATTTGTTTTAATCCTACGCTTTATTTTCAAACAATTTTTTTGATTCGTTATTTTTTTTATCTCATGTCTGCATTCAGGATTATTTGTTAATCGATAAATACACCGAGATTATTATAGTGGAATTAGTGTGGAATTTTTTTCTCAATTTTCGAATTTCGATACGTTCTTTTCAGGGTTTTTACTTCGAAAATGAAAATTTTGTGAAAAAAATGTGATTGTTTAAAATTAATTTCTATTTATTCACATTAATTTAATTAGATCTTACAGAAAATGGGAAGAGACGATTTTCACATCTTTTAAACACCAATTCATAGTCGCAAATTTTGTTATCTCGAAAGGGAGAATTAACTCCACCTTCGAGTTTTATCGACTTGGCTGCAGCAATACGAGAAAACTTCTATTAGTTCTATCTTCATTTTTCTTTGTCTCTTGTTTTTTTTTCGTACCTCACAGGATAAGAAAAAGAAAAATGGAACTTAAGACACGGACTGAGCGTCAAGAAAAACTTTAATAGAAGTTGGACTCGATTTTCTGCTCTTTGTATACAGGTAGATAAAAAATATATATAAGTATACTCGCGTTTTTCAAAGTTTTTTTAACGTAAAAAAATAACAACGAACGTGCACAATTCGCTTTGTGACTAAAACATCCACGTCCAGAGGTACGTTGAAGTATTTTCTTGCGAATTCATTTGAAAGTTGAGTTCAGTAGATTTGTCTATTTTATCCGGAAAAAAAATAATAATAAAAAGGGAAAATGAATTTTGGGATAGAAAATAAAAATTATTTTTGTATTTTTCGGCAACTGCGAATTAAATTAAACTTCGGATATAAACGTTGATATTTCATTTCAAAATATTCATTTACAAATGCAAATTTATTGAATTAATCGTATTGAAATAATTGTAGAATGAAATAAATGTAAATATTTTTTCTGGGTTCTTGGAGAACTTGGACCTTAAATGTACCTTCATAAATTTCCTCGTATCTATTCTTATATCCATATTTTGTATATATGTATACACATTATTTGTTGGCTCGCAGGATTAGCTGGCCAACTCATTGAGAACACGATACCGGAAGCCTTGGGAAGGTGAGCAGAGCTTCCGGGACGTCGAATAATATTTGTGGGAGGGGAAATGGTCGTTGAGCAATTCACAGATAGCTGCAAGGCCAAAGATCAATGAAAATCAAATATATGGGGAGTTTTGTGTGAAAAAAACCTTCTTCAGATTTTAATTTAAAAAAACGGTGCATGAATTATCGCAATTTCATTACGTGTTAAAATATTTTTTTAAATTTTCCATTACATTTTGTATAGAATTTCTGAACTATTCTCCATTTTTATGAAAATAAAATCGACCGGAATTCAATAAAATGTTCAAACACAATTCAATAAAAATTTTTACACACTTCATCAATGCAGAATTTGTTTCACTCAAATACAAAAATGGTCCAGCTCGGTATCCGATTATTTTCCGTATCATTCAATTTTTCATTTATCTCGTTTATGTCATTTATTTTAATAAAATGTTTATTCTATTATTTTAGAATAAAAGCTGGCGATGAACGATTGGAAAAAAAATCTTTTTGCTTTTTGGATGTTTATGGAAATGGGAAAAACATTCTCGAATTTTTGAGTGATGTTTAAGGGCGGAGACGATCGTCGATTTTCTACGAAAGGCTCTATAGAGTTGTATGAGAAAAAAGGAAAACAGGAGATTGTGCGTTCGATCGGTTCACGGTCGAGTCCAAAATGTGTTATTGGCTCGGGGCCAATATCGATGATTTACCGAGTCAACTACCCCCTTCTAGCCCTCTTTTTTCCGCCCTCACCTCCTCGCAGTTTGGTTATATTACACTTGCTCCAACCTCTCGTTATTTATACGTATCAGGACGCCAACGATATTCCTTTTTTTTCCATTATTTATCGTATTATTGACACGTACGAAAAAAATACATTTTTCCCTTCCCTTTCACCCTCTTGTTGATATTTACAAGTCGTAGTGGCTCTAATACGAAACATTTGTTTTCGACACAAACAAAAGTGCCGTATGTTCTCGTGATAAAAACGATTTTTTATAAGCGAGGGATCAAAAAAGTCATTTCTCAAATAATGAAAAATTTGGTAAACGAAGTTCAAAGTTAATACATTTTGTAGTCTACTAATTGTTTGTGTTATTTTTTTATTAATATGGGATCAAATTTAATCTCAAACTTTTGTTAATCAATTGTTAGAGAGATAATAAAGTATTTTTTAAAATTCATTTTCATCGATGTTTAACCCGTCAGTGGTCACGCTACGTACACTTTAACGGGAGAAACCAGTTTAGGAGGCCGAAATTTTGGTGTTTTTCGTGAATTTTTTTTAACAGGGAAGGAATAATCAGAATTTGTTTAAACTTGGAGGATATTTTATTCATGTTTTGAAGCACACTTTGTAATTTTTTCAAGTCATTTCCGCCGGAAATAGTGGAGTTAGAAGCTGCTGTCCATGGACGACTTTTTTTCAACTGGTGGGCATTCTAGCTCAAATAGTTATTGACCACTCGTTCTGAAAATTTGTGTGAATATTCTTTATTCAATTACAATCCATATGAACCTAACTCTAGGATGATATTATTATTAAAAATATTTTTTTTAATGCAAAAAAGGTGTAAAAACATGGTATAAACACATGACATTGTGTTCAAACACCTCAAAAACATGCAATTTTCGACTTTTTTGATCACAATTAGGTTCATATTCTTATGAAATATGTTGTTAACGAAAAAAGAAAATTGTAATGATTACAGATAAAAATTGTGACTTCGGGAATGCCCACCAGAAAAAAACTCGGATGACGATCGTCCATGGACAGCAGTTTCTAACTCCACTATTTCCGGCGGAAATGACTTGAAAAAATTACAAAGTGTATTTTAAAACATGCATAAAATATCCTCCAAGTTTAAATAAATTCTGATTACTCCTTCCCTGTTAAAAAAATTCACGAAAAACATCAAAATTTCGGCCTCCTAAACTGGTTTCTCCCGTTAAACATTGGTCGCGCGATGAGAGATTTTCTCACATGTATAGTTTCAAGTCTTTAAGTTGATAAATAGGAGCTTGAAAATAATTTCGCTTTTATTTTTATTTTTGAAAAACCATAAATACAACTATAATTGACACTAAAAAAAGAAAATAATTAAAAAAATTCAAAAATAAAAATTGAACAAATTTTGTTAACTCTTCAATCATACAGAAGAATAAATTTGGTGAATATAAAAAAAATTTCAAATGCTTATGCTATTTGAAATTTTCGAGTAATTATTGTTTTAATATAAGTGTGAGACAGTCTCATAGAGCGATCGATGACGGGTTAAATTATTTAATCGTAGTAACAGAAAATGTATACATATATTATGCGTGAAATAATACAATAACAAAACATTCTCACCTGGCCAATTCTCGTTGTAAATGATGAACCCGTGCACGTGCTCTTTCTGCCTCGGCTGTGGCCTCTCGTACCCGACCCTCAGCCTCCATTCGCAATCGTCTCTCTCGTTCCACATCTCGTTGTGTCGCCTCCCTCTGACGAAACATGGAACAAAAAAAAAGTAATTGCTATTTTTAAAGTTCTACTTTGACATTAACCAACTCACTTGATAAATTTTATATTTTTATTATTTTATCCCCGAAGAAGAGGAATAAATCCATGTCTCCCATGAGCATTTCATTTGATAAATATTTTTTGCCATTGATTTAAAAAAAAATGATATAAGATCGTTTTGAAAATCGTTTTTTTTCCAAAGCTACTATATATTTTGATGTAACGGGAAGAATCTTTGTCACCCATGCTGCGGTGATGTTTTCGTTTGGCTATTTTATCGTGTCAGTATACACCCTGCCGTTACTACTGGCAGCATTATTAGTCGAACTCAACGAGACACACAGTGAGTCGTTTTCTGTCCCCAGGATTAGAGAACGTACACATCTATACATATATGTACAAAAGCTCGAACATTTACCCCTGGCTTTTCAGAGCATAGAACACACAAGAGAGCTTTCCCTCCCGCCCGAGTTTCCGAGTTTATTGAACGAGCTATATTACATATATGGAATGTTTCGTGTCAAATCGATCGAGATTTCATCTCCAAGTCATTTGATCATTTTGCTGATTTTTTCCATTAGTCCGTGGCAGCAGTGGAGTATTTTTTCAAATTTTTATTCTCATTTTCATTTTTTTTTCAAAAAAGTAATAAAAATTATCGAGCCAAAATAGTATTTTGTTAAATAATTTTCAATTTTTATTTATTTATTTGTACTGAAAAATACAAGAAACTTTTTTTTGTCAAATTTTATTTTCATTAGTGGTATAAATAGCGACGAACATTTTTTAATATTTCTGTTCCCGTAGTGGCTTAAATTAAAGAAAAAAAATTATCACTGTCCGAGCTTTCGGGATTATAAAAATTGTAAAAAATCATGGATACTGGTTTCATTTTGTGGATAAAGAGAAAAAAACATCGGTTTCGTTGGTTGTGATAATCGAGAATAGTTTCAAGTTCTATTGGGTTTTATACAGAACACCCCATACACACAACACATAAAGCAACGACTCTCTATCCCAGTATTTCGAAAGCTTTCGAAATCCAACGATTATGCCTCCCTCGTAACAATGCTACAATATACATATATAAACGCACATATATTTATACCGGAATTGAGAGTTTTTCGACTCTAAGGAACGAGGCGATAACAATAAAGAATAAAAGAAACAAAACAAAAATAAGTCGAAACCTCGAACAAGGTTGTGTATTTTATTGAGACACTAATTCTACGAGATCTTTTTTATAACTCTGTGAAACGTCGTAAAAAAGTTGAGGATAAAAAAATCAATAAAAGTTTAATCAAATTCGACAAATGAATTATTTTCTTTACACTTTGTGAGTATTTTTGGAAATGAAAGATATCGTGATTAATCACATACTCTAAAAATGGGTTGACGAAGGAGGATAGAAAAAGAAAATCTGAAAAATGAGCAAATATAAGAAAAAATAAACAAATAAAACAAAAAAGATAAAAATCCGCTGTTTTTGGCCGAAACAAAAAGCTCTCGTCGATCTCTCGCCCCTTGTGAGAGACCAGGCAAGATGGAATTATTATTCATGAATTTAAATCGAAGTGTTGCACGCTCCATTGGCGACGATATATATATATACACATATGTATAAATAAAAGAGGGAATTCGCACCCTAGCTTCTCTCCGGAACATCCCGGGAGGGACTATGGGAGAATAGGGATTGTCGATGAGGGAGGGTTCACATATTTTAGTTGTAAATGATGTTCCTTAATTTCCTGTATTTGTGTTTTTTTTTCTCGATTATTAAATGCTTAAATTCACAATTAAATAACTTAGTCGAAATTTTTCGAGACTCGATAAGACGTTAGTGAAAACATGTATTTCACGTTGTTAAATAATCGTAACGAGTCCTGAAGTAAGGACGAAGAAGTATAAAAAGTGATGAATTTTTATGACTCTTATCGAATTGCACCAGTTTTTTTTTTACTGCACAGGGTGAGAAAGATTTTCTCGAGAGCCATTCCGGAGGTTTGTGGTCGACTTTTCGGAAGATAGGATTTTATAGGGCAGATAGGAGACCGGGGGAAAGTGCAAAATGTGTTCGCAACCGCAAGGAGGGCTGCAAGAAAAAAAAAATGAAAGCAAGAGAGTGGTGAGAAAAAAAAAAGAGAATTGAAATTATCGATACGGGTGAGAGGAAGAGAGAAAAGTGTAAAAATCGGGGTTCTCGCAATCTGGTAAAGGCTACCTCGACACTTATTCTTCCGCTTGTAAAAAAAACCTAGACGTACGCATACAGTTGCAAAAACATGGAGAACACTTCGAGGGGTTTAAGAAATGGCCTTTAGGGATTTATGTGAGGTCTTAAATCTCACTCTCTTTGTCTTTTCTCCCTCCCCCTTCCTCTTTTTTCCACTCTTAACTCCCTTCGTACTTTCTATTTCTCTTTCTCGAGGCGTCGATCACGAAAGACGAAAGTGCCATTCTTTTAGCTGGCCTACGACAAGGATAAACGATCAAAGCAGAAATTGAACTCCATCTATTTATCACTATTATTATTATTATTATTATTATTATTATTATTATTATTATTATTATTATTATTATTATTATTATTCATATTAATATTATTATGTTCTGTTTACATCTTAATTTCTTTTGTTATTACAGTTTCTTGAAAAGTTAGTCATTAAATAAAGGGAAGCATTGTTAATTCACTTTACCATTAACACTTAACTAAAAGAACATTAGTGCCACTAAATAAACACGTTTTGTTCAATTCTAACATAATTCCATTGGATACATATCACAAAGCCATTTTTTTATTCATTATTTATAACCGTAGGGTGTTTTGCATGTTTCAATAAAAATGATTACCATAAAGTGAATTAATATCATACTTCATTTAATTCAATAGTGTAAATATGAAAAAAAAAAAATGATTCATATTTTCAATAAGTGAAAAAAGTTGTTTTATTTCTTTTGGACATAAATTTTTGGCATAAAGGGATGACTCAGATTTATGCACTGCAACAATATGTAAGGTTGAAGACCAAATGTCATGTATTTATATATATATGTATATATATATATATATATATTTGCGTGTCATGGTGGCCATTAAAGTACATATATTACGGCATACAGGGGTGTATGGACGCAGAGTAACATGCGTGTGGTCCTATAGAACATATGCAATCGGTTTGTACCGAGAGAAAGAGAGAGAGGGCGAATTCGATGTAAGGTTGGATGGAGGAAAAAGGGGGATGAAGTTTGGAGTATGCATTATGACTCGTAGTTGTGTAGGTGTTGTTGGTGGTGGTTTATTGTCGCAGCTGCGAAGCCGTCTACCCTTGTAACGTGCACTATAAACGAAATTTTGTACGGTGAGAACAAAATTTTTGAGCGATGATCGAAAACGAGGTTGTATTCCATCGAATAAAAACTGAAGCGAAATTATTAGTACGGGAGCTAAAGGCCATTTGCGAAATCGTACGACGGAGAAGGACGCCCAAAGCAGGCAAAAAATAATCGAAATTTTTTTTCATCCCCCATAAAACTCGTTGGCAGTTTTATCATTGATTTTTGATTTTTCATTCGATCGGAAGTTTAAAACTCTCCAATTGAAGGGAAAAATATCGAGAGATGGGAGAAAATGGCCGAGGGATAACACTGGACAAAAAGAGGGATGAAAATGGCGAGAGGTGGTTCGCGAATTACCACAGTGAATTTCATTAATACATCGATACTATATCGTTTTCTAATTAAAAGCTCTTTGCCGTAGTTGAGAGTCGAGTTGGTAAAACGAGCTAACGAGGTCCAGGGGGTGGAAAGGGGTAGAAAGGGACGCGGAGCATGTAACGATACAATTAAATTTAATCAAATGTATTTCCGGTAAATTTATTACGTCGAAAATCCTGCGGATTCGTGCGTGAGAGGGGTCGGGGGGAAAATATTTCACGTTAAATCGATAAACTCTCCTCTGGCACCCCTTAAGGATTCACAGCTCGTACAATGGAGCTGTTGATTACACGATTTGTTAGTCCGCTGAGAGGGTGAGCAAAGAAAAATTCTGTTCGCATAATAACACAACGTGGCATGAATCGAGCAGTGAGCGGATTTGAAGACGGATTTCGTGTAGTATATAAAATACGTCTTTCTATATAGGCAATCTACTGTTCATGTCTACTTGTGCAATGTGCAAAAAAAGAAATGCAGGGATCGATATCTACTAGCTAGTGTGTGGCAACAGTTCTAATGGTCGGAGAACTCGAAGAAAGCACATCTGAGCCAACGAAAGAAATTGGCTAGACTCTGAGACTTGCCTCTCTATGTATCTTTTGTATATAGGTGTAGGGTGTCCCAGAAGTGAAGGTGAATAGTGTGGATTTAGGTTCCAAATGAAATTCTTAATGGAAAAGTATTTAGGAGTTTTTTCATCGGACGACTTCTTGATGGGAATATTAATTATGAAAGAGCGACCAATCCGAGCCATGCGATGTTTGGGCGTATTCCATTGAGCGAAATGTCTGATTGGGCCAATTGTAATTGATAATCATTCATAAGGATTTCGTGGGATCAGAAAACTTCCAAATACTTTTCGACTGGAAATTTTGTTCACAATCTTAATTCGCATTATAGAAACTTAGTTCTGGGACACCCTGGTTATATATGGATGTTACGAGATATGTACACATGTATTGCGGCTGCGATTTTATACAGAAATGTGCCGGCAGGCATATGAATGCTTCATTCATCAGCCAGCGTAGATACATATTTCTCTCTCTCTCTCTCTCTCTCTCTCTCTCTCTCTCATCTTTCCACTCTTATTTGTGTCCCGCCTGACCCTACTGAATTTTTTTTTTACCTTCCTTCAGAATTTCTATACTTAAATTTGCCACTAAGTGATAACTATTTGAAATTTTTTGATTTTTCGAAAATCATGTTCGAGATTTTCCGGAGGAAATAACGTTTTCTTCGACATTTAAATTATTGCGATTTTCATTTCATTTTCCATTCACGATATCGGGATAACCGGAGTGGAAAGGCAAAGTTGCTGTAAAAAAAGTGAACATGTGGAACCATTTATTTTTATGTATTGCAATCAAAATCAAACAATTTTGAAAGCATCATTCATATTTCTAATTCAAAGAAAATTTTTTAATTCTCAATTATCCTCCACTCAGTTCCTCGATTAATCGATCCCGCACGGGAACGAATTCGTTTTTGTCGTCGAACTCGTCTGCATAAAGAAAAAATAAAAAAATAAAATAAAATAAAAAACAGTGGAGCCAGCACTCACCCGGCTCTGTTTAGTGAGGTTGGCGCCCATGAGACGATGAGTAGTTTTTGATGCGCGGACGGTCAGGGGGTTTGTTCCCTCGTCGCCGGGACATCCCCGTCCTGATCCCGCAGAGGGAGAAACCCCTCCGGCTGCTCCCCAACTACGGTGCACCCGTGCGGCCACCCTGCTCTTTTTCTATCTTTTTTCAACGTACTTTTTCTTATTTCTTATTTGATTTTACAAGTTATATATTCGGTGTGTTTCACAGCATGGGTTTTTTAAAATCCTCTGTGCACAAACGTCAATGAAAATTTATCGAAATTTATTAATCCGGTGTCTTTAAATATTTTATAGTTTGTGAATTATATTTTTCAAATAAATCACGATTTTTTGTTATTTATTAGGATTTATAGAAAAATACTGTTTACGTTAAATTCACTCTATTCTACTATTTTTCGGTGTAAAAATTTGTTCGTAATTCTTCGGGCCTTTATTGATTGAGGATCGCAGTTTTGTGTCTTCCCCTTTTACGCTGTTTGTTAAAATTTTGTACGTTTAAAAAAAAAGTTTTTTCGACTTATCTTCTCATTACTTTCATTTGTTCGAATATTGGCAATAAAATAATTTTTTAATCCGTGAGATAAGTTTTTTTGGCACATGTGTCGTCGCGATTCGTGACTTCCGTTAATTGTTCGTCTCTCTTATTTTTTATCGAACACTTTGACGCTACGTAGTGTCACGTATGTGTTAAAAAAAATATATCTATATATAATTTATAAAATATATACAAGCCGCTATACCGGAAATGGAGAAACGTGTGAGACACGCGACCCTCCACTCACTACAGTTATACACACTCGTAAGTTCTACCGGCTATATATTCTATTTTTATCAGTGACGTTCAAATAAAAAGAGAAGTAAAGATAAATCAATATATGCAAATATGAACACAATGCACACGGTATTAATTATTTAAATAACACTGTTCTATTCTTTTTTGTTTATTACTTAATAGATAATAAACCAATTATCATGTTGATATTTGCAAAAATATCTCAAAAGTTGATTACTTTTATCTTTTTACACCCCCATTGAAATGAGCATCGATCACTTGTACAAATTATGTTTCAATTTTTTATGTAATTGACGGTTTAACAGTTTTTTTTACTGTTTATTAATTATATGGGGAAAAATGTTGTTTTTTTTTAAATTTCAAATAATTATTGTTGATAGCAATTATGATAAGGGTTGAACTGTTTTCTTGTTCTTTTAGGTTCTTTCTATCGAAGCCATGCACGTGGCTTTTTGTCGAATCGCAAAAAACGTAAACTGATGTTTAACGCGTCGAGGACGCCGGCGTACTGAATATGCTTCGGCGTTTTGTCCCCAACATTGAAAGTTAAAGGGCTCCCCTTTCTCCCTTCCGAACTGCCCCCACTTTTCAACCGTCACTCGAGGGGGCGCCTGCGCCCCAGCCCTCCCCTGCACGATTGTCTTGTATACATACATGTGTATATATATATATATATATATATATATATATAGTTTTATTTATACATATTTCAGACCTGGTCCAAAATGTATGTGAAGCTTATCGCTGGTTAATTTCGTGTTTACGGCAGTTCGTTGTCAATGGGAGTCACTTAAGAGACAAACCTTATTTCTCCTGGTTAAACAAACTTCTCGAGGGCGAAAACAGCCTACGGGCATCCTTATTCTCTTTTTTTTCTCTTCAGATTTGCAATGCTGGATCAGTCATGATATTTGGCTTGAGGGTGGTAATCCTATTTTGGAAGTAACGCAATTTTTTTCAATGCTAATTATTAAGTTGCAAGAATTGTTTTTTTAATTAAACTTTTATAGAATTCTTTGATTAAGTAGTTACAAAACGAATTCAGGTGTTG
Source organism: Rhimphoctona megacephalus (assembly GCA_963989365.1). Lineage (NCBI taxonomy): Eukaryota > Metazoa > Arthropoda > Insecta > Hymenoptera > Ichneumonidae > Rhimphoctona > Rhimphoctona megacephalus. The sequence continues at coordinate 24,488,164 of OZ022416.1, read as the reverse complement.
AAAAAGCTATTCGGGTTGGGGATACTTTTCCAATTTTACAACTGATACATTTTTTTCGATATTCAGCATTAGATTTGGAGTAATTTATGAAAATTAATGTTTCAGTGAATTAATTTTGATAGAGAAATTGAAAAGATAAAAAGATAGTGAAAGAGTTTCTGTTCATAGCCACAAGATCAATCAAGACATAATCAAGTTGAGTAAAATTTTACTTCACACTCTTGTGGTTTATTCCGCCCGAAAACCTTAGTCCTTCTCATCACCTCTTAATGGCGAATATAGGTAAAGCTTTTTAGAGCAGAAATCGCAGTTAGGAGCTTTTGGGAGGGCACACTGAGGGCGTATACAATCCGCTTAGGGAAATTTTGTCGACCGCGTTTATTCTCTCTCTCTCTCGCTGTAACTCTCTCTCTGTCTCCAGCATCACTACGGAAATTCCGAAATAGCCGAGCAAATGCAAGCATCCGGGAGACTCATGAGCATCCATGGGTTATTTCACTTTAAATCGAATAGACAAAAAAAAATCTCAATTATAACATTATAAATATTTCGGAAAACATTATTGTACTTTTGTATTTCCAAACGAATAAATTTGATGTGTTTCGAGAATTATTCAGGTCTTTTATTTTTCTTCTGATCTCTGAATAAATTGTTATGTAAAAAATGGTATCACAGAGAATCGATCCTAAAATAATTTGTTCCCAAAGGATTGACCCCATGATTATTCGGTTTCAAGAAAATCATCCTATACGATAATTTCATCCCAGAAAATTTGTTTCGTCACAATTTCATCTTAGAGATTTAATCTCATGATAACCCCACGCACTTAATCTCATACTAATGTGATGTTAGATTATTTATCTCGTAATTATTCCATTTGATAAAATGAAAAAAAACCATACTCCACGTGGAATATCCCATGCAATATAGAGAGGAATTCCCATATATATATACGTATATATCAGAATTTCTCTTTCCTGTTCGACCCTTTCTCACCGTTAACGCAACCCTAATCAGTTTCGCAAAACCCGTAAAGCGGATTACGTATATATACAGCTCTCAGGGTTCAGACACGTATATTTTATATACATATATATTATATTGTATATTTACATATATGTATATTTACATATACATATAACCAAATATATATATGTATAGTTATGTGAATCTACGATGTACTTGAAACGAACGTTGACGGTTAGGAGATTCAAGCTGGGCAGTATTGGCCAATCGCGAGCTTATGAATTTATTAGATATCGTGAAAACGAGATTATACAGGAGGTTGAGAGACGTGCCTCTCTCTCTCTCTCTCTCTCTTCCCTAATGACCCTGGCTTTTCATTGAAGAGAAAATAAGCGAGAGCCTCAATGGTACAAGCTCTCACATCCCTTTGGACACATTCCCTTCCAGACCAAATTTCGACCTCCCCTTGGCCCCCTAATTGGGCTTCAAATTTTACGCGTTGATTTTCTATGCTTATATACGTATGGCTATGGCAATTGGTCGGTACCATTTAATCCTTTCGATTTTAACCCTATTGGTACTCTGTAATTAGGAAAAAAAGATCAATTTTATTTCAAACGTTTCCAAATAAATACTCACGAATTCGAAACCCAGAGGGGGTTGCCGCCATTTTTTTCGAGGGGCAATCGAAACGTATAGTAAGCTTTGAGGGTAATTTGAGGGTTTATATTTTATTTTTATTTTTATGCTTAATGTTTCTGTGTGTACCCTCGCGGTCTTTTACGAACCCATCCCATCACTTTAACACCATTTTCCCCCACTTCACTAACTTCCATTTTCTTATGAGACCTTTTCCTGTTCAGTTTCCTGAGTTTCAGTTGGTTAACACAATTGGAAACTCAGAAAAAAATGAGGTTTACTCAGGGTTTATATTTTTTTGGAATTTTGTTTGTATATTGTTTTTAGAAAAAACATTCGAAGTGTTCAAATTGAAAGTGTATTGGGAATTCTAATAAAAATCACTGTGTATTGATGACGATTTGCTTTTTCCTTATTTTTTCATATTTAGTCTGTAAAATATTTCGAATGAAAAAAACCTTCAGGACTTTAAATATCGATTAGGCTTTGCTTTATCTACATTTTTTTCAACCCCCTCTCTATCATATCTTTTCTTACTTTTTCTTCATCCCTCAAGCTTGGATTTTGTTCGCTTTGGACGAGGAATTCGCCAGGCAAACAATTTAATATGCGCGAGCAACGAAGAAGAAGAGAAAGAAGAAGAGAAAAAGTAACCCTCGCCTCCCCCCTGTGCACTGATCCTTTGCGAGAATAAAGACTCGGCAAGAAGGATGAAAATAAAGCTCGAGAGTTCTTCCTTTCGCCCTTGACTACTCCACCAAGGCCTCTCACTGTTTCTACGAACAATCTTTCGCCAAGATTTCCCGTCTATAGGTCCTTCTTTCTCAAATGAACGCATCCTTGATAAATTCCTTGATAAATTTTTAAAATAATCCTTGATAAATTTTTTTCAATTACCTTGATCTTTATACCACTCAAGAGCAACGTTTACAATTTTTTAAAGATTTTTCCACTCAACCGATGGGAAGATACAAATTTGAGAGATTTCATTCAACGAAAATTAATAATTAAACTATAGCATTTGCGAAATAAATTTCTAGTTATTTTTAAAATTTTCCCTTTAAATGCATCACGAATAGAAATCACATAAAAAATACAACCACTTTACTCGAGAGGGAGCAAAATAAAAAAATTTCAATCAACAAAGAACGTCCCATGCATAATATTTCTTCCTAAGAAAAGATTTTTCGTCAATTGAAAAGCTCGAGTTCCGCTTCAAAAATTCAAGATTTGTCGTTTCAAGATCGTGCCCAAGAAGAGACTTTTCCCTTCTGGCAAAATAGCCGGAGCAAGGGGTGAATTTTTTTTTTTTATGCTTGCTAAGAATTTCCTCGTACACCGGAAATTGGGGATGGGTGAGAGAAAAACAGGAAGACAACGACCCTATCATTCATCTTTGACGCCTTCCAAATTTTCTTCCGCCAGCCATAAATTCTCGTTTTGAATTTTCCCTCGGGAAGCTCTTTTTCTGTCGCTTTCGAGCCAAAATTGCGTGTTGATTGATGGACCTTGTACTTTTTTTTTCTTAAGATCAATTCAAAAATATTGGGTTTTTCATCGTTACCTAAATTTTTAGGTAACCTTGGCTTTTTTTAAAATATAATTTGATCTAAAAATTATCGTAAGTCCTCGATCACAAAATATAAAGTGCTTCAATTTTTTTACATTTTTTATTATTTCTAGTATCTTGATTTTTATAATCATCTAATTTTTTTATTTTGAGTGAGCAATAAACAAATTGCAACATCTAAAAAAAATCGAAGGAAATGAAAAAATAACGATTCGGAATGAAATGCCCTACATACCCATAATCCAATACCCCTATAAACTCTTATCTTCGCCTCGGACTTTCGTTTCGTTCGCATTTTGCTGGCTAATTATCCTTAGCACTCTACCCGTATGTATTCCCCTCTAATTATCTATGATTTATCGGTAGGCTTGTGATTAATAGTCTCTTCCAAGTGATAATATATAACCTTTCACACGAGCTCGTGTGTACTAAGTACTCAATATTTTGAGAATCATCTCGTAATTATTCCAAAAAAAGATGGTATTCGCAAATGACATAAATAAATTTGAAAAAATACTCAAAAAAATAAGGAAGTTTCTAAAATCTCATTGTTGAATTATGAAATATATTATTTGTAAATAAATAAAATGACAATTCAAGAAATACTGTCAAAATCGAAAGTCTAGTAAAAAATGAATAGTCTTATAATGTTTTGCTGAAGAGAATTGGAAAAAAAAGAAAAATTTTTTCTAAAATAACTAAGGCTCTTAAATATTGTTACCAATATTTATGCATCACATATTTTAAATTAAATTTTCCACGGTCTCAAATTTCCAGTTGTTTACTTATCCGAAAATTTTATGACGCATATTTAACGGGAGAATAAGCAGGACGATGAAAATTTTTGTGGCGAAGCTTTTCTCGAACGCGATAAAATCGTGAACCGGAGAATACGAAGAGTGCTATATAGTGCGGTGACTGATTAATGAGCCGCGGGCGAGGCCACTTCGAGAGAAAACTTTAACGCCACTTTGTGGTGAACCTAACCCTTTGGATTTTCCTCTAGTCTTTCTCTCTTTCTTGTAGACACGAAAAAAAACTTTTTCAACGCTTCGCAAGAGCCCGGAACAAAGTGTTAATTAACCGCGAGCTAGCCACAAAAATCTTTTAGTTGTAAAAACTTTTCGTAAGATTTTAACGAGAGCTTCAAACGACCTGGTTTCTCCGTGTGTTTTTATCAGAATTTCATTGGCACTTTTCTCCTCCTTTTTTATGAATTTAGTTTTTCTATTGTTTTTTCCCTTATTATCCCCTTTTATTAATTGCACGCGTGAAAACATAAGTTTTAGCCTAATTAAAAAATTAATCAAGAGTCTCGAAGACGCGAGGTTGAAAAACGTCGTAGGATTGAGATTAGTTTTTTTTCAGTATTAATAATATTTTTTTGCTCTCTCACGGTGTGAGAAACGGGAAAAGTCGATAGAGGTAAAAATAAAATGTGGGCACTATTTGGCCATGTCGAAGATTTTCGAGAATAAAGAAAGAATCCATGAGCAATTTCCCAATTTTTCTTTTCTTCATTAGCGAAGCATTTTGAATTTTGATTCCGAGACTCGATATCAATAAGAAAATCTGTGTATGACATTATTCGACAGGGAGGAATAGCATATCGAAGACCTCGAGGTAAAAAGTTTCCTCCGATAATGGAATTTGCCAGATGTCTGCGAAGAGTACTGGAGAAGAAGAAGAAGAAGAAGAAGAAGAAGAGGAATGAGGAGAAGAAGAGGAAGACAGAGAAAAAGTTGAGAGAAGAAGAGAGGAAGTGAGATGGGATGAAGAAAAACAGGAAATCGAAGCGTCTCGAGGAAATTCAATGCAAATTCTGTCCCGTTCGAGTCTTTCTGGTATTTGGCTTGAAGTTGAGATGGGAACAAGTAAAAGCGACGGTAGCATCGTGTAGTAACATCCATGTGTCCTCTTCTTCACCGCCCCCCCCCCTTTCTCTTTCTTCTTTTATCTTCGTGTATATGCAATATTATACGGCACAGCGGCGTCGACAGCTTTGCCAACCGGAAACGGGCGTCGAGACGGCGCCTTTGCACACGCGGATAAGTACGTGGTGCATATCCCTATTGCATTTTGCTCCACCATCACTTTTTTTCTCCTTCTCTATCATCTGGGCTCTCTCTCCCTCTCTTCTTCTCTATCTCTCTTCTCCGTGTCTCTACATATTATCTCATTCCGCTATTCGCTCATGTTTACCAGGTTACAATCTTCTGCCTGTGCCAGGCCTGCTTATAACCTCTTCAGCCGCAACATCGCATTGTCCGAGTGCGATCTTGCGTCAGTCTCGACTCAAGCCTGTATCTACGGTGACATGTAAAAAAGGGCAAGAGCTGAAGAAAACGAAACAGGAAGGAGAAGAAGAAGAAGGGAAATAACGACTGTCGGAACGAAAGAAATGCGAAAAATTCTCACGAGACAAGACTGCACAAGATGGGAATGCGAGCTACACGGAATGGCAGTGGCCCGCCACTTGCAAATTTACACGGTGATTTTTCGAATGATTTTTCAAATTTTGTGAGTCATCTTGGAGAACATTCTTCTAGGAGTATGAACAAATTCGTAGATCATAAGTATAATATGATAAAATCGAAAATAGTTGGTTATGACTATTATGAGGGTAAAGACCTGCTAGGATAAATTTTTTTCTTGGTTCGAGATGAATCACTGTTGGTTGACCGCAAGCATGAGTGAAGGGTGGAATTCCCCGTGAATAATTCTCCCTCAATTTCGAAGATGAGCGTGCTCATCGCTTTTTCTCCATTCATCCAAGCATCGATCATTTTAACTCAGCACATTCGGCATGAGGTCAAAAACCCAGATATACATGGCAGAAAAAACGTTCGGATATGGCCTTGGCCAAGTGGGTATAAGCCTCGTGATTTTTGGAATTTTTTCTTTGCAGTAAGGAAGCGAAAAAACTTTCTTACACGCTGTTCCACCCTTGTTTTTTTTTGCTTACCCCCTCGACCATATACTTTGCTATATACAATGAGAACCCGTGCCATTCAATTAAGTTTATCTCTCAGGCGTTTTAGGGCGACACGGACATATCGGTGTTCTCATCGGCAGTCCTCCCCATCCTCTTGAGGACGACCAGCAGATCTTTACCAGAGGGGTGAAAATCGACTCTTCCTCTCCTGCTTCAATCTCCACTACAAATATCCTTCCGACTCTGTTACTGGCGCAATTCTCCTCCCTCCGCATATATGCATTACTACAGAGGGAGCCTGTTCCACGCATAGCCCTTCCACGCCCTTCGGGTCCTCACTGCACGAGAGTTCTATCACCGGAGCATAAATTGCTATACAGCGACTTATCTCTCACGGCCGATGCTCCATACCATACCATTCTGACTCTCGGTGATCACTTTCGAACACACGGAATAACTGTCCACCGTCGAGGACAGCAATGAGGATTCCCTTCATTACGAATGGGATATGGTGGTCAATAGTTCGTGAAAAAGAGAAAGAAAAAGATCCGGTATTTCTAGATTAAACCTAAATGCATTCAACGAGTAAACAACATAATGTGAAAAATTGGAAAAATGCTTAGAGTTTCGTTTTCTTTTATGACATCCATGCATATCCATATTTTTTTGGTTTAAATATTCATCCTCTGAGGTATATATTCATTATTTCAATTGAATCGACTTTGAATAACTTATACTCTCAGTGAAAGAGAGCATTTTAGTCAGTTTCTCTTATAGAGCCACAATACGTACGAGAATAGAGGAAGAAATAAAAGTAAAATGTAATTTCTTGAAGGTGTGATACGCGGAGAGCAACCCTTAGGCGGGAGCCCGTAAGGCAACCCTCCGAAGGAATCTTCTTCTTCATTCTTTTCTTTTTCTATTCTCACCGCAGTCTTCAATCTCTCGTCGTGAGAATAAAGAAAAAAAATCGCGAAAGACAACTTTTGAGGCTTATCGTCCCGAAGGGTCACGGTTAGAGATAGAAAGGGAAAGAAGGAGCCCAAGGAGGCGAAAGTGGCAGCTAGGGATATATAAGAAAAGACCGTATAGTCGAGAGAGTCTCTAGGGTGTAATGACGAACTCTCCATGCGTTAAGGCGATTTTACCATTTTTACCCAGAAGATCTCTTCGTCCTCTATTTTTATTTACTCTCTCTCTGCCTTTTAATCCTCGTTATCATACATCCATATCATCACTACTTTTTCCTTTCATATTTACCCTTTCTATATGGGGCGTTCTATGCTGACTGAGGCAGTTTCAAGAGCAATTTCGATTTGGTAATCTTTTTTTTTTTATTCGACGGATAAAAATAAATATTTTTCAAATAATTTTGTATACAAATGTTTATTTTCCTAGCATCTCTTGTACTGAAACGTGGAGGAAAAAATGCGCTTTATCGCTCAACGTAGCGTGATGATTGCCTCGGAACTCGTTTCGCGGTCAATCTGTTATTTCCCCCCTCTTCCCCCCCCCCCACCCCCCTAAGAGATATGTTCACAAAACACGAGGCAAAAATGTGTTACGTTTTTCCACTCCTTTGGGAGTAAGTCGTGGTAAATTGGCTCTCTGGCAACTCACTGGTAAATTGCCTCGTTTTTTATTCTTCTAATTCTCCTGATACGTCCATTACTTAAAAAAATGACTGAAACGAATTTTTTTGCCCTCGCGAATTTTCGATTTGCCAATAGGGAAATTTTCAGAATTCGATATCCGCTGTTGGCAGTGACTAACAAAAAGTTATCTCCTTTCTTCTCTTTGCCATCTACTTAATAGAGAATTTATGCAAAATCGTGATAATCGATAATGAATCAGAGCCACGCGAGTAGAAAGAATCAACCAAAAAATACTCTTGATCGTCTCGAATAAAAAATTATTTACTTATTTGCTTTTATGTTGTTAAAATGTTGTTCGTCGGTAAAAATTAGTTTGTGTTGTTAAAAAAGAATGTGTACATAATTTTTTATCGATTTGAGAACTTCAGGACATTTGTTTAAAGAGAATAATGTTGGATTCTATTGAAAATTTATAATATTTTGATCAAAATTGTCAAATGAAAATATTCGTAAAAAATTGAGTTTTAGAGGCAGTAAAATGATGCAAAAAATCGCGGATTGAATTTTGACAGATTGAAGATCAGAACTACACCGATTTGGCATGAAATTCTCTATATATTTGTATTAAATATATGTATATATCGTGTTATAAAGAAGGAGGACGATGAGGGGGCGAGGTCCCGTTCGATTTTCGTTCGCGACCACCGGAATCCACGATAAATAACTTTGCTACCGACATTATATATAGTAACTGCACACGCTTCGCGTCCAGAAAAAGGCCGAAAAATCGAGTCTCGGCAATCGCGCTAACGCCCAGCATAAATCAGACGAGATTACTCTTTGAAAGTGGGTAGCTCCGAAGCCTGCATTATACATGATTCATTCCAGACTAAATCGCTAAGAATCCTGTCCTTCATCATTTTTTATTTTGTTTCCATTTTTTTCGCTGAATTTCTTTATTTTTTATTAAATTTTTCGTTAAGTTCGAGAGCCGCAAAAAAAAGCCCCTCCGGGGAAAATGCTAGATTTGAGGTCTGACATTTTTGGTTTTTTTCTTCGAATATTTTGAGATTAATTTGTAGATGGACTTAAATCGAAAAACAAATCAGCGCAGATGACTAACAAGAAAAATATATTTTACTATTCGCCAATGTTGGCTTTGCAATTTTGAATTATCCCGAACCATTAACCAAACATTTCGGGGTATATTATTGGCAAACAAAATATCGTGCACTCTCTCGATACCAAAAAATTTAATAATGATAAGAAATATTATTATAAAGTCTATGATTATTCATGAAACGCTCCATATAGAAGCTCCAAATAATATATATATTATGCTCTCATGCGAGCACGAAGGAAGGGGAAATATGTGTGTGTGTTTTTTTTCCTTATGCGGTCTCGCGGGCTTGTTTTTGTCATAATACTTTATAGTCCTGGGAAAATTGTGAGGGAGGTTCTCTCGACCTTTCTTTCACTCTCTCCTATTCCTCATTTGTATTTTTCTTTTTATCTCGTTCTTCTTCTTCTTCTTCTTCTTCTTCTTCATTTTGCTTTTTCTTCGCGAAGCTCTGCCGAGCTTTCTCGCAGCGTCAAACGCAGACTTGGCATTTTTTTCGAAACTCTTATGTCTTTCGTTTTCGGGTTACTGATGGGGTTTGGGGGTAATGGGGTTCACTTAAGAGAGAATGCGTTTCTTTCGGGCCATTAAGGGAGTAAATCATATCTGCCACGAAATTCTGGCAGTACTCAGAGAACGAATCGTATAATGTTCTTTTTTTAGAAGTCAACAAAACTGGGGTGACTGTGAACTAATTAGAAATAATTAAGAACAATCTTCCTTCTATGTTAGTTTTACATTATATTTTTTCTCCACTTGGACATTCATTTTTGAATGTCACTTGTGGCTTTTTTCATAAATATTATTGTTTAATAAAAGATACAAGATGTAGGATAACGTAGTGATATAGTGCGAGGGTTGGGTCGAAAAAAAAGATGGAAGCTATGCGAAACAGGACTCGCCCTTAAAAGCCACGCAACTTCGGCCCCTAATTTACCCGAGCCTTGAGTGCGTGTTAACAAACTCTCTTTCTCGAAAACTAAGAGCGAAAAAAAACATTAATCGAGGGATGAAAATTAGTTTGATAACTATGAAGAAATATTGAGTTTACATTCGAGGTTCCAAAAATCCATTTTCGGAACTTCTTTCAAGTATTCGTTTTGAGAAAAAAAAATCTCAGCTCACCTTGTTAACTTGACGCTGAAGTTTTGTAATTGTGGCACGATCGCGTTGAGCTGCGGCTCTTTCGTTCAGCAAAATTTTCTCCAGCTCTTGAACTCTTTCCTCTAAAATCTCCTGCAACGTAATAAAAAACAAAAAAAAAAAAACAAAAAATTAATATTCAATAAAACTCGGTAATATTTTTAGCTCAACGCACATTTTAAAAAAATATCCTTACGAAAAAGAGTGGAATTTTTAAATGTTTATTAATAATATTAATTTTACTTCATCTAAATTATAAACATCATTTTTGAAGTATTAGATTTTTATATTTTATATTATATTTACTCTTTCTGTTTATTTTATGTATGATTTATTTCGTAAATATTATAACTATGCATACATTTTATATTTTGTAATATGTGTCCATATTTATATATCGAAAGTTTCGAAGACATGACTAAAGGACCACCGCTCTGGCCGAGCTTGTTTTACCAGGGATGCCTGTCAGTAAAGGGGTAGTGGTTTCATATGCGAGGTCACGTATTCTCGATTTACCCTCGAATCGCACCGAGCACGTTTTACTACTCCTCGTGTGCTGGCGGACGCGTGCTTCCATTGCACAGCCTCTTTGCATCCCTTTCTCCCTCGATTCAGGTTTGCGATATCCCTGAACAACTTTTCTCTCGCACGCCCCATACTCCGATAGAAATAATACAAAGAAAAAAAAGAGCTATCTACGTTTGAGACTTTTTCGTACACTCGGAGTTTTTCTAGAACGATCAAGCCCAAAAATGCATCAAAATATTTTCCATTCCATGTTTATATATAATTAAACTTTTAATTTTATTTAAAAAACTAAAGTACCAATTTACGTTGACGAAGAAAAATCTTAAAGCACCATTTTTTTCATAATCTCCAAGTTTTTTGTTCTACCTCATTATGAATGAAGGATTTTCCTATGGAAATTCAGGGAATAGTATGATAATTATGAAAAGCTATTTAAATGCACCCGAATTATAAGAAAAAAAAAATCGTCTCGCAGAACCTTGAGAATTGAGACGATGTAATTCATCCGAACCCTCAGGGCTGAATTTATGTTCACAACAGAGAAACTGGCAGACTTCTCTCCTTTCTCCCTCCCTCGCCTCTTCTTGTAATTACTTGTTGTCGCCCTTATATATGTATATATATTTAACCACAAGACAGACGTCTATATCCATGACCAAAGTTTTGGAGAATTAGTCCTAGTAGTTCTGGCTATTCCAACATGTATTTTCCTCTCGATGTCCTTTCCTCAGGAGGGGGTGAATTAAGAGGGATGCTTACTTTCCGTAACACCCCTCTGTCTCTCGACCACCTTTACCCCTTCTTCTCTCTTCATCTTGTACTGAAACCACTATAACTTCTATCTATATGCAGAATTATTGCTGCGATAACTTGAATAACGTTGTGTTCTCGTTACTATATGCTTGTGTTACACTTCAACTACTCAGGCTTGGTGACGAGGCGCTTTCTCAATGAGCAAGTGTGACTCAAAGTTAAGGATATCACTAGTCACTAATAATACATATTAACGACCTATGGAACGTTCCTTGTAAAATAAACCAAGAACTCTTATGGTATAATTAATAAAACAATGTGGGACTGATTATTTAAATACTAAATTATTTGAACAAATATAGGATTTGAGGAGCCATCTATGAGGAGTTCTTTGTAAAATATCTCAAAAGCTATGATTCAACACAAATAATAATTTTTTTTGTACGAAATGAAAAGTATGAAATGAAAGTACGAAAGGAAAAAAACAGATTGCTGACTGTCTGCATATGTTTGACTACTTATAACTAAAAAACTACTGAACCGTTATCAATGTAGATTTTACAGAGAAAAACCGTATAAACCAGGATTCTAGTTAAGCGATATAGCAAGTCAAAATATTGTTTATCAAAAAATGGAGATGAACCTGGGGCGATTTCAAAGGGCGATTACAATACGCACCGAATGGGTACTCGGCCATCTCTCAACTCCAAATAGAATAAAAATTAAAGACATTTTTGTAAAATGGCCAAAACGTCGAAAATCTTTTGATTTTTTATATTTTTTCAGCAGCTTAATTCGACGTAAACCATTTTCGATTGTAAAAAATCCAAAAACAACTTTTGAAGATTTGTCTTCGACATTGTCGCAATGATTGGTCGAGAAAGCAAAATTTATTTAATACTTCTTCGAAAAGCTGATGAAAAAATGAAAAATAAAAATTGGTTGTTTGTTTATCCCAATATTTAAATTTTTGGACAAATTGCGGCATTTTTAGATTGAAATTTTGATCCGTCGTAGCTCAGCGGCGAATTATACTACAGAAATTTAGTACGCGGTTTTCTAAACCATTTTCGTAGACTGAGAAAATGGCGTTGGAGTCACACCGTTATTTCAATCCGGACTAAATTTTCACTGCAATTACTGTTTATTTTGCTATTGTTAGAATCATTCCTGTAATGAAATCCGGGCGGTACCGAGTACACAGCTAGTAATCAGATAAAAATGGCATGAAAAGAAAAAACAAACGGCTGTGAGCTATGTGTAGGGCGTTTGAACAAGAATCAACGATCCACGATTTGACAAAAAATATAATATTATGTGCAGCCACATTACCAGCAGGCGTTATCAGTATTAGATTCGATTCCACACCCAAAAAAAACATCTAGTCATTTATACTAGGAACTAGTTTAATCGAATATTTTTGTTTCCTTGTCTCACGGCCAAATAGAGGTCTATTTAACTGTAATAAATTATTTTTTTTTTATCACAATATTTGTATATTCTTGATTCATGAAAAATTTAATATATGTATTAAAATCGGACATATTTTTATCTTAAAAATTGAACAAATATGAACTTGAAATAAAAATAATATTTATATTATTATTTATAATATTAATTATACCATATTCAATTAAGATATTATTTAATTATATTTTCATGGCTCTGCGACCCTGGGTAGGTACAAAAATCCACGTTCGTCTTCCTAGACATAGTCAGTCAGAATAATAATACTAGTTTGGTTCTCGCAATATATGCACATCTGGAGCGCAATTCGTATGTGAGAAATGCCTCGACGCTCTGCGTCACGTGGTGGCCGGAGCAAGAAGCTTTAACGTGGGTACTCGAATAAACGGACTCAAATAGCATTATCTATTTGATTTAAATACAGCTTTATAGTTGAAACAAATAGAAATTTTGTTGATTCAAATTTAAAAAATTCAAATAAACGATCCTAGTAGATCTAAATAGAATTTTTTTTCTGGGTGCAAATAATCGAGAATTAAGATTTTATCATTATTATTAATTCTATTTAATCTTTTTTCTTGATGCGGAGGTATTTATAATTTGATTTGATACTGACAGGCGCTTGGGAACAAACGAGAGGAGGGGAGAATGTGGAGAACTTTAGTGTATTATTAGGATTAATATTGTCTTGTCCGATGATTAATTTACGTTCATTTACTGCACATATTTATACATCCGTCCATAGACTTAAACATGTGTGTGTGTGTGTGTGTGTGTGTGTGTGTGTGTGTGTGTGTATATAGGTGCGTGGGAGGAAATAGGGAAATGGGCAGACTTCAATTATCTCGCTCGCCGCTTTCCTCGGCATGTATAAATTAGCCTGTGCGTTCGTAAAGCGTAATACGCACAGGGCTAGCAGCCAATTACTCGACGAGGTATGATGACACCAAAGAGAGCGAGAGAGAGTGATAGTGAGAGAAAGGGAAAGGGGACGAGAAAGAGAGAGAGAAAGAGGCCAATGGGAAGTGGTCTATGTGCATTATCAAAGGGATGAGAGCGACGTCAAGAGAAACGCTCAGTGTTGCGCATAAAGCGCGTATAACATCCGGAAATGTAAGGCAGGTGCTCTACGGAGATGACTAAGAGACAGAGAGAGAGAGAGAGAGAGAGAGAGAGAGAGAGAGAGAGAGAGAGAGAGAGAGAGAGAGAGAGAGAATCTCTGGTTCTGGCGTGTCTGTAATACGCATATGTGCATTGCGTGCATCACGCATCGCCGAGCATACGATATGTTGCTATATCTACAACGAATTCGTGCGTTGGACATAAATTGCTTGTCTCATCTCCATCTCTCTCTCTCTCCCTCTCTTTTTCTCTTGGCTTTATTATTTTTTTCGTTTCTTTGTTACATAAATATCTCCCAATCATTGCTGAAAAATTTATCTCCGAAAAATATAAGTAAAATCAAATATTGAGGGCCTGAAATTTGCTAAATCTGTGTTTATTAGTGTTGTTGTTATTAATACTGTTACGTTTTGCAACGTTGCATTTTTGTAAATATTTTCTACACGTCATATAAATAATATAAAAATCTACATATTTCTATTAACGAATAAGATTTTTTTTTTTTGGCAAATGCTTTTTTATCTTGAATTGATGAATAAAAAATTATCTCAGTTGTGGGTGGCTGATTTATTCGTGGATCTTAACGCGCCAAGGGCGTCAAGGGACTATGGACACTTCACGCTGACTTCCGGCCTGAAACGGCGGGAGGCAAATGCCGGAAGGTCCATCCCAACCCCCGGAAATCACTGCAATATATTTCAACTGAAAATATATGTATACATATAAATTTCCGTTTATAGACTAGTCTTAACGAAAGTGGCAAAAAAAATTCGTGAGTTACTATTACTTATAAGAAGTGCTCTTGCCAAAATTTACATTTTACATCGTATTTTTTATATCGCTCGATTAATTTTCGTTTCATTTTAATGATGTATGTATTTAGGTAAATACATGTTTGTTTTTTTTTTATTTATACGTATTGAAAGCTAATTTATTTACATTATTGGAAAAATAAAAAATAAGGAAATACAACAACGACAACAGCAAAAACAATAATGATTGTTATTGTAATAAGAATAATAATGACATGAAGCTTTTCCAAAGGTGAAAGTTCTGGTTTTTGGTCAGACGTCACAGCAGGAATTCTGGGATCACTAAAAGCTAACCTCCTGCTGAGAAACTACCCTCTGGTTGGTCTTTCATCTGTATATACACGTACAAATATATATGTATTCTATGACTTTATATACGACGCAAATAATTCCCTGCAGTGAGGCAATTTGCATAGAAGGCATCCTGCGGTTTGACAAATCAATTGAACGTTCTCTATCACGATAGCGATAGAACGTGTCTCTAAAAAAAACGGTTCAAAGCTTATCTGGTTCTTGAAATAAAAAAAATATATATATATTTTTCTGTACACTGAAAAAAAATTAAAGTACTGCCAACTACGCGATGAGGTTGGACGAATTTCGTTGCGCCAATAATCATATTACGTTTAGTTAATCACCCGGTGTTTGATCCATTGAAAGTCATGTCATTGAGACAACTACGCCGCGATTTTGCCGCTAAATTTTAATTTATTTGAGTTAAGTGTAGTTCATGTGATACAACCGCAATAAATGGTTACATTGAAAAAAAAAAAAGAAACAACTTAAGACACAGAATCGATTGAATTTGAAATAAACACACGGAGGTTGATTTGTATACGGTTTGTACGTGAGTTGATAAAATAATAACATCAATAAACTTCTCTGTGATAATTGAATTCAATGACACCATAGATCAACGGAATATAATTTGTGATTAAGCTAATTATCTAGTAGTAATTTGGATGAAATCTTTTGTTATTATTCAAATAAATAAATGTTTTGCTAAAGCTACTAAAATTTTGTTGCGCAAACAATAAGTTTTGTTTAATACGAATTATATATATTGTAACCGGACAGCTTTATTCTCTGGCTGGATTTCTGGTGTGGCAGAAATCCGCTAGAGGGCCACGGGCGGAGCGCTCTTGCGTGAGCGTCGCACCGCCCGTGTGCCCATAAGGCTCCGACATTGAATCATTAAATAACGATCACTCCGACCGATTTGTTTTACGAGATAAACAGGTCTAAGGCCTTTATAGTACAATTAAAGTACGCTGATATAAAAAGATTTTGCCACCTAATTATGTCAGGATAAGACGCTCTTATGAGAGAGTAAAAATTCGATTAATCGTATTTACTATTGAGTCATAAAATATAAAATTAAAAATATCAAATAAAAAATATTTCAAAAAATATATGCATCAAAAAAAAATTCCAATTTTTCTTACAATCATTTCAAAATCATAAAATTGTTTCAATACAATCACTGTACGTTGTAATTATACAATGCAATTCATTTAATCCAAACATGAGTGATACAATTGACTGAAATACTTTTCCGCATTTCCCGAGCAATGCCACGATACTATTTCAAATATTTATTGAATTTTATTCAAAAAATGTTTTGGTTCTATTGAATATTTAAAGTTTTACCTCCAATTGCGGGCATACTTGGCTCAACAAAATACCTTCAACTACGCGCGGAGGTTGCGTCAACTACGCCATTGGTTTCGCCGTATCCAACCGCAGGGCGTAGTTGAGCCAACTACGCCTCCGTTCTCAACACTAGGCCTTTTTTTAGTGCACGAAGGAGCAATACCCTATTTTGGAGTTGATAACAATGGAAACTTATTTTTGTAATAATTACGATTCCCAAAATTTGAATATTAATAACGATGAAAAAATGTTGATGATTATAAAAAAAATAAAATCTTTAGTCAACCATTTAATTTACAGTGTAAAACAAATGATAACAGTTGTTCAGCAAACAAAAAGTAGTAGGTGCGAATGAATTTTTTTTCTGGGATTTGTCGAAGCCGGAAACTTTTAAAACACCCCTTATTTCGTATTCAACCCACGAGGAATTTTTTTTTCTTTAGATGTTTCGTTTTTTTTCTTTTTATCGAACTGATAAACGCCGCGGTTACGTCTGGTCGTTGGGGTCTATCTCAAGGCTACTAAAACACCAACGCGAATGTGCCAGGATTGTGAGAATTCGATAGCGAACGATATCAATTTCAACGTTGTAAGCTTTGCTTTTCGTTTTTTTTTTCTTTTTCTTTCAACACTAGTTTGCCAATGCAGAGGCATTGTCGTGGTTTCCATTATAGTCAATAGGAGAATTGTATGTGTATAAATATGTATGTATATTGACCGAAGAAAAGCAGAGTATATATACTCAAGCGCCCCCTGGGGGATTGATTCGCGTGTGGCGAGACGCTACGGGCGCTTCAACGAAAAATTAACTACAACTCCTTTGTAATCTTCTCGATGTAGCTACCGATTTTTTTCTATTACTCACAGACTGAAAGGAGCATTTTTTATTTTTTTTTTTAATTTTTATCTCGATTAGTTTACTCGATACAAATTTTTGTATGATGAGACATTTCGCCAATCAAGTTTTTTCATGACATGGTTTCTCGAATATAATTCGAGTAGAATAATTTTTGCATACTTTCTTACTGTTACTGCATGTTTTTTTTTTGGTAATGTGATTATTTTTGGTGTTGAAAATGAATTGAAAAAATTTTTTCCTAGGATTTTCGCTGGCTCATTATTTCAAAATAAGTTATGAGTAATTTGGTTCATTTCGTAAGTGGTTGAGATTCAATGATGGTTGATTTTATATATTATGCCCCATGCTTATTGAGGGAGAGAGACCACAAGACGAGGAAACCTGACGTCGACGAAGGGCTTGTAGAATGAGGGAAGTAAAGATTACGACATAGGAAGAATGAGTGAGAAGAGAGAGAGAGAGAAAGAGGGTGAACGCGCCCCCCCCCCCCCCCCCCCTACTACGAGACATTTTAATTTACGTCCCTTTTGCTCATTCCGATCAAACTCTAGTCGCGTATTTCCCATTGCTATCATTCTCCTTTCTCTTATTTGCTTTTCTACAAGTATACAACATTTAATTTATTTGTCTTATGCTCTCTAGATTGTCGTTTTCGTATTGTGCTTTAATATCGTTCCTTTATCGCCAGGATATCATTAAAACGAAAATAAAAATATTTGTAATAAAATGTTTCGGACAATGGTTTGCGCGTGATTAACTAGAAAGATGAAAGACAATATTGTTATCATGAAAATAAATAATTGGTGTTATTTTTTGAAGAGAAAATAAAGATTCGGGAAAAACAAACTCATTTATTTTCATTATTTATTGTTAATTAATTTTTTTTCTATCAATATTTTAAAATAAGGATTGTAAGTATAGTTTTATTCCTTTATTTTGATTATTTGTGACAATGATTTTTTTCATCGTTACAACAATATTTTTTTCACATTTTATCTGATGAGGTACATACGAGATTTTTTTTTTCGTCCTTTGATATGAACTGTTATGGTGTGGTTAATATGACAGAGTATAATGGTACGTGGTGGAATAATTCATGCGTCCTCGAAGCCAAAATGTTTCCGAGACTTTTCCTAGACTCTCCTGGTCCAGAAAGTGTATGAAAAAAAATCGAGTCTGAGGCTTTGGAGATTCGCCAACGAAACGCACGTACATCAGCATACCACAACTTTTTTTTTCAACCACGATGCAAGAGCTGCTATTTTCAAATATTACAAATACTGTAACGCGATCGATTTTTCCGAACGAAAATATTATTTTCATTTATATTAATATGTGATTGTACATATTTTCAAATATTTTAATCAATGATTTGTGAGATTATTGTTATTATTACGATAAGCTTGGACCCTGTCAAGCGGACCAAAAGTGGAAGACAAAGAAATCGAGTAATTCTGGAAAACAGGCCATTAGTCCTTTCAATATTTGCCCACTTTACCATCCTCCATACTAGCACATTTTTTTCCGTCGAAATATATTTCTTACTGATAACGAGAGCGGGAGATTCCCCGCGAGAGATTTTTTTTCCACCCCTGTATTCGTACTTAAAGTCAGGAGCCCCCCGTGAAACGCCGTAGAGTCTGATCAGAACTGTTTTGCGTTGGTATTGTTTTAATTCCTTTTTCTCCATTCGGTTCAGTGACGTTTGGTTCGTGCAGCTTTAAGGATTGCTTTATGGGTTGGACTTGTCGTGATCCCGGTGAGATGCTGAAGAACAATGAGGGAGTTTGAAGAATGAAGGGAGGAAGGGAGGAAAGAGGTTCGCCAGAGAGTAAGGAAGAAAGGGGAAGGGATGAAGCAAACTAAGAGTCTGGAGGGAGTGAAGCTAATAGAAATGAAGAGCTTCTATCGGGGGTGAGACACTCCCCCTGAACTCCTTCACTTCCTCAAGCTTGGTTCCCCCGGGTCGACGATATAGAGTGACGACGGACAGGTACCTTCGAAACTTGAAAACTTTCCACCCTTCCCTTTTCATCCCCGGACTACCCTTACTTTCCTCTGGATTTATAGTTAGTCAGAGAGAGAGAGAGAGAGAGAGAGAGAGAGAGAGAGAGAGAGAGAGAGAGAGAGAGAGAGAGAGAGAGAGAGAGAGAGAGAGAGAGAGAGAGAGAGAGAGAGAGAGAGAGAGAGAGAGAGAGAGAGAGAGAGAGAGAGAGAGACTGAGTGAGGATCGCAAGCCAAAGAAGCGCGAATTCCAGGCCTTCCATCGTTTTAGGAACGATATCACAAAGTTCGCTCAAACGCACCGAAAGACTTTCGAGGGCGAAATTTCGCTCTTTCTCTCAACAGCCTTCTAAAGGTTAGCATGCTTTCTTAGACTCCCGTTCACACATAATCGGCGAGAGAGTGGCCAATGTTCGAGTAATATCTCTCAAGGGAGTTGAGCATCCACGTAGTTGCCAATGGCGAAACAAACTGGTAGGTTCTTCGCTCGAACTAGAAGCTATGGCAGCTGCCAATCTTTGAGGTACAGTAGGAAGCTTCGTAAAAGTCCCTGCTTGGAGAGATGAATTCATGATGCATCTTCAAATGATGTACAGATAACATTCAATCCAGATGTTTCTCTTCCAGCTTCAACGTTGACATCCATTGAATGGCTGCTAGATTTCATGAAATACCAACTTTTCCAAAGATTTTCTTATAGGGATTAGCATGATCCTTAACTTCGATAATTTAGTTCAATTAATTTAGAAAAACCCTGGCAACCCTTACGAATGTGCCAAGTCGCCATCGTCGACTGTACAGGCTGGAGAAGACGGCTTTAGAGGGCGAAAACTGTGGTAGAAATGTGCGCCACACGGTAGATCGAATTTATTATCAGTGCCAGTCAGCGATCTTCAAAAGGGGCTCTTTCGAGGCTGAAGTTCATCTCTTGCCTCCAGACTGGCGCGTCCTTATCTAGGGAATCCTTGGAAGCGGAATGCGATTGAAACCTTCGGCGTTTAGGGAAATGAAAAAAAACGCCCGGATATGAGAATGATGAGATAAGCTTTTGAAAGGGAAAATCAGGTCCCAGATGCACATGTGGGCAATTGGACTCTACTATGTAATTTTCCGAATTCGCTAGGATCGATTTTGTGAAGACGTATGGACCAAACCTTGGATCCCTTCCTGGGTTCTATCTTAATTGTCCATCAAGAGTTCTCGAGCGAAATGATGAATCGAACGGTTAACGAGGGGGATGTCTAACCGGCTGGGAGACGGATAACCGTCCGAGTAGCCATTTTGTATCTTCCTCTCCACCGATTCTTTTAAACGCCACCATTGTTCGCAACCCTTCAGCTCTTGATTTTGTTCATCAATACTTATCACTTTTGTTGGGAAAAGATTCCAGACCACATGATTCAATTGTTATCGATTTTAAGATAGCAATGAATGTGTACGGATTTCCGAATTATTTATCGATCGATCACGGTCCATCGCGTTCAACAACCAAAACTGAATCATCTTATAACGAGACATATACATACACAAGGGTGATCGTGTTGAGATCAGGAGCAGGAGGTTACAAGAAGAGGGTTGATGATATTTCCAGGGCTTTGGAAGCAAGAACGTTAAAGGAGCCTTCTTGAAGAAGAAAGCCTTAATCTGCAAGGGTTCCTTCCACCCTCCATCTCCGTTCTTCCATATACTTAGACGCGTTCTCATTCCCGGTTACTCTCACTAGGATCCGGGGTGTTTAGTTCCATTAGACTCTGTCCCTTTACTGTTGGCGTTTACTAGGAAAGAGGAATGAGTCTCGAGTTATGTCTCTGGAACGTATTAGTCAAGCTGTCCATCTGAGCTGTAGCCCTCGCGAGTCCACTCTACTATCAGAGCCCCTTCCCACTGTGCCCATTGACGCGTTGACTTGTCCCAGGCTCTAAAACCGCCTTCATCAGCGAGGAAGGCTGCCGCCAGGCTGAAGTTCTATATTTCTGAAGATCCCACAGTTTGGGTAGTCGATCAAGCCGAGGGAACTCTGGTCTTGGTAACTCTGCTTTTTAGCCCTTAATGTGTCTAAAGGTTTCAGAAGGCAAACTCTACGTACCAAAGGGACTTTGATTGATCAGAACAATAGTAGGGAGGGACATAGGTTCGCTGCTTTTCTTCTAATGGTTTTTTTGGTGGAATTAGACCATTCAAGTTCTTGATAAGAGACTGTACAGGAAGTTCTGCGATCCAGAACACAAATGTACCGACTGGGAAAGCAGCTAGGGTCCACGCGGCCTTTTGAGGGGTGAGATACAGAAAGAAGGGAGTACGAGGGTGAAAAGTGATAGAGGGAGGGAGAGTGGAGGCAAGTATAATTGGGAGGGAAAGCATTGTGTGCCTACCGTTTCGGTTCCCTTTGTGGGATCAAGGTATTACTGCTCTCGCTACTATTACCAGTGAAAACAACCCTCGAATACAGGGTATCCAAAAAGATATATTTAAACAACAGAGATCTAGGTTTTAAACAGAAAAATTTGTAAACATTTTTCTCTACAACATACCGTTAACGAGATTTCGAGGAAATAGAAATAGCCAATGAAGTGGGCGAGACGTATAATTCTCCCAGCCATGCTTTCTTGTTCCAGCGCACTGCATTAGCTATTGTTCATTAATCAATATCCCCTCAAATATGTATTGGAAAACAAAATGTAAGAACTTTTTTTTTTTAGAAATTCGTAACTTATGGATTTGATAAAACTCCAGTGTAATTTTTGAGGTATGCTGTATAGCCGTTCAAATTCATTCGTTCACGGGTCCTCATTGTTGCCAACCCCTGGCGGGGGTTTTACAGGTTTGGCCCCCATTGTGTTTGGCTCCTGGTAAACCATCCCATTCATCCGCTCAACCTGCATTTTGCTCTTGTTTCGCACGAACCAAACGTGGCCACATGTAACAACTATACTCCTGCATTTTCCGTCCTTTCATTCGTGAACACCAGTCGCGGTGACTCGTTATTTGTTGGGAAACTCGACAGACAAACTCGTTACACATACCATCGACTGTGCGGAATTTGCATTGAAGCGTTGGGTCCAGATACATCAAAAATCTCAAAAGCATTGTTTGCGTCTGCTCTCGGGGCGAATCGAACGGAAATCAATTTTTCTACCAACTTTTGCCCCCATTGGTTTTGTTTTTTTCTAGATCCTCATTGTGGATATGCTAGGGTGAGTGTAGTTTTCGGAAGTTAGAGCAATTTGCATCAAATTCTATTTTTGGGGTTGTGGCTACGCTGAGCAATTGGTGATCATCAATGATCCCAGCAACGATGACAATCAAGGCAGCAGTTGCTGATTGGACTTTGATTAGTTCCGGACGTTCACCTCCTGGAGCAAAGTAAGTCTGGAATGGCAGCAATTCGCGTGAACACGTCAACCCTTATACTGAACATATCAAGCACCCTTTTGAGTATTTATAAATCTAGAGGAAACTAGCGCAATCTCCTGAAGTTGGACGGGAATGAACGGAGAATTCAGGTTGTCTGTTGATGGCTATCTTTGATTAGTTATAACCAACTATCTCTACGAATAAGCAGAATGAAACGAAACCTCGCTGGATACTTGCTCCAAGTGGCTTTAACTGCAGTAACCCCGGTGCATATTGTAATGTACCCTTTGCCGATTGGTGAGTTGGCAGTTTTGGTTAAACAACGGCAGAATTCCACCAGTCGTAACTGGTAATTTTCGTGTGTCCTGATACGATACTTGCGTCCAGGATGGACGGTAATCCATGGAGGGCAAAGAGGGGGGGGGGGGGATATCCTATTTATACGGGGGAGGCTAGTCCATACGGAGGGAAGGATGGGTGGCCGTTTAGGGTGGGAATCTGTTACGGTACGTTAAACTTTAACATTGCGTAGCGTTAGCAGTTAAACTCACTACTGGATGTACGTTCCTGTGGAAAAGTTTCTGGTCTTCAATTACGCGGATCTCATCAACAACGAGAACAATAAAGAGGAACGCGGGGTCTGAAAATCCAACTCTTTTGGGGCAAGTGGAAATAGAATCAAGATAACGGCCCATCAAACTCATTGCTCCACAACGGTCAGTTTATGATTTCCTGGACCATTCAATCGGCCCATCATCGAGAGCAAAAGGTTCATGGCGCCTGAAAGAGCCGAAGCTTGGTTGGATCGAACGAACTGTGGTTAATTTTAAATAATTTACGACATGGACGAACTTTGGACTGGATGTTTCGTAGAAAAGTACGAAAATACATTCTGAGCACTCTAAGCAATCAAAGCTCGTCTAATGTGTTACAGTCAGTAGAAATGGTCCTGCGAAGCAGAGGTGCCCTAAAGAGATCCTATTTGAATTTCACCTCTGATTACCGAGGGGATTTCCTTGCCAAATTCAACGTGGCTCCATATACACTGCCTTTCGCACATTCCACCCCCTTTTCGCCTTCTCTTTTCCTCTTTCCAGTACTCGTTGCTCTAGTGGAATGCAAACAGACTTGGAAAGGAAGCAATCGAAAAAAACCCATCTCTCTTTTGCCCTTGATCATATTCATTGAGACAGAAGCCACCGAAATTGTGATTAGACTTTTTTCATCGTCGAAATCGAAGTGGGAATTGTGGAAATGCTTTGTGCACTTTTTGTTTACACCCGGGGATTTTTTTGCGTGTTCTTTTCTGTCAGAATTTCGTAAAAGATATATTTTGAAAGTATCCGTACATTCATACTGATATATAATTAAATTAATGATTTAATTAGAATTAAATTAAAAAACTAAATTTAAAAGGATATCACATTGTGGATATTATAAATAACATTAATAATATAAATAAACTTAGGCATAAATAAATGATTTTCTCAGCATTGTATTTTTAAAATGTTCCGAATTAATTCCATTTTTGTGATCCAGAAATAACCGTTCAAATACACACTTGCAGTGAAAATATCGTCTGAATGAAACGTCTCATACATCGAATTTACTTTGTGAGCGGTCGTAGGTGGAATATTTTTTTAGAGGTCTGACAGGTTCGAGAATAAAACCAGTTCGTCAATGACGACCTCTCCTAAGCCCTGTTACTAGTTATTCCGATCGCATACGCCCCCGCGGCATAAATTGTTAATTGTTATCGGAGAGAAACGATGTTACCAAGTCTATACTACGTCTTGAGAAGCATAATTTGCTTATCGAGATACGTGAGACTCTCTTCACACACGATTTCCTCTCCTTATTTCGTCTTTTTTATTTTCAACCAGCACACTTTTGTTACGTTTTCTTTTTTGTTTTTTTTTGTACTCTTTCAATTTTTCTCATCGAGTCCAGTTGCGAGTAATGTCAATTAAAGGATAGATGAGCCCGACTGCAACAAGATCTGGATAACTTCTTTGTGGAACAAATATATACAAGGCTTTCTATCCTTCATCGATTATTTTTCATCTTCCACGAATTTCTAGTCGATTCGATTTTTTTCCAATCATTTTTTTCTTATTGAATAAGTCTTGCCCAATTATTTTTGTAAATTTTTCGAAGGAGTCTTGGGTTAAATCGAGTTTCAGGTCGAATCAGCCGAAAAAAATGTATAAAGTTTTTTTCGAAGTGTTAGAGAGTAAAAAATTTAATTGGCATATTTTTAATGGTTATTTCAAGTGAAATAAATGATTTAATTGCAAAAACATGGTTGCGGACCAATCTAAAAAGAAACCCCCCGTATGTATGCTATAGACATCACGACGAGTAATCGTTTCGCTCGATTGGCTTCTCTTCTACGTAATTTGCTAGCCCCCAGGACCGAGAGCAGACTCTTCTTATTCTTCTCTTCTTCTCCTACTTTTTCTTCTTCTTCTTTCGGTTGTTATCGTGCGGCCCTCTCTTATAACCCCTTTACTTTTCTATCCCATGCCTGCTCTTACGTTTTGTCTCAACTCGTGTGTGTCTTTCCAGCCCCCTCACCTCAAGAAGGTCTGGAACCTTCTCGATGATGCAGACGTTCAAGATAATCATGAGGAGAAAAAAAAACACTGAGGATAGAGTTATTGAGAGAAGGTTATGTGCGCATAAAACGCGATAGGTTGAAATTTCTCTCGAGTAACTATCGATTAGTCACATGGAAAATCTATACCCTCTGCAATTTTTCTTTCTATATACACTGAATCTTTTTTTGAAAAATGATACATTGAGATAAATTACACGCTATCTTTTTTTATTCTTGACTGGACTATTAAGAAAGAGATATTGATTTCCGAAAAAGCGATCAAGATAATTTTCAAATAGTGGTGTTTTTGCTGGAACATTCAAGGTTCGAAAAAAAGATCAGCGATATTGCATGGCTTATCTGAAGATCAACAGACCTCTAAAAAACTCTGCCCAATGATCAGGATGTTCGAAAAATGGTAATATCTAATTTGGGAGGTTCTCGTATATACTTGAAATACTTAAATTTTGTTGATGCACTCTTCGTCTTATGATTACCTTTTATCACATTACTGAAGATTCTTGATTTAACTTATATAATTCAGATCTATACGAAGGATTCTCGTCGTCCTTAGTCCTGAGTACATATTGACCGTACTTAGTCCCTCCAAGTACGCTGAAAGTACGTAACTTAGATTGTTGTTCCAAGAATATTGCCCCACAAACTATCGATTCTTTCTGAATAATTAACACCAATTTGAAGGCAAGTATAATCTTTGGTCCTAAGTATACACGTCAAATACTTAGATTTTTTTCGAATTTTCGAAATATGAATATATACCTTATTCTCGAGATTCTTGTTCCTCCCTACATAATTTATGATCATACGAGAATCAAGTCCCATAGTTTTGATGTGTGGGGGGGAGGGGGGGGGGGGGGAGAGGGAGGAGGCAAGTTTGCTTCCGTTTTAATATGAAATTTCGTCTCTGATGTTTCTCAGTTGAAACTCTCGTTGGAGTTTAACGACGTGGGGACATACGATTTTCCCTCGCTACATACATCTCACTGTCCTCTCCTTCATATGTACCTACTCTCTTTCTCTTTCTCTCTCTTTTTCTCGTTCTCGCCCTTTCTCTGTTGTATTTCCTCTAAGGTTTCCATGCACGACTATTCGCAAACATGGAGGCTCCATTCAGAGCTAAGCGTTCTTCCTCATCGTGAAAACGATTGCTCCCACGTGAGAGATGTCTGGCTCATTAGGCATTCCTTCGGTCTGCGGTCTTACCGACCTGTACTATTCTCCTGTACTAGACTATGTGACGTCTCTGCTTGTATACGTTCAATTTACCTTCAACTTACTTAAAAGAGAGAGAGTACCAACGCTCTCCCTTTTTCTCGCTCTCTAACTTTCACTATTTTCATTAATAATAAATGATTATAAAATTATTCCGAAATAAATAAACAAATAATAATTTTACAATTATCATATAATTACAAAATTTAGTAGATCATCCTTAATAGATTTAAGGATAGAAAATTGGTTGTTAAATTTCTATTGATGGTAATTAAACAATTTGACAGCTGTTTAAGGCGCGATGTGTCTCGCTAGCCAGAGAAGACCTTTGAGCTTTTGGCTAATGGATGCTGTTAGTCCTGAATTTGTCCCGTAACGTTTCCACCCACGAGAAAGAGGGAGAGAGAGAGAGAGAGAATAAGAGAGAGGGAGAGAGATCTGGTTGGGATGCTAGCCAAATCCCAAGTAGTTAGGCGATATCCTTCGGGCAAGGATCTTCGACAGGATTTACGAGCGTGACAAGAGAGACAGAAAGAGACAGGGAGAGATACATAGGAGTTTAACTCCTCCGTTGCAGGACCTTGTCCTGCCATCACGTCGTATCCTCCGCCTTCCTCCCCTTCTCGCCCCTCATCCCTCTGTTGTCACGAGAACTACAAGGATCAACCCTCCTCGCTCGAGCGAAAGATAAATTTATCGTACTTAAGGGAATTTCTGCGGACACTCGGCTAACCGAATTATTGAATCGAATGAGCTCACTATGATCAAGACAAAATTCTAGATCGAATCTTGTCACAATTCTAATTTCCATTCAAATATATTTGTCATCTACAGATACGCTTAATAGGAGTCGATTTATTTTTTTACGTTCGGCATTTATGTTGATCAGTGCAAAATATTTTTCGAATAAAAAATTTATTTGATATCTTGAGCAATTTAATTTTCCGCATGCACGCACGAAAAAAATGTGTCTTCGACTGCAAAATCAGGGCAGGACTTCAAAGTTAGCCAACGATATTTATATGTCTATATATTTTTATAAATACATACGTATGTGTGTGTGTATGTGTGTGCGTGTGGAATCGATTAGCATACTTAATTAAATGTCTTCATTAGCGAGTGGGCCAGCAGTCGTGTGTGGGTCCTTTGACGGCTCGACAAACCACACACAAATGCGAACATGTACCGAACGAAATAAAAAAAAATAAAAAAAAGCTTAGTGTGCATAAAAGATCGAGAGAAAAAGCAAACAAGCTCGTAGAATAAGAGCGAGAAAAAGCAACGCAGTTTGTAGCAAATATGTGTAAGGGATTCCATCAGGGATTGACCAACGTGGATTTTCTGGGAATCTAATGATTTTCCTCTATTTTCAAATTGCATAAACGTTATTTAATTTTATTAAAGCGATAATAATCAATTTCTATTTTTCTTCGAACTCGTTCGAACTTTGAAAAAATGCTTCTTTCAGAATGATTGTTGAAAACAAATTTTTACTCGTGCTATTTAGTAAAAACAAATTACTTTATTTAAAATAATTCAATCAAATTCATTAATACTGTGTTAAGGCAATCAAATTAAAGGTCGTGATTATGATATCAGGATCAAAAATTTTTAATGGAACTCCCTGTACATAAATACAGTTGATATATTTGCGTGTACGGAGTCTCGTTCGCGATCGCGTGTTTCGAGCTCTACAAGTACCTTTTTTCCTCTCCTCGTTCTCTTATTTCTGAAGCTCACGTCCCTTTTACCTCTTCCCTCAATCATTAAGCCTGGCTTTCGTTACTTTTTCCTCCGTATATCCATCTTTCTCCATAGTTGCACAAGAATTTCAAGGGGGGAGGAGTGGCAATGACCTGACGATGTTTTAAAACCACCGCCAGGCATAATTAAACTTGTCCGTGGAAAAATAGGCCTGGCTGACCACGTCTTTGTAAGTATAAAAAGAAAATTCTTTGGCAGTTTGGGTAATGGTGGTCAACTAAGGAATTCACAAAGATGCTCGTTTGAAAAAAATCTACAAATTGGTCTATTGATAATAATGCAATTGACATATGTCTCTTTTCATTTCATGTTTTATTGTTGTCAACAGTGTCATCCTCTTTTAACATCACCATCCCTTCGAACTATTTTCATTTCACGCTGTGCTACTGCAGCTGATTTATTCATAACTGTATCGCATTTGCTGAGGGCGGAGGGAAACTGCAGGATACTTTGCTGATGCGACCAGTGCCTAACTAATCTCTTTGGATGGTAATGACCAGAAGCGAATAGGTCGACATCTCCTCAGCTGTGGTTACCATTATCCGCATGATAAAAGTCGTCCACAGAAGTCACCCGAATCTATACATTGTGCGCCTTTGGATGTCCTGGAAATGGATTCATAAACACTGAGAAAAGAAATTTGTTGATTCAACAAAATTTTTGTTGAATCAACAAATTGTGGTGAACAAAACGAAATTCGTTAACTCAACAAAAATTTGGTTAATTCAACCACTTAATTTGCTGGCTCAAATAAATATTGCTCATTATGACGAAAATATTGTTGAATCAACAAAAAAATTGTTGAAACAACAAATTTCTTTTCTCAGTGAACGGTGGGGTTTGAGCGACCAGGATGATTGCAGTAGAAAAACTTGAAAAAATGTCAGTTTTTTCATTGGTGTTTATAGCCGGAAATCGAACCAGGAATCCGCGGTATGGGAGCCCGAGCGCTTGTCGACTGGATCAACTGCCCTCCCTATAATGCAATTTGTGTATGTATAATAACATTAACAATAACATTGGAAATTAATAGTATAAATGTCAATTGACACATTTGATCGCATAAAATTATACCGGCTAGATTTAATTTTTTGCTTCTTAACACTTTTTGAATGTACTAAAAACGATAATAATTTGAGTTTTAAACATTTAACTATGGTTGATTTTGTAGTAAATATAATTGACTGTGAATTGAGGTTATCAGTGTCAATAAAAATCGATCTTTCGCATGGGTATTACAATGGTGTCAGGAGTGACCTGCATTACCCCCAACGTATGGCAGAAGCGAGTAGGAACATCACGAGCAAGTGATGTCACGAGCAAGTGGAGACAACGTTCGTGGCCCCACGTGGGTAATTAACATTCTAGTAGGAAAGAAAGAAAAAAAACGGAGACAGAGAAAGAATGTATTCTCCGTGTCTTGTGGACACTTTGGTGAGATAAAGACGAGGGAATGGTCCATTTTTGGAAAAAAAAGAGAGCCCTGGACAAAATCTCTTTTAACCACTTTAATTTCCCTCTTCCTTTCTCCTTCCTTCTCTCTTTTTTGTCCTCTTTCTCTTGATGCGATAGAATCTAAATTAAACGCCTAATTAATTACGTCGCCCTATCGTCGCGGTTTCTCAGGGCTTCGCAATTAATTACCTCGTTCCTTCTCGTTGCAACAGCTCGACTGTTGTAACTACGAGAAACCAAGTGCAGCACGACCAGATGGGATTCTCTCGAGAGTAAAAGACAATTTTACTAAAGAGAGACGGAGCAAGAGAAGGAAGGAAAGATTTATATTAAGGAAGTTATTTCGTAGTAGAATCAGTGTCGAACTTGAGCAAGTTTTTTTATACTTTCAGCCAGAGTCACTAACACTCGATTCCTAATAAAAAATAAAAAATAAAAAATGCTAACCGATTTCTCCCAAATTTAAAAGATTTACCTTTTCTCTCAAAATAAACTATCTTTTGAAATCGACACAATCAATATGCTTTCAATATCATATATCGAAATTTAATTATTTTTAACTTATTTTTTATTTACTTTTTATTTCATGACGAAATATGTAAAATATAAAATGCCAACTTTTTTTAAGCGGATTTTGATGAAATAAATATTCTCGAGGACGAAAACAGGAAATGGGAGACAAAGGATTAGAGACCTCGCGGGAACGAGGACACCTGGACGAAATTGTTTCCACGTTCGATTTTTTTTGTTTCTCTCTCTTTCTCCCTCTCTTTATCATTTTTTTTTTATTTTTTCTTCGTTTCATTTTCGCACACCTTTTTACTCAAGTTCTCTTCTTTATTCCACCATACTATTTTTTTTCGGCCCCTTTTTTCAACGGTTAAGTGAAAAAATAAAGCCGAGGGAAAAAAAAATAAGACTTTGCCATCTCCAGAGACTTTGGAGAAAATCCTCTCACATACGTGAAATCTTTCACATGTACATCCATGGGTTCGTCCATTTGTTTGATATCCCCAAAATGTTACGGACAAAAATAGAGAAAAAATGAAATCGTAAAGAAAAGGATAATTTTATTAAAAAAAAAAAACAGGACTCCCATTACATTTTTCTTTCATCGAACACAAAATCTTCTTATAATTATTGCATTACTTTTTGTCATTTATAGAAATCAATGCTTTTGGAAATAAAAAAAGAAATATATTTAATTTTCAAAGATTTTATTTCTCATTCTGTACAACAACATTTCAAACAAATCTATTGATTATTAATTATCTATAGGAAGAAAATTTGAGTTCATAAAATTTCAATTAATTTTAGAAAGCGTGGCATAATGTAAGAAAGATTTTTTTCTCATAAGTAAGAAGTCACGTTTATGCCTTTGATTATACTTTCTCACTCTTTTAGTGAGAAAGCCTTGTTTCTTATACTCCTCGAAGCTTCTCCAAAGCAGAAAGGCCCTTCGCCTTTTCGCCCCAAGATCTCTGAGCCTTTTGCCTGTCTGTTGCTGGCAGCTTGAAGATTTTGAGATGACGAGGAGGAGAAGGAGAGGATAAGAAGTTTCGTTGTGGATCACTTTCGAGATAAGGGTAGACAAACTCTCGTATATTTTGGGCGCCTTTTGTCAGACAATTCGAAAGTTTCACATTAGAACGTTTAATTAAAAACAGTCGTGTAACACACTGACATTTCCAAAATATTGAACTACGAGTGAAGATTCTTGGAACTTAATTTTTCCTCTTTAAATTAAAAAAAAAAAAAAAAAAAAAATAGTAACCATCGGTAAAATGGACAATAAAGGTAAATAAAAAATAATAATGAACAAATAATTTTGCTCTAAGGTTTTGAGACAAGTGGTGAATGAACTTTCATTGGCAAAGAGGACTCTCGGTGAAGGAACGAATAAAGAAGAATCGGATGCAATGAAAGCCGGTTTCTTTGGCTCCCAGGTGCACTAAGACTCGCCCAGGTACTGTGCCCTTTCTCCTTTTCTCCTCCTTCTCTTACACCAAGAGTGATGAAAGTCTTTGAGTGAAATGCAATGCCCGTGAACGGATCCTCGAAAAGAAGTCGAAAGTTGTGAATGGGCGCAACTCTTGAGAGATCTCGAGCCCACCGCGTTTCATTGACGAAATAAAAACGAATTAAAAAAAGTAAGTTTGCGCCAGGGCCGGCTCGCCTCGTTGAATTTTGGGCGCCCCAAATTTTTATTGGACTTTTTCTTTTTTTGTAGAATTCTTTTAGGAACGTTAAATATTTAAATGAAGAAAACTGTGGTAGAAAAAAATTGCTATGTGATCTCAAAAGTTTTGACTTTGAAATTCAATTTTTTTCTCCCAGAACCACAGTGAAAAAGCGAAAATTCATTTTCTTTCATCGGTGATGAATTTTTTTTCATCAGATTGCGATATTTTACAAGTTCAGATTAATTACTACATTTATGGGAATTTTTTATTCCCATTACTAACAATTTATTGCAATCGAAATAACAGCATACGGTTTTGCATACTGTGACATTATGTCACTGTCGACCAAAGACAGGAATAAAAAGACAATAAAATGTGCGTGGGCTAAGAGAATCGAGAATGACTTTATATCTTGCAAATGTCACTTGGATGAGTCTCCATGGGGAAAGATCGTAGAATACATTTTTATTTTTCCCGGACAATAGAAATTTTTGAATACGTGTATCTGTGTATATCGTCTTTTGAATAATCCCGTGCGAAAGTGGGTTAAAGTAACAAGAAATCTATCATCAACGCTTTTATTTAAAGATCGATCAAGGTAATAAAATAAAAACTAATTAAAAAATGTTTTTACTACAGCAAAAAAATTTGCTGTAGTAATAAAACATCATTGGAATTTATTTTCAAGTAACGACATTATTTTCTGCGTGGTTCAATGAATTTTTTGAAATATTTCTCTCTCTTAACATTTTTTTGTTTTCATTTTTTTCCATTTCGTCCCCTTATAATTTTTTTTTCGATCGTACGAGTATAATAATAGGGCTAATTATGAAAGATCTAACGGCGCCGCTGGAAGTAATAATTACAGCTAATAATATTACCTGTCACCCGCATGGTCGGAGGCTAAAAAAGATCATTAGACCAACCAATTCAGGACCCCCGTATAATTTATGATTTCTAATCGATTTTAGTAGCGGACTTAACTCTCAATTATGATACAATATGTGGAACGAACGTTTCCAAATGTTTCACAATCATTCTTTTTTTTTTGCAAGACAAAAAAATGAGAAATTCCATGTCAGCAAAGGATTCACCAAAAAAATGATTCATTCGTATTTATATTTTGTAATAGAGGGACACTTTTGAGAATGTAAAAATAAAAATTATGAACAGTCAATCCGGATGGCAAATAAAGCGAATTATGCAAATTTTATTTGTAGATAAAATAGACTAATTGTTAAAATTAATTGTGAATAAGTACTTTTAGTTTTGAGGCTTTCACGGCCACGAGAAATAACTCAGTTGGTTGGCTAGCATTTGAGCTTTGTCGAAAAGGATGGAGTGGCTTGTTTCCATCTTGTGTTCGGCTAGTGCTGACTGAAGAATATATGGCCATATGTGACACATCGTTGGTGTTCCTTGATCCGTGTACTGATCTTCCTCCCGCTTTCTCCAATGTACACTTTGCCACATGAGCACGGTACCTTGTATACTTCTGGTGTATTCAAAGGAGGTCTTTGGTCCTTTGGATTTGGGAGCACTTGTGCTATCTTCCTTTGTGGTTTGAAGATGGCCTTGATGTTAGTGTTTTTTCAGTCAGCACTAGCCGAACACAAGATGGAAACAGGACACTCCATCCTTTTCGACAAAGCTCAAATGCTGGTAAACCTACTGAGTTATTTCTCTAGGAAAAATAGAGAAGGCCTAGAAATCCGAAAACACTTGAATAACCTTAACAGAGACGGAGGTTACCAGGTCCAGCCAATCTGGCACACCGTCCTCCCGGTTTTTTAATTGATCAGCTGATCAATTAAAAACTGTGATTGGCTGCTGCGGTCATCCGGAACGATGGTCATGCGTATATAAGGACTACCTGAGACCAGGGAGCTTCAGTATCGGAGCTCTCAGCCCTGACGATGCAAACTGTAACATTTGCGAAAGGTTGGCAATACGCTGAAACTACACGGCATCCATCCGGAAGCCATAAACTATTGTAAACAAGTAGTTTTTTAATTTCTATATTTGGGAAATGAGAAACACTTGGAAAAAATGGGATTTGAAAATAAGTTTGGATAATCCGGAACTCGAAGAGGTGATAAATGAAGAAAAAGGAAATAAAAATGATCAAAAAATGAGAAAGCTACAAATCCTATCAGATACGGAAATAATATCGAATCCATTTATTGAGCTTTACTCGTATCCTCCGGTGTCACGAATTCGCATATATATTTTTTTCTTTCGTGGTTTATTTTCATTTTTCGTCATTTTCTATCTCCAACTCTTGGTTGTCCCGTTGAGCAAACCACCCTGGTGATACGTGGGACACGTCGAGTCTCTTATCTCGGCGAGCGAGCGTGACTGCCCGTGAGAAATGGAGAGAGAACCCGATGACGAGGAGAGACGAGAGAAAAGAGGGAGAAGGAAAGGAGAATGAGAAAGAGAAGAAGAGGAAGGGAGTAAAACATTGGCCAACAAAATAGGGGTGGGTTTTGACGAGATGTATCTTTAGGAAAGAAAGAGAAAGAGGAAGAGAGAGAAAGATTAATTGAGATACTGAAGAGAAAACGAGAGAAATATATGTATTTGGGAATGTTTTGGATGCTGGAGAGAGAACGAGAGAAAAAGGGAGAAGAGAAAGAGAGAGAGCAAATAAAAGAGATAGGACGAATTGAAGAGAGAGAGAGAGAGAGAGAGAGAGAGAGAGAGAGAGAGGGAGAGAGAGAGAGAGAGAGAGAGATGCTGAGTCCTGTATCCTGTCGCGGATAATGTCTGCGTTCGTGACGAGAGTTCCCTGACGCTGTCGTCTCTCGAAACCTCCTCCAGCCCCAGCCCCGAATTCTATGTATTCAACCCTCAACAGAATTCAGACTCGTATCCCCCTTTTCCGATCTACCCAAAAGCATTTCTCTCTCTCTCTCTCTCTCTCTCTCTCTCTCTCTCTCTCTCTCTCTCTCTCTCTCTCTTTCCTTTTTTCTTTCTGTCTCACTTTGTTATCTCTTCGTATTCCGAAAATGCCAATTTCCAGCCTGTTAACCACAACGCCCGTCACTCGCTTTGCCTCCCCTCCTTTTCCCTCGTCATAATGTTTTTACGATAAAAAAAATTGAAAGAAGAACGAAAAAAAACAAGCGGAGCTGTTGGATCTAACGCTTTGCGGAAAATACGATTCGCACGTCACTCATTTTTGATATGGGATCTCTCTTCCCACCCCCCCCCCCCTCTCTCTCTCTCCCTCCCACCCTTTCTCCTTTCCTTTCTTTTTTTCTGTTTTCTATTTATTTTCCCCGGTAGTGATACAGAGGACATTGCGTATGATTGATCGACACTTTAATCAAACGATTATTGGTACAAGATCCCCATTTTTTTGTGACACTCCGTAGCGAAGCCTCAATTTAACCTTCGTACATGAATTCCGGGATTAAATGGATACGCTTGTCAATAAAACAAGCGCAGGGGACTAATTTTTTGTCAAAGATATTTTATTTTCAATACATCTAAAAGTTGGGTGATAATTCAACTCTTTTAATAAAACAGATTATTAAAACAATTTTGTTTGAAGAAAATTAATCGTCAACCAAATGTAAATATTCTCACTGAAGCATTAAGTAGTGTTTGAAGGAAATGTAATCGTTGTTAACCAATAAATGAATATTCAATCAATTATACGTAGGTCACTACCTAAGTTTTGTCGCTCTTGAGCATTGCCACACTATACAAGATCGCGACAAAACTTTTATAGTGACCTACGTAAAAATCATCATTCAATAAATAAAAAAAACATTGGACCGTACGACTGCATTAAAAAGATTATCAGTGAATCTATCGAACAGAACTTTATAGTTAATATAAATCATTAAATCAAATCGATATTTAAAAAAGTGGAACCCGAAAAATCAAAGGATGAAAAGAATCCGACAAAACTGTAGATTTTTTTTCTTACGGTATTTAATACAAGCGACAAAAAGTTTTGATATGATTGGAGAGCTAAAAAAAGTCTTGAATGCACGTAATACGTAACGCAGCGGGCTGAAATGGGAATGAGGGATGATTTTTAATTGGCTACTTCGAGGTAAGCCAGAGTTTCGTAGCGGGGGATGCTGCGACGTTGGGGGTATACGTAGACGCCGGTGAGGCGGGGCTCCCGAGAGGGCTGGAGGGACCGGCAAAGGGATATGGACCGGGGGAGGAGAGGGTTGTAAGCCATCGAAGCGGCAAAGTGCCACGGCGCCCTGGCGTCGCGTTTTCCACCCCTGTCCAATATAAAGGTTTGACTGCAGACGCCAGGACTCTTTTTCTAACTTTTTTCTTATTCCTACGAAAAAGGACCTTTTTTCCACCTTCAATATATCCTTAAAAAATTTTGCAGACATTTCTTTTATCTCCCCCTTAGAATATTTTTTTTTGTTCCACTTGACTGATTGATTCTAAACATTTTTTCTATAATTTTTCTATTATTTCCGGCTATTACGAGTTGGTTAAAAAAAATCAATAAAAAATTAAAAATATTGACTTTATAAAAACTTTATCGAGGTTGAAACCAAGTTTCATTTTCAATGATGTCTTTTTGTTTTACTCGCCAATTCCCACATATACTTAATTTATCACGAAATTTTTTCCAAATTTATTTTGTTCATGATTGATAATAAATATTGATGCGTGTATTATCGAAAATGGAGTATTTTTGGGCGTACCCTGTCATTGACGAAAATCGTGTAAATTTTATATTTCAATTGCATTTGCAAATCCGAGGCGAGTCGTGTACCAAACATCGTAAATAACATTGAGGTTCGCGCGATCAGGATTGTCGAGCCGAGCGGATTATAATTTTACCCCCGCCCCTTTTTTACTCTCGTTCTCTCTCTTTCTCTGGAAACGCCAGGACCGCTTTGCTACATATTTTACCGATAATCTCGCTATCTAGCGGACTTATTTATTGGCTACCATGTCAGCCAGCTAGGAGGATATACTATGTCCACATATATTTGTCCAAATATATAGGAAATTTCGTGTCAACTAAATATTTTTGTCTTCTCAATTTTTTTACCAAAGGATCGAAAAAAAATGGAATTTTCTGTCAACCGAGTATTCGGTATAAATTTAGGCTAACCAAAATTTTTTTAAATTACGTTCAAAGGTTGAGCTGATTGAGGGCCAGATATAAAACGTTGTTAAATGAATTGCCAATTAAATAAAACAGCAAGGTGTTAATTTATCACTTTCAATAACAAATAAATAAAATTAATAACGATTCATGAAATTACCAAATAATAGCTTGACTGATTCATAAAAAATATTAATAATAAATCACCGACAGTGATAGATGCATGGTCGGTGTGTGGCTCCGGCGATCTTCAAAGTTAAGCAGCCTCGGGGGAGGCCAATACTTGGTTGAGTGACCGCTTAGCCATGCACCGGCTCACATATCAATCGCTGAGCGGGAGGCAGTTTTTTTGAGTTTCTGATGGTGCTAATCAATTGAAACTCAGTAAAAATATCCTGTATCAGCCGGGTTTTCCACAGTTTTGTTTGGCCCTCATTGTGCAAATGCGATACAATAGTGCATTAGGAAAGAGTGGCTGTGGGCAACACCCTTGGGGGGTTTCTCAGGAACATGGAAGTAAGAAAATTGGAAATTAGTGAAGTGGGGAAAAAGTGGGGGTTAAAGTGATGGGATGGGCTCGTAAAAACCTGCAAGAGTATACGCAAGAACAATAAAAAAAAAAAAAAAATAAATAAATAATAATAATAAATCAATTTAATTTCAAAAATGGGCATTTGGTCTAATTGGCATGGAATTTCCCATACATATAAATGCATATTGTATTTATTTATGTATCTAGGTGTGTGTAGATGTACATGAGAGCTTGGACAAGCGGATAATTCGTAATGGAGTTGCATACCCGAGGCATACTGTGCAGATCGGAGAGTGCTCAGTCTTTTCGTTACTGAACATATGTATATTATGTGTATACACATATACACGTATTATATATATGAATATAATATATAGAAATACATGTATATAGATGTGAGCTTGAATAAACCGCGGATATAATTTTTTCGTGAGGCTCTCGAGCTTCTCACGAGATTTATCTCGATGCCACTTATAGCTGCCATTGCCCCTGCTGTCTTATACAGTATCTCGTTTTGCTACCGCACAGAGCTTAGCTACCTCGATCGAGATTAAGTCGCTTGATCATCGTGAATCGCGATCTATCTAAATACTTTTTATGTGTATATAAGTGTGTATGTGCGTATGTGTGTGTATTTATATGTGCGTATTTATTCTCGACGAATAAAATAATTAATCGGTAGGATCCGGAAGGTTTATACTTAATTGGATTATGTTTGATGCAAATTGGTCAATTAAAAAAATCATTTAGTCGTTTAGTTGGTTAATCCTGAATAATCGTTCCTAATTTTTTTTCGAATTGGAATAAACGATCCTTTAAAACGTTTAAATATTTTTTAGTCGCAAGGCAACTCTGTACTCTTTCGACGGTATTTTTTTTTTTTTCAACTTTAATTTCATAGAGTCCATGTATTTTGAATGTAGCGTCGAAATTTGAACTATTAATTTCGAATTTAAGATTAAGATGGAATAAAATGAATTTTGTCTGGCTCCAGTCGAAATTGATTTGAAATTTCGAAACGAAAAATTTCGAAATCGTTTCCCAAAGAAATAAATTATTATCCGATTTAAATGAAAATTTATATTTGGCGATTTTTGATACCGCTGATTTCGAATCTTTAGCCTTAAAAAATATACGAATCCAAAATGGTTTTGTTGCAATTTTGGTCTTTAGATCGTCCGCAAGTACGTTGTTTCCCGCATATTTTCTAAAACTGCCAGTCTTTCCCGATTGTACTGAGTCTCGGCACGCAATTCAAGGCTCTCGAGGGCCTTGTACTTTGTGGACTTGAAGATCGTGCTTCGTGGATACTCTCGAGCCTATCTCTTTGGATTTTCTTCTGTCTCCTCGTTATATACACCCTCGAGCCCCGTCCTCTCCTCTCCGTTTTTTTTTTATATCGTTTCCTCACTATTATTGCACATTTCTACATTATCTTCCTCGATTTTTAACCTCCCCCCCTCCTATTTTCCATTTGTACATTACGAGATCGTGGGATCTGGAGAGGTAAATAGAAAGAGAGGAAAAAAGACAAGATACGAAACAAGTACATACGGAAGATATTAGCGACGATGAAAACCTCGAGAATACACGAAAGGATCGATTCGAAAAACGAACGCCAGAGGGCGAAAATACCTGGGGATCAACGAATGTTGAAATTACTGACGAAACTCGCGCTAAACTGTTAGCAATTTCGTGCCGTTTTGCACAGTAATTCAAAGAAATTGTATTCTCTCTCTCTCTCTCTCTCTCTCTCTCTCTCTCTCTCTCCCTCAAGATTCTTAAGGAGACTGGTACTAATCGTGGTCGCAGGGGTAATCAGGGTCACTCGATAGAGAAATGTCATATTTTAGTAACTGAAACTCCTGCCAAATTGAGGGACGTCGGTTAGAGGTTCGATCCTGATTCGTCGTTTTAAAATGGTCAATAATTATATTTGTACTACTCAAGTGGCGTACGATCATTTTTTTGACTGAGAAAAAACGTACTAATTAATATTTTAATTCTAATCATTAACAAGTATGAAAAAAAAAACTTTTTCTCTCACACTCAAACATCAAAGCAAGTTTCGAGGGGAAAAGTCAAACTGTACTCAATTGTCGCGACAATTTATGGATTTTTTTACCTCGACGTAATCCACTCAAGTGTTAAATATGCACCGATAATTATTCACCCTCGTGGGAATGAATATTTTGAATATATAATTGATTGAACACTTTTTCTGGCGCTCTAACTGTAATTTCATACTTTTAATATTATTGCGTGAAAAAAAAATGAAAAAAATGATTAATCATGTTATTTCGTTTTATGTGATAATATACATAACAATTTATTCGGTAAAAATTGACTCGTGCTCACGAAAAAAAAATGGTAATCCACTTTTATCCGTTGACTCACCCTGTCACTCGACCATTTACCAATACGGAAATTTTTCTTTCTCTCGAAAGTCCACTTTCGTTCAAGTTTTTTTGTTCCATAACAGTTTGAGAATTTTTATGTTATTTTTGTAGGTATGTGCGTGTGTCAGCCGTATATATTGACAGCGCGATTGTTGCTTTCCCGTCATTCAGAAAGTTTTCGGTTATTTTTTCCCGATAGCCAATCTAAATATCGGCTTTTCTGAGCCATTGTTAATCCTATATGGCAAGGCACATTGAATTCATTTGATAAAGAATAAAAATTCACATTTCTCAATAAAATGTAAGTAATGTAAAGGAAAACAATAAGATAATCAAAATATAGGATCAACGATTTTTTATTTCGTTAGATTATTATTTTTCGGATCAGGAGGTTTTGTAATTACTGAAATTGCTAATCTCTAATTTAACATAATTTAGTGAAAAACTGTGCAATTCTTATTTAAATTTATATTAAAAATTAATTTGCAATTTTTATTTAATAAATTTTTATTTTTTATTTTATTAGACATTTTTATTTAACATTAATTTAATCATTGACGAAAAAAAAGGATCCATTCATACGGGAAGATTTTAAATATTTAATTAAAATAATTATACGTTATTGCGTTATGAAATTATATTGATATAAAAAAAGCAACGTATGAGAATTCAACGAAATTCTTGTTGTAATTATTTTCTGCCCATCTTCTCACGTGTTTCTTTGATTATTTTTTTTTCAGCTGCGCTTTCGTAACGTTCTTCAAAAATTTGGCTGATTGCCATCACATTTTATTTCATTCTTGTTCATCCCTCTAAATTATACGTCAATTTTTTTTTTTCATGCTACAATTCACTGATGATCGTATGACGTGAGCAACATCATTTTATTCTTCATTAGTAGCACAGTGAGTTTAACACACAATGTAGTTACACAGGCTTAATGGACTGATGTGGTAATATAAAAAAAATAAAATAAAATAAAAGAGGTAAAATTTTGTGCGTATTCGTTAATGGATAAAAAAAAGAACGATACTTGTAAACACATTTTTTCTAATTTCGATTCGTATAAATCGCAT
Source organism: Rhimphoctona megacephalus (assembly GCA_963989365.1). NCBI lineage: Eukaryota > Metazoa > Arthropoda > Insecta > Hymenoptera > Ichneumonidae > Rhimphoctona > Rhimphoctona megacephalus. The sequence continues at coordinate 24,447,302 of OZ022416.1, read as the reverse complement.
TAAACAGTCGAGTTTCATTTAAATTGACTAATTTTAAAAATAATTTTTATTTTTTTTTCTAAGTTATTCGACGATCGAATGTTTCTTGTCCATTCTACTTGAACTTCCGGTCCAAAGAAAATCTTTTAACTCGTTTGAGAAAAGTATAAATTTATCGGTAACAAAAAACTGGATTTTTTTTCTATTTCTTTTAACTTTTCAAGTGGTGAGACAAGTCTACACAAAAAAAAAGACTTTCCACTGCCATTAAATTTACTGTTCACGCAAGTTTCTTTCCTATACCCACGCTTTTGAGACTCATGTATGATATAATGTGAAAAGTGGCCCTTTTTCCCGTTACACCATTTAAATACCCGAATCATTATATTACGTATTATATATGTTTCGCTTTGAGATATTTAGCTGCGTCACATTGAGATGAAGTTGGTTTTTTTTTCGTTCTACCACTCATGCCAGGCGTTCTACCATTATGTCAGGCGATGAAAAAACATAATTACAATTATAGAATTTTATTCCTACGAAAATCAACGGGACAATCTATTTAATAGGAACATTTTATTAAATAAAAAAAAAAAAAAATGGATACTCATCGACGTAAAGAGTGAAGTGAAAACATGAAAATCAAAATGACGACCGAAAAATATCGCGAAATGGTTTAAAAAATTGTTTTCTGAGCCGATGAACAAGATCATATTTCGAATTGTTTTCGATGCGATTAAATGAGGAATAATTATGAAAATAATTGATACAAAGCACATAATATGATGGATGAACAAAGGGCGAGTGTTTCAATGTAACGAAAGATAGCAATCTCTGTTCTGTAATGCCTGGGGTCCTTTATCTTGTCTGGGGCTTCTCTTGTTTCTCTGTATAACTTTGTGAATCCTTTCGTCACGACACTATATATATTCAGTCGTGTATCATCCGTTGTCTCTTCTAGCAGACGCGTCACTTCGTATACAGACGCTCACATTGGTTATTCATAGACAATTATTATTCTTCGTACATACATATTCGAAATATTAGTCTGTCTGCTTTGCCACAGAAATTTAAATGGTAATGTGGACGTATTTTAGATATTGGAGCAAAAGTACCAAAATGGAAAATATTTTGATAAAATATCGTTATCGTTAAAATATTCGTGGTGCAATTAAAAGTAAAAATTAATAGCAAATATTGTTTTTATCGAGAATCTGATTTTTAAATTAAATAAATTCTGAAATGGTGTATTTTTTAAATGTTAATCACTGATCTAACAATGGAGTTTGGAAAGTTTATGTTTAATAACGTAATATTATAAATCATTATAAAAATGGTAAATAAAATAATAGAATTTAAGGTTGGGGCGAAAATAAAACTTTTCAGTAAGGTTTATTTTCATTGATGAGTATATATTATTTAAAAAAATATACATATATATCAATTGTTTTCTTATACGACGTATCCTGGTTTAGAGATCAAGTAGACGCGTGTTCTTTCTCGTGTTTCACGGCAGACCTCGAGCAAGAAGTTTCACTCTCGTCGCCCACGAGGTTTACGTAGGTCGAACATGGCACTCTCGGATTTTCGAGAGACCTCGCGAGGGATTTAATTCACTATGTATGTATTATTAATATGCAGGCTTTTTTTATATCTATACTTATGTGTACCAATGATTTTTGCGTTTACATTTAAACGTGAGAAAATATTTATTCGACCAGTTCGATTAATGATGAAAAAAATATTTCAATCAATTTCATCACTAAAAAAATTATTTTTCGATCATTAAATTCCCAAAAATAAAATCTTTTTTAATTTGAACATGGAAAATGGAATCTTTACATTGATTACCGAAAAATTTGAACGCTAATAGTTAAACATTTGAAAATGCTACCCTCAACAAATAAATCCAAAGAAAAAAGAAGCAAATCGTCCTCGCGTAACTAATTGTAAAATTTGTCAAAGTTAAATTCCCAGTCGAAGAGTCGAACGCGCGTAACTTTTTGGATTCATCTCGCACTAGCTCGAAAGGAGGAAACAAAGTATGGGGTATTGTTCGTGGGTGTGTCGACGAGCATCAACGAGATAGTACAAAACCGCAAGGTAAAATGTATGCTAATTGCTCGCTAGCTCGCGCGCTACGGTGAACCAGGCGTGACTAATTGAATTAGGCGATGCAAAAGTTTAGCCACGATGGAAATTGGCACGAATTAGAACGGGCTCAAAACTCCTCCTCTCTCTCTCTCTCTCTCTCTCTCTCTCTCTTGTGCCCCCCTTCTTTTTATGCATATATATACATAACGTAAAATCAAGCTCACATGTATGCGCATAAATTTTCTAATGTCGATTCGTTAATTAAGAAAACTTTCCAACGTTGTCTGCCGAAAAAACATTTGATATTTATTTATTTATTCAGTCACCTTTATATACATATTTATCAACTGCATTATTTCCCAATATTTTTTATCGGTTCTAAAGTACTCCCGTAATTTTTTTTTAAATTTCTTAGATCTTTAATTTCGTTTAAAAAAATAGTTTTGTACGAGCCTCTACCACTCATTAACGGGGACATCTCATGTGACAGCTGTTTTTTATTTCACTTTTTTGGGAATTTTTTTTGATGAACCATTAAAACACAATATCTTTGAATTTTTACCACACATTTATTAACATTTTTACAGTCCCTCAGAATTTTATCAAACAAAAATAACGAGTTGAATCGACTTTACACCGTTCGGAAGACACTCATGTGTTGGTTGACGGCTGCCATGATTCCGGAGGTTTTGCTCATCTGAAATCAAAAAATCAAACGGCATTTTAATTTGTAGACCTGAGACTATCGCTGGAACTAGAGTAAAGTACAAATATCGAAAATTGAATTTTTGGCACGGTTTTAAAAGTCGAAAAAAACGACGAAACTTGGAACTTAACATTTAAAACCGTGCCAAAAATTCAATTTTCGATATTTTTACTTTATTCTAGTTTCAGCGATAGCGTCAGGTCTACAAATTAAAATGCCATTTGATCTTTTGATTTTAGATGAGCAAAACCTCCAGAATCATGGCAGCCGTCAACCAACACATGAGTGTCTTCCAAACGGTGTAAAGTTGATTCAGCTCGTTATTTTTGTTTGATAAAATTCTGAGGGACTGTAAAAATGTTAATAAATGTGCGGTAAAAATTCAAAGATAGTGTGTTTTAATGGTTCATCAATGTGGCACTCTGAGAGTGCCACCTGAGCATTGAATTCTGAAAATGTGTGACACAAAGGGTTAAATTCTTTTGGAATTGCGTCACACTGTCAGTTGTGCGTAAAAAACAACATGAAGAAGTTTTTAAATCTGTCCCTCCAGCTTTAAAAATTGTTAAAAAAAAAGTTTTTATTTCTTGATTTTTTTTCCAGCTTCCACATTATTAAAACAAAGCTTTTTGATTCTTGAATTTTTTCCAGCTTTAAACATTATTTAAAAAAAGCTTTTTGGTTCTTAATTTTTTTTCCAGCTTTAAACATTATTTAAAAAAAGCTTTTTGACTTTGTCTCCAGCTTTGAACATTATTTAAAAAAAGCTTTTTGGTTTTTGAATTTTTTTCCAGCTTTAAACATTATTCAAAAAAAGCTTTTTGGTTCTTCATTTTTTTTCCAACTTTCAACATTATTTTAAAAAAAGCTTTTTGGTTTTTGAATTTTTTTCCAGCCTTAAATGTTATTTTAAAAAAAGCTTTTTGGTTCTTGAATTATTTTTTCATTTCAAGAAAATACACTTGAGGTTGGGATGAATCTTTGGTTGATTTTGCAAGGAATTTCCCTTACGATAAGAGTCATACAACTCATAGATATAGTATACGTGCGAATAAAAAGAGGAAATAAGGATCAAGCAGCATCCAATTTAGTATGGAAATTCTTAATACAACGAGGACAAGGACAATGAGGTTCTCTGTCGTGAAAATCAATTACCCACGATGAATACGACATGAAGCGAATGAAGGTGGGGCGGGGGAGGGCGAAGTAAAAAGGGGTTTTCTCGCCATTTTCTCCCTCTGTCTGTCTCTCTCGGGTACTTAGTATTTGTCACCCTCTTATTTTGCAAATCACGCTTTCCTGATCGTTACGTAGCATAATTCCGTCGTTTGAAATGAAATAGGTGCGTATGCACGGGTGCGTATGTGTATCGAATCAATGGATGCCTCCCTGTGAAGCGTAATCAGAACCTTCGTACGCCCTCCACATAATTAATCGGTCAATTTACACCTGTAATTAAGTTCGAGGGGCTATGACTCCCTTGTGTGTGTGTGCGTGTGTGTCAGAGCTTAATATAGTTCCACTCTAGGGATTCGCTTCGATACCCTCATTTGAGTAATTCACTCTTAATTTTCTTTTTACGTCTTTCAATTTATTTTTCACTATCAACTAGTATTTTTAATATCTATTCATTTATTCTTATCCTTTTTTTTTGATCGATTTAATGAGGTGTGATTAATTTTTATGTTAAGTGTATTTTTTTTTAATGTATAATGGATTGTTGGGTAATAATTTTGGTGACTGTAACGGGGTCGAGACACATTTCATTCTATTGTTAAAACTTTTAAAAATAAATCATTTACTCAGTGTAAACACTTTACTCAGAAAAAAGCATATAAAGATTGATTAATTATTTTTTTAATCCAATTAATTATTAAACGCTGCACTGAGAAAAAAAATTTGTTCATCGAACAAAATCCTATTTAATTGGACGAGAAAATAGTGGATTCAATTAATTTTTTTTTGCAATGGCAAATGATTTAGTTCATTCAACAAAAAAATAGTTGAATCCACCATTTTCTCGTGCAACTAAATGGGATTTTGTTCAATTAACAAATGTTTTTCTCAGTGTGAAAAATTGAATTACCTTTGCAGGATCAGATTTTTCTGTTTGTTCGCTAAAAGTTTGTGATCCTCGTGACATTGTGTGGTTTTTTCGGGTAGAAGTCGAGTTTGTCATCGTATTGGTTGTCGTGACATCCTGCGAGGGTCGAACGAACTCGATTCTGCCACCCTCGACGACGATATTCGGTGCGGGTGGAAAATTTTCCGTATTACCGACTGCATCGTAATATCCGAGGAGACCGGCTTTCTCACCGTATAGGGGATGAATTTGTCTGCAACAGCCGGTAACAAAGGGGTTGAAATTCATGCGAAAAATCCTCCCGGAAATCCTCCCTTATCGACGTTGTCACCTTATCCATTTTTTCACATCAAAACCCACCCTGTTCTTCAGTCGATAAAATAGGAGGGTAGTTTCAATCCCCTTAACGGGAGAAACCAGTTTAGGAGGCCGAAATTTTGGTGTTTTTCGTGAATTTTTTTTAACAGGGAAGGAATAATCAGAATTTGTTTAAACTTGGAGGATATTTTATTCATGTTTTGAAGTACACTTTGTAATTTTTTCAAGTCATTTCCGCCGGAAATAGTGGAGTTAGAAGCTGCTGTCCATGGACGACTTTTTTTCAACTGGTGGGCATTCTAGCTCAAATAGTTATTGACCACTCGTTCTCAAAATTTGTGTGAATATTCTTTATTCAATTACAATCTATATCAACATGACTCTGGGATGATATTATTGTTAAAAATATTTTTTTCAATGGAAAAAAGGTGAAAAAACATGGTATAAAAACATGACATTGTGTTCAAGCACCTTAAAAACATGCAATTTTCTACTTTTTTGATCACAATTAGGTTCATATTCTTAGGAAATATGTTGTTAACGAAAAAATAAAATTGTAATGATTACAAATTAAAATTGTAACTTCAGGAATGCCCACCAGCAAAAAACTCGGATGGCGATCGTCCATGGACAGCAGCTTCTAACTCCACTATTTCCGGCGGAAATGACTTGGAAAAATTAGAATGTTTACTTCAAAACATGAATAAAATATCCTCCAAGTTTAAACAAATTCTGATTATTCCTTCCCTGTTAAAAAAATTCACGAAAAATACCAAAAGTTCGGCCTCTTAAACTGGTATCTCCCGTTAACGCAAAAAATTACGAATTTTAGTTTTACTGAATTAGTTAATTTCTTTAAATAAAAAATCATTTGAATTAAAATAGAAAAAAGCTTTTCAGCAATGAATTTGAGTGAGGGTAGTTTCCACCCCTACAATCCACTTGAACTTTTAAATTAAACTTTTTTCTTCTAGTCCCGAAGAAATCTAACTATATCATTGAGTTAAAAAAAAGGCTCACCTTTAAAATTGCCAAAAGCTTTTTTTTTTTAATTCGAACAGTTCCAACTTTTTCAGAGTCTAATTCCAAACGGATTTTTTTCAAAATTTATTAATCTTTTATCAAAATCGAGTGCTGACGAATTAAAAAAGAATTGTTCACCTGGGCGAGGGCACGGGGCGCGGTTTGTCTAATGCCAAGTCCGAACTTAAGGGGGAATCCGTGCCGCGGCCGCTGGAAGCCCTGTAACAAATAATTTAATAATTGTAAATATACACGCCATTTTACGAAACATATTTTCATATTTCAATTGTATTTTATAATAACAAAGATATTAATATTAATAATCGTAATATTAATTGCATTAATTTTAAAGCTCTGTGATTATTAAAGCTCCGATTTAGTTTGAAAAAATATTCAAAATGTGGCTGAATTTGAATCCTGAAAAAAATGGATTTTTTCGATAAAAAAGAAGTAATCCATAGTGATTTGTTCGCCAGAAAAAAATTGGATTTATTCTATTTTAAATGATTATTATTATTTCTCGATATCGCGAGTGCAGTTATTGAGCTTTCCGGCAACTCGGCAAACACAACGAAGGGTACAAGAAGGAAAGGGAGGGAGGGGGTAGTTGAATCAGGTTGCATTATTAACCGGGTCACCGATCTCTTTGCTCCTCGGTGGGGCGTAAATTTTTTTTTTCCCACAGGTTTATTGTTTAATGGCCGAAGAAAGATTGCGGTTTTGCCGAGATTGAAAGAATCATCTCTTTTTTTTGCAACTCTGGATGGTGGAGACTTCAGAGAATATTTGAAAAAAAAAAAAATTGAGTGAAGAGTGTGATATATATACGACAGTGGGCAATTCGTTTTCCTGGCCTCATTAGTAACTTTGAGTGTTTCGTGGATGGACGAGTGAGCGAAATAAGAGAAGGGTAGTTGAAAAGAGGGATGAAAAAGAAAATAGGAGAAAAAATAGTGGAATTGCCCTCGAGCTATATACCACTTCACCTCCTTTTTCAACTCTTTCCCTTCCTTTCTTCATCTTCCTCTATTTTTCTCTCCCCTTTCACTTTACTCTTTCGGTACGAACGATACACTCGTCAATCCTCCAAACTCTCGAGCAACTTCATCGTAATTTGGCAGTCCAACCTTCCTAGGGAATAAAAAAGTTGTACTCAGGACATTTCCTTGCCAAGCCCCAGCCAATTCTCATCCTCGAGGCTTCGAATTTTATTTCTAATTTTTTTTACGTCTCAACAGTGTTCGATAAGCATTGTTAAATAATGTGTTAAAAAGATTTTTATTTCTAGTAGTTTTCTAAACATTTATTTCTCAATTTTTTTAAATATTTTATGAGAATCTTTATTCTAGAAATATTTTTCAGAGATTCCTCTTTCAATTCGCGTGATTGTGATCGAGGAACAAATTTGCGAGCGAGGACCACAAAAAAAAATGTTGAAGTTTGATCTCAACGGAGATGAATGAAAAAAATTCGTTTTTCACCTTTGAAAACAGAAATGAAATTTGGGTCGAACGAAGAAGGTGCAAAGTGTATACACATCTGCTCGATCGATTTTCAACACTGGATACAGAGTTTTCAACTTTGCAGAACCGAACTGAATCGCCTTTACCCAGTATAAAATAACTTTTTGCTCCAATAGCTTCGGGGATTTATTGGAGGGTGGGGGATGCTGTATAACGAAACGAGAAATCCAGTGGTTTCGTGCACGGAAAATAAATGGACTCGCGCCTTCAATTCCTCTTCTCCTCATTCTCGTAAACACACATATATATATATGGGGCATTCCACACCAAATCGGCCACTTTTGAAATTCGCATTTTTTATTATTTTGATTTTTATTTCTCTAATAGAGCTCATTGAACGGAACTCGTCTGATTTTTTTCAAATTTTTATCTCAACACGTTCATTGGAAATAAATTTTTGAAAAATTTTCCGATTTGTTTTCTTCAAATTTCAATAACTCTTTCAAAAATGCAGTAAACCCGATGGATGAGGGGTCAAAATTTTAGTTTTAAAACGTACTTTCGTTTAAAAACATGCAGAAAATTATCAAAACATTACATGAGTCAATTTTTTCAACTCTAAGTATGTAATGTTTTTTCCCACATAGTTAGCCCTCTTCGATTTTGTTAATTTTTTATAAAAAACTATTATTTGTTTGAGGAATTTTAAGTCTAGTGTGATCGTGGGGAAATCGTCGTTGTATATTTTTATAATTAAAATATAGATTTTTTTACAATTAATTATCGATAACTCCCTGAAAAATCGTACAAAGCTAATCGTCTAGGGGGTTAACATTTTTGTTCTGAAATGTACTTTTGTTTAAAAATATGTGAAAAATTATTCAAAGTTTATATCACCTAGTTTTTCCAATTCTAAGATAAAATAACCTTTTTTCATAACGCTTGTACTAATTAATTTGTTTCTTTAATGTTTGTATGGAAGCATGATTCATTCAATGAATTTTAAGCTAAGTACGAACGTGGGAAAATAGCGAGTTCTATTTTTCAAATTGTTCATTTTAATAAATATTTTTGTTGTTGATTAGACTAATATTTCTCCACGATCACACTAGTCTCAAAATGGATTAAATGAATAATAGTTTCCTATATAAATTTAAAAGCAAAATCAAAGGGGGCTAACACTGCGAGAAAAAAACATTTTTTGTTTATAATTAAAAATTGATTTATATAATCTTTAAATAATTGTTAACATATTTTTAAACCAAAGCATCTCTCAAAACGAAAAATTTGACCCCTTATCCATTCGGTTTTTATGATTTTTCAGGGATTTGTACATGATTAATAGTAAAAAAATCTATAATTTAATTATAAAAAATAGAACGAACGATTTCCTCATTATCAAACTAGGCTTAAAAGTCATAAAAAAATGATAGTATTTGAAAAAAATTCAAGAGCAAAATCGAAGGGGGCCAACATTGTGAATTAAAACATTTCTCGCTTAGAATTTGAAAAATTGTTGTATGTAATATTTTGATGAATTCCTACATATTTTCATACGAAAGTACGTTTTAAAACTAAAATTTTGACCCCTCATCCATTCGGTTTACTGCATTTTTGAGAGAGTTATTGATATTTGAAGAAAAAAATCGGAAAATTTTTCAAAAATTCGTTTCCGATGAACGTGTTAAGATAAAAATTTGAAAAAAATCAGACGAACTCCTTTCAATGAGCTTTATTAGAGAAAAAAAATTAACACAATAAAAAATGCGAATTTCAAAAGTGTCCGATTTGGCGTGGAATGCCCCATATATACGTATTTATTTAATGCTGTGTAAATGTAGCATGCGGTCGGGCTAATTTTTTTTTTTTAATTAGACCACCATAATTAGTAGCTGGTAATTAAATTCAATGGAGCATCGAGTAAAATGTGTACTCAGCATCGCGCTTCAATCTCGTTACTTCAAAAAATAATCTTTTCTCGTTCACTTCGATTTGTAGAAATTTTGCAACTTCAGAATTTTTCAAATTTTTGCACGTTTCAGTTGTTCACTTCGCAATTTATTTTATTGTGTACTAGCTGTGCCTGCGGGCCTGGCCCGCTGCACATCTAGCAAGCGCATGTAGCTATGCATTTACGAAAATGTAATTTTATTTTATATTATTTTTTTCTAATGGATTGTGGAAAATCTTACATGAGACACAGGGTAAGGTCTGCACTACACCAGTGTGTGGGATTCTTACCCACTAAAAACCACACACCCTGTTTCGCTTAAAAAAAATTAAATCTCTAGAAATTTTATAAAAAAGAAACGGCCTATCTCCTTGTCATTCTTTTTCCATTTTAAACGTATTATTTCGATTTTTTTTTTTTCAAATAAAATACTCCAAAAAAGATGCCCAATTTTTTAATTTTTCATCACTTCACTAAAATAGCTGTAACTTTTTTTCTGTCCAAAATTGGAACCCCAGCCACCGCTCATTCTCTTCGTTTTTGAATTATCTTTAAATTGGTAATTCGTTTTTTTATTTATCCATATTTTTTAATTACTAATGAGTTCTTAAAGTTGAACATTGAATAAAAAATTTGAACTTTTTTTTCACATTTCCTTAAAAACAATATGTCGGAATGTTATGCAGCCTACAATCTAGTGTGATTCATGAGGTTTCTTCCTATGAAAGATTTATCGAAATCGGTTCAGTGGTTTTCGATTGAAAAGCGGCCAAACATTTTTTCGCCAATAGATTTATATATATAGAGATAAGAATCATTTAGTTTTATCTTTTTTATGAATTATTTATTTCTGGAATTTTTAATTTTTCGATATCTTATAGATTTAAAAAAAATTGTTGAAAGGGTTGTAACTTGTAGGTAGACTGAATATTGCTGTTCAATGGCTATTGTAGAAAATCCCATTGTAACGTAACATGGCAAAATACATAAGGCCGTAAATATTGGTTCCCAGGATTATTTATTTTTCTTTCTCTTTCACACCCTCCTTCTCTAACTTGTTTATTGTGTACGTTGCGGGACAATGGAGAAGGGGTCCCTACGGTTGAACGATAAGCGACGATAATCGCCAACCCCACACAAGAAATATATATCAAAGGGTGTGTCCGGCTTCTTTCATCATTTTATATTTTTATAAATGCTTTTTTAATTAAAACTTTGTTTACTTGTGAATTGATTTTTTTTATTAGTCTTTTATTTTATTTAGTTTTTCATTTTTTTTAATTTATAATAAAAAAAAATTCCTCCTTACGAATAACATCAAAATTCTACTATTTTCATTGGAACATGCTAGTGCTACAAAAGAATATTGCAAGCGCCTCATCAATCTCGTCAAAAAGCCCGATAGATGAATTTTTTTGTTGTTGTAATCACCGGAAAAGCTTTGTCGTAGAAAAACTCATTTCTTTCCATGATGTTTCGTCATTCATTTTTCGTGTTCCACCGACAGATAGTGAGAAACGGTTGTTCTTCCGCTTTTCGTCATTTTACGGATGAATGTGTCGATTTCGGTTGAGTTGACGAATTTATTTGTACAGAGAAAAAATCGGTTTCAATCACGCATGTTCAATTGAGCTCACGAAATGAATTTTTTGAAGCAAAAAAGGATTGGTCAAATTGAATATTCAAAATAATAATTAGAAAATAATAAAAGAAAGTAACTCGAAAAAAAAAAATGTTACCGGAGAAAGAGAAAAAGAGAAAGAAGGCTTTGGAATTCGCTTGTACGTGTAGAGACATCACGATGTGGTGGCTCTTTAGAATTTGCACACTTTGCGACATGAGAGAGGTACGACCTCGAATAATTCGTATGCATATGCATCGTTACCACCGTCGTCATCGTGTCTCTGCGAGGCTCGAACGAAAAATATACTCGGGACGTGAAGGAATTTATTTTCCGAGTATTTTGTATTGTTATATTTTCTTAATGAAAATAATTGGAATTCTTTGTTAATTTATTGAGGGCACAATCGGAATTTAATTCTTGAACCATAATAAATATAGTAATTCGAGCAATATAAATCGATTATTTAAAAGAACGTTAATTTTATTAATGAATTACACATATGTCAAAATTTGTTGTTTTAAATCATAATTCATTTTGTACAAAATTCAATTCCGTAATAACAATAATAATAATTTTTTAAGCTCCACGACAGTTTCGCGATTTGATAAAATTTAATAAAAATGTCCTTGCATATAATAATGTATGTATGTGAGTGAAGTTCAAGAAAGAAAGAATAAGGAAAAGAGTGAAGAAACGAGAAAGTAGACTCGGAGCAACTCTTCTTTACGGTCTGTCGTGTCATCGAGTTCGAAACACCGTTACATGTCCCCGTGTGTGGTAAGAGTATATATGAAGAATGAGAGAGAGAAAAAAATAATTATTTCGTGACGCGTCAAAAAACGTTTGCACAGAGCCTTACATTTTTTTTAAATAAGCTGTTGTTATGATTTGTTTTACTCCTCTAGATCGACATTTCAAAATAGATTTTATTAGTATGAAGAAATTTTGATATTGTTAATAATATTGTATATAAATTGAATAGAAAAATTATTATTTCCTGATTGTAAAGTGAATGAAGAAATAATATTGAAATTGAAATTTCATGAGGGATTATTTGGAGTAACTGAAATTAGAAACTAAAAATTCCATTTTTTGTAGCTGATTTATTCATTTACTTTTCGTTAATTGACACAGTATTCTGCAAGAATCTCCTTGCAGCTTATTTAACGATAATTTCTTATGGTCATCATCATCATTTTTTCATTCTCGTTCTCCCTCGATCTCTTATCCCACAGCGCAACGAAATCTTAGATCGTTAATGCTCTTTTGCAAATGTGAAAAAAGACGAAAGATAAAAAAACATTTAAAAAAATGACGTCGAGACCTCCGGTCGAGAAAAAAGGACCAAATGGCACATAATCCATGTCATTTTATGGGACAGGATTTTCCCCCCACATTACTTCCGTTTCTTATTTCATTTTAATCGTCACTTGCTCTTACGAGAATTCTTATTTATATTTTCAACTTTTAGAATTATTCAAAAATTATTTGATTTATTATTTGTAGTTAAAAATATTAATACTTTAAAAATGGTTTTAACGAATAATTCAATTTTTGTCTAAAAACCATTTGAACTAAACGAATAATTAACTAAAACAAAAAATTTGAATTATTTAAAAATTTCGATGAACAAAGAATTGCATTGGCGTTTAAAAAAATCATCGCTGATAAAAACACATAATGTATAAATTGAATATTTTTATTTAAAAAAACTTCGAGTGAATAAAAACGTGGCTGAAAAGAAATATAAAAATTAAAGAACGGAATTTTCACGATATTTGTTGATGCACTTGTCTCGTCTTTTCCAGCTGCAGTGTACATCATTCACGCATTGAATTTCTCCTCGTGTCATTTTCATCTACTCTTCATTCATTTCTTTTCTACCACGTTGTTCTGTTTTTTTTTCTTTTTTTTTCTTTTCTTCAGTCGAGCATATTCACGACAGGCGACTCCATTAAATCGGATTGAAGAGAGGTAGAGTTTCGCGATGGAAGGAAAAATATGGAGGGAAGTTGAGATGTGAATAAATAAAAAACTAAAGTAAAAATTAAAGTATGCTCGCCCTACAAGATCAGATGCGCGAATAGCGATAACAACTTCCGGCGGATGTGCCAGTCAAGAAGTTTCAAAAAATTTGAGATCTCCAGTATGTGTTATTTCATCTTCAAATTTTTCGACTCTTTTCTTATGGGAAATATTTTTATTTCGATTTTCTTCTCCTCATATTATTTAATTGTTTGTTTTCGAATTTTTTGCTTTATAATTCTTATGATATTTTCATTTTTTTGTATTTTTATTTTTTCCCCTTCAATTTCTATTTTTTTCCTCAATTTCTCTTATCAATTATTTTATACGGGATTTTTAGTTCATTTTTATTTTTCGTAAGATATAAAACCGTCATCTCGACGCCCACGTGTCTCGCGTGATATTGAGTTAAACGGATTAAGGATCACGATGAAAAATAATCACTCCTTCGTCCTTCTACGGAGGACGAAGGATCTTAAGGATTTTTTAGAAAAAAAAGGAAAAAAAAAATCCGCTTCGCATATTTGTGACTGTCGGATTATTAGAATATTTAATTTACGAAGCTCGAACGGAAAAATAAGTAATAAAAAAAAATCGAGAAGACAAATTAAATTTCCACTGAAGGCGACCTCGGTATTAATATTTTTTCTCTTCTTTTATTACGGTTTATAAGAGTGTAAAAATAACTCCGTCATTTCTGTCATCCGTATTTCGTAATTATTATAATGCGATCGTCAATAGATTTTTACCTAATTAATAATTAACATTTTAGTTAATTAAAAATTGAATGAATAAAATATTAAGAGGCAAATATTAGAGGACAACTAATTGAGTTAAATTGAGTAACTTTCGTTTGATCCCTATGCTTTAATACTGAAGTAACCCTCGAAATTCTTCCAACTTGAGTCATGGATGTTTTATTTTTTTTCTTAAATTTTGCTTCTCGCATATTATACTAATCATTACGTGCTTTCTAATTTGCCAAGCTTTTGCACAGCCGCATTCTTCAACCCTCTCTATCTCGCTTTCTCTCTTTTTTCTCCCCCTTGTTCACCCATTTGCTATTTTCGTTTCGGAGAGTGAAGAGCGTGGAAGGAACGATGAAAAGCTCGTGTGTTACGTAGACATAAACTCGACACACCGGAGCCTCTGGACCTTAAAGATACATCACCAGTGCAGTCTAATTAATTCATCAAAAAAATGTGATAAAAAATTAAGTAAAAAAAAAAGTTTGTAGCAATGAAATTTTTTCTAGCACAGATTATATATATTTTAAAAATAAAATTTATTTAGAAACATAACAACAATTAATTACGAAAACGTAGTGCTAATTGGATATTTGACGCATTCTCATTGATCCCTAAAATTTTGAATTTTAAAATGAACTTACGATTCGAAAAAAAAAATGGGAACCGTAGAACAAAATTCTGGTTATTTTCGTATTTTTAAAATGCAGATATTGTTCGGTTACTGGATATAGACTTTATTTAATACACATTTTGCAAACAGCATGAGTTTTTTGACGAACCAATTGAGGTGACTGTACTGGGGAAGCTCATTTATATATATATATGAGATTCTCTCGGTAGCACCAGGCAGGAGAAGTTGAATCCCAACAGTGATGCATTCAAACTCGTACTTGTCTTTCTCACAATCCCTCATTTATTTTCTTGCTTTTCATATTCATATAAATGTAAGAATATATAGAAATACGGAAGATATTTGGAGTGCCCCGAAAATTACGTATAAAATTTGCAGGGCAAGTTGATCGTGAATTTTCGAACAGAAAAATTCTGAATCTTTTTCATCGATGATGCACTTTTGACGAGAGAAAAATTAATTTGCGTCAGTCAATTATACGAAAGTCATTTTGTAAAAAAATTGAGATATCGAAAAAAACAGAACCATTTTGTTCATTTGTTGGAAAATATAATTAGAATTTTGAATTCGCATTTTTATAATTAATTTTATAATTAAATTTATAATTAAATTTATTTTTTTATAATTAAAATTTTGAATTCGCAAAATTTGAATTGCTAAGGGCCATTTTTCGTCTATCCGCAATTTAATGAGACATTATTTGTTTATTTATTTATTTACTTATTTATTGATAAAGAACGAGTAATGCCCAATTACAATCACGTATGGGATCATCATACGATCACCAACACATGAGACTGGGAACTCATCGCATTTTTACAAGCATCGAAAATAATACAAGAATGAAAAATAATAACTAAAAAAATAAAACTATGGATCCTTTGAGACAGAATTTCACAGATTTTCACAAAGCATAAAAAATAATACGAGGAATAAGAAATGAAAAATAAACTTATGAAAACTAAAACTATGAAAACTTATTATTTTTCTTTAATAGTATAAAACTTGTTAATGATATTTCAAATCATATCTTCGTTTATAAAAAAACACAAAAGGGAGGCTTGAACGAGACAATTTCTTTTCGCGTGTATGATAGGTGAACATTAGTCATTATGAGCCCACCTCCTTTTCAAGTTAAAAATTAAATAAGATCAGTGAATTGGATGTTTATGGATCAAAACACATTTAAATAGTTTGCTAAAAAGATTATTAAAAATCGAAAGCTTTGATATTTTGGGCACTTCATCGAAATGATTGTAGCACACCCAGAAAAAAGTTCTATTTAGAACTACTAGGATCGGTTATTCGAATTTTTTAATTTTTAACAAAATTTCTATTCGCTTCAACTAGAAAACTGTATTTAAATCAAATAGATAATGCTTCTTGAGTCCGTTTATTCGAGTACCCACATTAAAGCTTCATACTCCTGTCACCGCGTGGCGCAGAGCATCGAGGCAATTCTCATATACGAATTGCGCTCTGGATGTGCATAAATTGCGGAAACCAAAGTAGTTTTATTATTCTGACTGACTATATCTAAGAAATCGAATGTGAATTTTTGTACCTTCCCAGGGTTGCAGGCCCATGAAAATATTATTAAATAATATTTTAATCGAATATGGTATGAATAATAATATAAATATTATTTTTATTTCAACTTCATATTCATTTCATTTTTAAGATAAAAATATGTCCGATTTTAAAACGTATATTAAATTTTTCATTAATCAAGAATATAAAAATAGTGTCATCAAAAAAAAATAATTTATTAAAGTTAAATAGATCTCTATTTAGCCGTGAGATAAGGGGAAAAAATTATTTGATTTAACTAGATCCTACACGGAAAAAAATGATATGTAAAAATTAATGATCGATATTTCAAAATTATTGAAACTAAAACTAAAAGTACAGTTGAAAACTGTTAATTACTCGTTTTGCAGTGTATTTCATTACAAAATAATGGATTTAATGTGTTTTTTACTCCCTGATCAGTTGTTAATGCAGATCTAAACGGTAAAAAACTCAATATCCACAGCAAAAAATTGACATAGCAGAAATTACAAATAAAAACGAGGAATTTCACTGTGTATGCAAATGTAAAATTTACAATGCCCCCAGTAAAATATTCAGTACGTATAGGAAAATAAACTGTAAACCAATACTATTTACTGTTATTAAAAATTGTAAAAAAATGTTAAACGGCATTCATGAAAGATTGTAATTAGAAAATATAAAAATTGTGCATTTTCTATTGAGAAAATTACCGTCGACATAAATTAGAAATTGCAGTGTGCCCAGTAGAAATTCGAAAACGTACTGCAAAATGTGTTATGTTAATTTCAATTTTTACAGTGTACACTGTAATTTCTTTAAACACGTGAGCCAGGAAATTTCAAGGTGAAACACATATTGAAGACCGTTGCTGTATTTGCTTATTATGGTTCAAACAATGGGGCAGGGGAGGGCGGCGAATTTTCAACTACACGGAAGCGTTACGGACATGATACATTGTAATATATGAAAATTCGATATTTTTTATATTTCAAGTTTTTCTTGCTTTCAAAAGACTTGTCGCATAGATTATTCATTGACGTTACTGATTACATTCCGGATTCGATATATACGCATCACTTTTTTTTACCAATGATTACCAAGTAGTGGTGTAATAGGTAGCGTCCGTGCGCGTTAGGTCGTAGATAAGCAGGTAGGTCAGATCGAATCCCAGTGTATAAAATTTATGTAGGAAGTGATGGGTGTAAGAAAGTATGATTGAAAATGCATTTATAATTAAAGAATTTTTTTTAATTTTATTTCTTTTAAACAATTTTATGGTTATGTTTAGGTAATTCTGATAAGGATAAGTTCAGTTTATTATTTCGTGTACTTTTAACGGTTTCACACTGTAAAAACGGGGTTAACGTAGCGTGTGCTTTTTACTGTTCGACACTGTAAAAATTTGTTTGATGAACATGTAATATGTCATTTACAGTATTAGTATTTTCCACCACAGGGACTTACAGATTTTGTTTAAAGTTTCATGAAAAAATGACGTTTATGCGTCCGGAAGGCGCTACTAATGTGGAAAACTGCAAAGTTTCATGCAAATCTCAGTATTAACTACAGTTCATTTTTTTGTTCGTGTAGTTGAATCAACCAGATGTTTTTTCTGGGTGCACTTTTTTCGATTGGAGTTGAAATTCTAGCAGGTGCCTATTCAATTTATATTCGAATTCCCTAAAAATGGTGCTTGGTTTATGTATTCATCTTGATTTATCGATTTTTGGCAAATTTTTAAAAATACGTGATAAAGAATATGTCGAAATGCTATATAGCTTAACGGGAGAAACCAGTTTAGGAGGCCGAAATTTTGGTGTTTTTCGTGAATTTTTTTTTAACAGGCAAGGAATAATCAGAATTTGTTTAAACTTGGAGGATATTTTACTCATGTTTTGAAGTACACTTTGTAATTTTTTCAAGTCATTTCCGCCGGAAATAGCGGAGTTAGAAGTTGCTGTCCATGGACGACTTTTTTTCAACTGGTGGGCATTCTAGCTCAAAAAGTTATAGAGCAATCGTTCTGAAAATTTGTGTGAATATTCTTTATTCAATTACAATCTATATGAACCTAACTCTGGGATGATATTATTATTAAAAATATTATTTTTAATGGAAAAAAGTGAAAAAAACATGGTATAAAAGCATGACATTGTATTCAAACACCTCAAAAACATGCAATTTTCAACTTTTTTGATCACAATTAGGTTCATATTCTTAGGAAATATGTTGTTAACGAAAAAAAAAATTGTAATGATTACAGATAAAAATTGTGACTTCAGGAATGCCCACCAGCGAAAAACTCGGATGGCGATCGTCCATGGACAGCAGCTTCTAACTCCGCTATTTCCGGCGGAAAAGACTTGAAAAAATTACAAAGTGTACTTCAAAACATGACCAAAATATTCTCCAAGTTTAAACAAATTCTGATTATTCCTTCCCTGTTCAAAAAATTCACGAAAACCACCAAAATTTCGGCCTCCTAAACTGGTTTTTCCCGTTAAATGTCATTGTAGATTAGAGGTTTTCTATCCGTGAAAGATTTATTAAAATTCGTTCAATAGTTCTCGTGTTGTAAGTAGTCAAGCATACAGGCAGACAGACAGACAAACTTTTTTTCCTCTTATAAATATATATATATAGATGTAGACACAAATATGCTTTTGCTATTCACATTGCATGGCTTCTTAGGTGCGTGCCACATGCGCGACACTATTAACCCACCGCACGCTCTCTTCGAGCTCGAGTTCACATTCGACTTGCTTTTATTGAACCCGTGACTCACGCGCATTCCCCTAAATCCTTTTGATGCTTGCGAGACTAACATCCGACACTTCCTGATTATTAAGTCTCGATCGCAAGACGTGCATTTTAGACAGCATTTTTCTCAAATGCACGTCAAATTTTTGGAGTCTTTTGGATTCAGATTTCTCCGAAATAATTATTAACAAAATTTTCATAATTATAAATGATTGCGTGAAGATTCGATCTCGATGCATTCCGCGATGCGCTTTGGATGCGCTGAGATTGCTTCGCTCTGATTTTTCTTTCGCTGTCTCTCTTTTTCTTCGACAGTGAACGGTTGGAATATTGAGTCGTTTCTTTTTCGTTCTTTTTTTTCAAAGATGCACCGAGGCGCCGCCGGATGCACATTTCTCTACTGGGTGTCGTAAAAGTTGTGTTTAAGACTTAAAACATAAAAGGATCGCGAAAATCTAGAAAGAAAAGTTCTTAGCAATTTTTCTTTCCCATGTACTGTTTATGAAATATTAATTGAATAGTGAGAGTTAATTGCTCCGCGTCTGTCATGCCCATATTTTATTGATATATTGGATTGGCTATCATATCAGTTGAACAACATCTTAAGAAAAGTGCATCGGAAAGATTAATAACTGAGGACTTTTATTTTTGGAAATTAGAAATCCTTTCAACGTAAACAGTTCGCGCGTAATTTCGAGTACACCTTGCGTCCATCTACAGTTTATATAGCTTTAGAATAAAAATTCTTTCATACTTCGTATATGATAGGAGTAGTGGAGGAGGCGAAAGAGGAATAATAAGAAAAGCGTGTATACTCTCGTACGCGAGCCGAGTCATTACGTCATTACGGAGTTACACGGTCGAATGGCCGACGTGTACAAATTATAGGGAGGGCGAAACGCAGACTTGGCGGCCGAGACCCCGGCACTCTTTTGCCTTAGCGTTGTCCTAACCACAGATCGTGGATCGTGCCTCTTTCGCCTGGTGCATCACGCTTGGTGCATCTCTCGTGCACTCTTTTTCCATCTCCGCCCCCACCCCGCTATTGCAGAGCTCTTCAATTTTTTTTTCCACTCTATACTGTACGTTTCTCATAGTCTTTTTATTTCGTATGAAAAGCCCATAATTGGATATAAATAATTATTGACCTGAGACACTTTTATATTATTTAAACGTTCGAAAACATCGTAATTTATGATAATAGGCGAAATTGATCAGCAAAAAATAGAAAATTAATTTAAAAACTATGGAAACAATTAAGACCATATTATTAATTGAAATAAGTAACTGAATCGAAATTGGAACGTTTTTGGTAAGGCTGGACAAGTCACAAAATCATACCACCCAAGATACTCAAAGGAAATCTTCCCCTTAAAATTTCAATGTCAGACATCCGGAACTAACGCGAAATATAATTCACCGGTCTGGAAATTAGCGAGAGAGAAAGATGGAGAGAAAGATGGAGAGAGGGAGAGAGAGAGAGAGAGAGAGAGAGAGAGAAAAAAGAGACCCGGAGTTCATCGACTTCTTCAACGAGTTGTGTGTGCGATGTCGACGTACGTTCCAACCGAATGAATTATAACATGCCCTCCCCCGTTTCTCCACACTCGTGTTAGTGTACACACTCGTCCTTGTACGTGTTGTTCGAAAGTGTTGGACTTACTTCGCGCATTTTACCCATTGTATAAATCCTTAAGGTGCGCAAAAGAAAATATAGAGCGTTTCTTCGCTCGTCGTGCGTGAGAAAACATTTCTCCTCTTTTCTTTTATAAGTACATAACGAGACATTTGAAAAACAACCGTACTTCATATAAAAAATGATGGTTGGCAAAATATTATTTAAACAATATAGCGTCATCGACTCGAAAAAATCCAAGTAAATTCCTATTTTTTTGACAATTTAATACATTTTTAAGATAAGGTAGAATCGAATTTTTCTTTACAATTTCAAATGAAATCGACTTTTTTCTATTGAAAATAAATCGAGGAGAATCACTGATTTCCAGAGTCCCGTCTGGGGCTACAAAATCAGGATTCTACTGTATGCAACGCTCCAGAAAGTCTGGCAATTAACGTGACGTATTCCCATACATCAAAGAGCAAAAAAACTCCAGGAATACTTTGATTTTTGCACCTAAAATTATGTTTAAAAAATTAAAAATGACATCAAGCAGCAAAACTTTTTGACAAACCTACATTAAGTATTATATTTCCTAGAAGAAAAAAATGATTTTACTCCCGAATTTTTCAAATACGTTTATATAGGCAAATAAAAATGCAGGCAAATATTTCATGGGCTCGGCGAGGAATATCCTGCGAGTCTCGTGTAAATACTCGTTTTGTTCCTGATCTCCTTTTCTCTCGTGTTCGCAAACCGCGTGAACACACGTGGTTGGCAATGTTTTTTATTTCTTTTTTTTTTTTTTTTTTACCGTCGACCTACAGTTGGTTCGAGGTGGAAACATCGAGTGGAGCACGTGGCGAAGGAAAGATCCGTAGGATAAATAAAGGTGGAGTGAGGCCGTTCGAGTTAAGGGCGTGGGCGTTTCTTTTCGTCCTTTAGTTATGCTCCTCGCTTCGTTTGTCGACTTCGTAGCATTATTTTTTTAGACCCGATTATTAGTTCTGTGCAAAATAGCAATTTTTTTGATTTTTTATCTACGGTCGGAAAGCCGAGAAATTATTTTTAAAGACTACAGACACAAACAAAATGTCTGTAAAATAGTCCGAACAAAAAAAAAACAAAACAAAAAAAAACTAGACCGCGAGAGATGGTACAAAAATTTTACGAGTTCAACCGCAAAATCGTGTTTCAACGTCTCGTGTGCGAGTACCTGAGCAGTTAAATATTTAACGAGCCACAGCAGTGCTCGCGCAAAAACGAGGGTTCTACATATATATATATATATATTTGAATAAGTGGCATTACGATAAGTGCGACACTGCAAAAGATGCTTCGCGTGCAAGACTCTCTATACAAGCTTCCTTTATCCTCCTCTACGTGCACAAAATAAGGGGAATCCGAAAGAGATAAATTCAAAAGACCGAAGAGTCACTCGTGCCAAGATAAATTTTCGTTAAATATTACTTAATTATTCAATTATACACATCTTTATCACGCAATATGATAAAATATTATAATTATAATAACTTTATTTTTATTCTATTTCCAGATGAATTATTATTATTATTATTATTATTATTATTATTATTATTATTGCTGTGAGTATTGTTATTACAAGACTCATGAATATTATTATATGTGCTCTCAACAATCTACTTGCAAAGAAAGAGAAAGGATGAATAAAATTGGTGAATCTTATCAATGTGACCTGGAATTTATTTGTGCATATGACATTTTAGTGTCGCTGCTGCTTTTGACACATTCTGCTCTTTTCATCTTGCTGAACGTTATTCTCTCATGCAAAAAAATGTATAAAACGTATATAGATAGAGATTATATAAAAATACAAGTACTAACAAAAATTGATATATATATATATATATATATATACGACAAAGAAAATATATTCGTATATATATTTGTCATATATACGAGGTCACCCGGAACACTTGGCGTTTGGTCTCCTCTCTTATGGCTTCTCAGATATAACAAGGTAGATAAGGTGAGAGACAGGCAGGGAGAGAAAAATAAATTGTTATATGCTGGTTACTATACATATATTTTTCACCAAGAGGGGAACGAAGAGGGAGAAAGGATAGGAATGATTTACGAGAATTGGTACAGGAGTCACACATTACTACAGTCCCCTTTCGTTCTTATTCTTATTCTTCTTCTCCTTTTTTTTTATCGTTACTAAACTCGAATCGTGTCAAACTGTAGCCCATTACGTGTCCTCAAGTCTCAGACACCGAAATATCCCATGAAACGTTTGTGCAATTAAAATAAAATTTGTCTTTTATAGCCTTTCGAAAAGAGATGGTAGAGAGTGCATGCTAGTTTTTATTGATTTTTTAAAATCATGTAATTGAAATGTGCTAAAATTAAATATGAAACTTTAAATTATTATTTTCACTTCAGAATAATAATAATATTCAACGTTAGAAATAAAAAATGTTGGAATGACTATTTTTTTAATCTTAATTTGTATCTAATAGTAATTATAATAATGCGAATGTTAATTTTTTTTTTAATAATACCGATAATATTAACGATAGCAAAATTGTTATTGATACTTAATTTTTGAATATATTTTATACATTTTTTTCAATTTTGTTGAAACCTTACAAAGAAAAAGAAATAAAAAATTGCGGTGATCCTGTCTGTGCATAAATGGGAAGCTTGTTTAACAAGCTTTTCCTACGTGGTCCATTTTATAGAGTACACGCACTGTAAACTGTATAATAATCAGTCTTATCGGCTCTCATTTTCTCAAGTACTTACGCAGCACGCATGAATGGCACGAGAGAGGGTGGGGGTGAATATATAATGCACGGGTGCATATTACGATATAATATTTATAGAAGGACTGGCGGAGTGCGATGTTGATAAAGAAATAAAAATAAGGAAAGAAAAAAAGAATAATTCGTACACGAAGGTCTGACTGCACGGATAAACAAGTGCGATAGGAAATCGAGAGTTAGGGATCCGAGAGCGTGGCTGACTCATCGAGAAAACACCTGAAAGAATAGACGACAAAAAACATGTTTTTTTCGTTTATTTTTTTTTAATCAGCTTCTGCAATCTCTAGTTTTATTATCACGTATGTTTCTACGTACTTGATTTTATTCCATTTCTCCTGCATCTTGAATTCAAATGAAAGCATGAGATTTAAAAAAACAACTTGTTTCTATCAATGATGATCAAACACATCGGCATTCGAGACCTTGAAGCGCAAATAAACAAATTGTGACTCGATGTCGCGATCAATTGAGGTGATGATTTTTCATCGCAATCATCGCAATCAATGTTTATTCAATTTTTTATCTCGGATAGATTCAGAGATCACATTTGTTTTAAACGCTGCTCAGAAACGACTTACTTCATTATTTTTCAGTTACATTTTCCAAAACGTTTTTGGTCAATTTTCTAACCCACTTGAAATGGAGCTTAAGTAGAGATTTACATTCTTATTTGAGAAAAAAAAAAAATGGGCTTCTTCCATCAATCTGATTTGACGTCATCGACGATTATTGACGCGAGAACGAGCAAAGGCGAGTATCTTTTGCTACAATCTACCTTTTTTCTCCTTCATCGAACGCACGTGAAATTTGATATGAGAAAAAAATACTGTTCATCTTTAAGAATCATGAGGATTTAACCGCAGTCGACTTCAAAAGGAATCACTCCGAGATTAAATCTCAAACACCCTCTCTCTTTCCATGGACTATTCCCAGGATTCCAAAGAAAAGATCCTAATACCGCTAATCTCATTATAATGGAACAAATTCTAGCCTAAAACCAGTTTATCAAAGAGCTCGTTGAAAGCGAGCTCAAATCACCCGGGCAAAAAAATATAAAGATTTAAAAAATGTCCAAAGTCGCTATGACCATTGACCCATCAAAAAATAGAAGTATTTACCCGGAAAAATAACCATGAATAAATAAATACATTTTTCTATTTTTTTATAATAATTTTGGACAATTTTAACGACATAATAATATTAAAATATACGATATTAACCTCTTGATTTTGTGAATTGTTATTTTTCTTTCGAAAGTCATAATAATAATAAAATTTATATCTAAATATAGAAATAAGAAACTGTAGAAAATCCAGCAGATACAGACGGCTATATTTTTACTGAGTTTCAGTCGATTAGCACCATCAGAAACTCAAAAAACTGCCTCACCCTCAGCGATCGATGCGCGAGTCAGTGTGTGGCTAAACAGAACCACCCAACCAAATATTGGCCTCATCCGAGGCTGCTTAGCTTGAGAGATCTAACGATCTCTCAAGCTAAGCAGCCTCGGATTATCGACAGCGATCGGTGCGCTGTCGATAATTTCAGCTAACACACTGAAAAAGAAAAAAAATTTGTTGCAACGCCGATTATTTTGTTGAATACGGCGAACAAAATATTATTGGAATTACATCAAATTTTTTGATATTTCAACACTATATTTTGTTGGCAGTCCGTTGAAATTGTTGAAATGACAAAAATTTTGTTGGTAATCCGATAATATTTTGTTCCTCGTATTCAACAACATAATCGACCTTTTCAATAAAATTTTTGGTAATTATGTCGAATCACGGCTCTAGCCCGAACTGCCTTTAAGGGGCCAGTCCACTTTGAAAATTTAAAAAAATCGATTTTTTTTACTGTTTTCGAAAGTACATACATTCAGAAATATTGTGTCAAAATTTCATGAAAATCCGAGCTCTCTAAGTATTTTTTTTTTTACCTGAACGTCAGGACCTCATTTGGTCTACCTGAGCGTATAAACTTCAAACGCGTTCTTCTCGAAACAACGTTTTCAAAATCTAGCTCCATCGTATCTCTAAAACTAATAAACCGATTCTCTTGAAATTTGAACCACATATTATAAACATGATTCGCAACAAGATGACCCTCGATGGTTTTAAAATTTTGATTTTTACTCTCTTTTTTTTGTGAAAAACTGGGGAAAAACGCGTTTTTTTTACTTTTTTCGTTTTTCATCTGCCATTTTTTTTATTTTTTGATAAAAATTTATATCCAAGGATCATTTTGTAGCTGGTGTCATACTGAATCTAATGGACTTTGATTTTTTTGTTTCAGACAAGCCGTTGCCGAGTTGTGATGGAGCTACCTAGCCCACCTATTTTTGAGGTGTTACGTTAAACTATAGTTTTTGTACTTAAAAATGAATAAAAATGAATTAAATTTTTTTTTTATGTATTTCAAGACTTCATTTATCAAGCCCAACAACTTTTATGTTCATATCTTTTATAAAATCCTCAAAAAAAAATCGCGAAAATAGCCTTTTTTTCGTGGCTCCAAAGTGGACTGGCCCCTTAACCACCTTAGGTTTGAACTACTCTACGTTTCAAACAGTCTTTCCATGTATTTAAGGTCTCTACTACCCTAGGTTTGAAATAGTATTTCCATATGTATTTACTGTTTTAACCACCCTAAGTTTGAATTGTATAACACTGAGAAAAATTTATGGTTCACAGTACCATATTTGCATATTTCCCTGAGAGGATAGAAATACTTTTAAGGTAACGCTAACTCAAAAAAATATGGTTGCATTTACTGTATTTTATAAGTCGTTTATATTACGCGCATATATTAACAGCAACAATGATCTTGTCAAACATATGTTGCGTATTTGTTACCAAATAATAATGATATTTTTCCTAAAATAAATATTACCGTTAACGATCAGGAATAGTACTCTCGACTATGCTCGCGGTACGCTTGGCAAAAATTTAAAGTAGACCATACTAGATATTTCCTTGGTGCCATAAACATATTATATTGCTACTATAAGATGAAAATGTTTAGTCAGATTTATCATATTTTAATAAGAAAACCTGATGTGCACATACGTTAATAGTAACATTCATTTTTGCACATGTAATATCAGAAAAGTGTATTAACAAATTTTCTGATTTCTCTGATTTTTCTGATTCACTAGCGACAAATATGCTTTCTTCTACCCGTCCAAAAAAATGACCAAATTATTCTCTTGGTATACTGTACTACTGAATATGCTAATCGCTACTTTATTTAGATGCGATTTGACATTGTATGGTTGATATAACGACAACAAATAGTCATTGATAGTTAGAAACACAAGTCTCCGCGACATTACATAAATTGTTACTATTATGAGATATTTTAATAACGCCTATCCATTAAAAGATATTAATTACCATATAAATGGTAAAATTCAGTGCAGGTCAATCCAAAAATGAATATGCTACAGCATACCATATTTTTCATATCCATAGTAACTTACTTATAATGTTACTTGGATTATTTGATCATTGTAAGGGTTTTTACTATGATTTTTAGTCCTTTTTAAATAACACATGGTTATCCACACCATTGGGATTATATGTTTGGATGAACACTACAGATATAGTCCAATTAACTATAACATAATTGTCCTAACAATATTTTTTGGTACATATTACCATCGAGCGGACAACTATACGTGTATAGTTGCGAGAACTAGTATCTTTTTTCTCAGTGAAGGAACTTTTACCGTTTTTTTTTATCAAATTTATTTAATATTATAAAATATAAAAAACAACATTAATCTTCGAAATATTGTCCACTGTTTTCAATGACCTTTCTCCATCTATCAGGTAACATACGGATGCCATCTCGAAAGAAATGAGGAGGTTTTGAGGTAATAAATTCATCGATGAACGGTAAAAACTAAGTTATACATCTAATATATGGTTTTAAATCATATAGGATTCAAACTTAGGGTGGCTGAAACGTAAGGTCGTTGAAACAGTAAATACATGGAAATACTATTTCAAACTTAGGGTGGTACAGACCTTAAATACATGCAAATATTATTTCAAACTTAGGGTAGTAGATACATGAAAATATTATTTCAAATCTAGGGTATTTCAAACGTAAGGTGATTAAGGAAATAAATACATTGAAATACTATTTCAAACCTAGAGTAGTTCAAACCTAAGGTGGTTAAGACAGTAAATACATGGAAATACTATTTACACTTGGAAATTACTCCTTACTATTTATAATTGTTTTTATTGCGTATGTGCATGCGCACACGTGTGTGTGTGTGTGTGTGTGTGTGTGTATGTGTGTGTGTGTGTGCGCGTGCCTTGGTATCCACTGACCTCCTGCTAATGTATACCTAATATTTGTACTATTCAATATTGCAACTTTTTTATTTATTTTTTTCACATTTGAAGACTTTCCCCTCCTTAATATTACATGGGATACCATTTTTTAATGATAAAAAAAATTACAAACAAATTTGGAGCAGTTTTGAGCTGGAGCCGTGATTCGATATAATTACCGGAAGGCAGACCTTCATTATTTTATTGTTCGCGGTTATTTATTATTAATTTTAATATTTCTGCGAAGTTCTCAAAGGGCATAAAGGATTCTCTTAAAAAAAAAAAAAAAAAAAAAACAGCGTTAACTTCATGTTAAACCGCAAAGTTTCACCTGCTTTCCTGTCTCGCATGTATTACGATTCTACTCGAAAATTCAGGGCATGTGGTTGTTACTTGCAGACGTGCTCGATACTCGCGCAAAAGCCTCGCGGTGTAAAACTTTTTCTTTTCTTTTTCGTAGCCCCTCGTCGCCACTGACTGTACATCTTGTACTTCGCCTCTAACTAGGCCAAGCTGGAGAGACGATAAAACAAGAACGATAAAAAATAAAACGAAATTCGATGTATATCGAAGAAAATGATTTGCTCAATTACTTTTTCGTCCATTAAATTGTTTAGTTAAATGTTTTGGAATTATTTTAATTTTGATATGATTCTACAGTCATATTTAAGCTTCATGATTTTTATTATAGAAGCATTCAATATTCTGGTTGTTTCGTTATATTTTTCTTTAAATCTGGTATTTTTGTTCCACTATTTGTTTTTCTTACTGTAACTTCTGTATTCGATCAGGTTTAATTGTTGATAATTTTCAGTGACGATTAAAATATAACTTAATTGAAACATTTGAGAAAATTCCCTCATTTTCGAGATTTTGCGTAAGCCTAAAGAAATGGACCAAGTGGCGAACGCGTGAACGTGCTAGATACCAGATCCAGGATTAGATTCGACTCTCGTTTCACTGATACACATCTATCGTAGCTACCGTAGCTACGTGCAAACCGAGGTAGAACGTTTGAAGCCAAATTTCTCTGCATTTACTTTCGCTTACGTTTTTCCTTACGAATTTTCAAATTTTCAAAGAAATACTCTGAAAACAAAAAAATTAAGATAATAAAAACTTGAAGATTCTACATAGAATGCCGCATATATGTTTTAATAATAAAAAAAAAAAAAATGATACAATCGTAGGTCAATGCATTGCTGGAGCGCCAGTTCTCCGTCGAGACTTGAGATAAAAATCAGAGTAGTCTAGCATTGCTAACTGTTTACTAATCATTTCTCTGGATCGTTTTGTCACTCGTCAAGGACTTTCGTACCCGCAGTATTTTATTTTAATGAGAGAACTAACGCCTAAGGGGTCGGAACAGAGAAAAATATCCTTCTTATATATTCGAAATGCTTTTAATTTTTGGAAAATTGAAACATTCTAAGGAATCAAACGCTTGTTTTCATATTTGAATAATCTTTTCGAGAAATTTCATAAAAAAATTAATTTCCCTAAAAAAACACTGAGATATTTTTTTTATTATTTTAATTTTTTTAATTATTTTAATTTTTAAATAATATTTTCATATTAGAAACATGCGAGTAGTGCCTTTAGGCTGTGGAATTGAAGAAAAAACATTCAGATAAAGTCCTAGAAAAATGATTAAAAATCCAACTTCTAGCTCTGTGAGTTGTTTCTGGACCAATTTTAGTATTAAATACTGTTTTCTTTTTTTTTTTTTTTTTTAATTATTAATCAATATTCTCGGTGATGGAAGACTATGCCGAATATTAAAATCTTTCATGCACTACCGAATAAATAATTTATTTTTAATTAAACGAAGCAAAGAGGTGCTCGTTCGACCGAATTACAAAGTTTCTGATTAATTGCGTCCGTTGAACCGATGAAACACATGCACACATACAAACAACACAGGCACTGCTTAATTCATAACGTTACGTATAATATCGCATGAATTCATCTCTCTTCACCCTATCAAAGAATACACTACATATATATTTTCATTGCGTACATTACTGAGTCAGTTATTATTACGTTCAATTCCGAGGGTTGTATTTTGGTAACGCGCCACAGACTTTTGTTGATTTTACTCAATTAATTGCTTTTCAACGTGAAATTTGTTGAGAATGACAGTTGAATGATGAGATCGAATTGACTCGTTATTATTTTAAGCCTGGAAAAATATTCGAAAATCTATTAATTTGCGAAGGTATTAATAAACTGATATAATAAATTCAATAAACTCAATTAAAGATGATATTTTTTTTTATCGTTGCTTAGTATAGCGAGTTGAAAGCATCGTTGATAGAAAACAAAAGCATTTTATTATTCATCCTTGAAAATGTTTGCCGGTCGTTGGCAGCTATAAAAACGTTATCTCTATTTTTTTCCTGCCCACAATTTCATCGATTTTTTTTCTTTTTTTTATTAGTTATGTCGTTGTGACCGCGTGTCAGCGAGCCAACTTGACGGTCTATGAACGCAGAGATCGTATCTCTCGATTTCTGTGGCCCGCTGAGCTCCGTTGCTCAGAGTGTAACATGTTTTAAATAAAAGAAAGAAAAAAAAATGTGAAAAAATTTCTTTACGTACTGTTGGTGCACTTGTGTGAGTGAGATTCGCGCATATCCGTTACGGGCCCATTGAGAATGGGGTATTTATACAGGCCGTCTTAAAAGTAAGGTCAATGCCTTAAGAGCAGTAAGAAAGAGTAAAAGAGATCGTGAGATTTTAAAGAGAAAAGTCTTTAGCGATCTTTTAAAATTATTCTTGACACTTATTTCGGCGCGCGAATCGAAAAGTGGGCATGGCGTACTCCCCACCCCAGCCCTTGTCTCTGTGGCGCACCGGATTGGCTGCTTTTAATTAACTTTTACCTCCACAGCGGTGCTTCGTAGAAAAAAATAGTAACAGGCTTTTCTCTTTGGAATTTTGCGCTCCACCTGCTCTTAAAATCCTGAAAGGGAATTTTGAACCACACTGTATATGGACCAGAGAGTAACGCAACACATAGTTAATATGCATGCGATGGCAGGCAGTGAGCTTAATTTGCATTACGTATACGCGGAAGCCACCCGTAATGCCGGTGAGCAAACCGCATGAGAGAGTACACTCCCCTGGTCATGGATTCGGCAGGAGTCAACCCTGGAGACTGCGTCAGGCCCTGATTCTCATTGGAATATAATTAATACACTATCCATGATTGCAAAGAGAGACTAACATTTTTCACCCTGAATTATGGGTTATTTCAATTTTTTGTCCAATTACCATAGACAGTCTGGAGAAATGATCTTTGCTTATTTTTCTATCTTTTTTTTTTCAGGCTTTCCAGGGCTATAAAGTTCACCAATAGATCAAAATTACCCGCATCCAATCGCTACTGATTTTTTCTTTTTTCTTCCTCTCTCTATCTTGTTTTTCGAGTTTCTTTGGTAAAAAAGAGATACCATAAGCCATATTCACAACAAAACATTCGCTACCGAGCCTGCACGCGGTTTTATTGCCACCATGGTGTTCCTTCACCGCATCGTGGAGCAAAGAGCTCTCTCGTGCTGACTCGGTCTCTCGTTAGCGTTGCATTAACGCTTCGCTGAATATATATACATCTCCCCCTCTGCCCCTTCAACCAACCCCACTTTTTTCCTCTTGCTCTCCGAGACAGTGAACATTCTACGTGACTGTAAATCCACAACCTGGCTAGCGGAATCTATGAAGAAAGAGACAGGAAAATGTGGCCTTTTCGAAATCATTGCATCAAAGTGACTCAGCAGCTGCCAATAAATCTGCCGAATCAACAACCCATTTGTTATCATTACTGGACTGCTATTGAAAAATCTTGCATGGTCAATCCTGTCACTTTTGTTCTGAGTTTCATTTTTGATATTTTTTCCTAAATGTTCCACATGTTAAAGTTGGCAATTCTTGGGTTCCTGGATTTATAGTTTTCTCTCTAAAGGGCAAGTGAATGTAACCTTTCTTATGACTTGTTCATGAACTAATCATCCCTGAAAGTTGATGGCAAAGTTTGGACTGATTCAAAAGAATTCCTGATTAACCAACCAAATTCAACAACCGACGGCACCCAACAAAAGATTTGGATCTTCAATGGATACCACTTTTTGGGTGTATTACTTCCGGCTAACGGTAGTTCCGCTGTCAACCAAAGTTACCCCTAAATTCGACCCGTCCCCTGTAGCCAAGTGGCTCAAGCCGAGCCAACACTTTAGTTTCCGGTGCTTTCAACCAGACACTCTTTGCGGATTCTCCGTTGCACCCAGTCTAACTGGGTGAGAAAGCGTTTCTCGATTTACGAGATCCACAGAGATGTTACAACGTTGCCAGTTCCGTTCGCAGTAAAAAAAAGCCAGATAAAAATCTCGGGTAGAATAAAGAAAAAGCGAGAACGTAGAAGAAAAACGGATTCGTGAGAAACAATGGCGGATACTTTTGCGAATGAGTTTGCGAAGCTATTCTTTTACAATTAGACCTCAGCTGAGTATACAGGGTGTCCAGGAAATATAGAAAAATTGTATTTTCTGGCGGTCTTATCACCTTAATACCGATTCTTTAATAAATATAATCTTTCGAAATACTTCTCCGGATCAAGCGGGACATTAAATTCTCTCTAACACCTGAACTCGTCATCGCAGACCCTATTAACTTACATCCGGTGTTTGGATCGATGAAATCCATAAGCCATCGAAAATGGTACTTTAGCCTCGGAAAAGCACGTTTTTGAGTTTCTCGGGGTATAGTTATGGGAAAGGATGTACAGCTATAAGGCGAGAGCGGATATCAGTGTAATGTTCTTCGTTGAGGAGAGTGCAGCAGCAGCCATCGGCTGCTGTTACTGGCACTCTCGTTAATGCGTTTTTACGATCCTGTCCGGCGAACGACCGGTCCCGGTGGAAACGGCGGCAGCAATTTTTACCCCTTCGTCCCCCCACCCCGTTCCCCCATATAAAAGGTACAAGAGAGAAAACGAGTCGAGAATGAAACATCTCGGAGTCCGCGGGGTCAAAATGAATTTACAAAAAAATCTTTAGTAAATGATTACAATTTTTTTCTACACTCTTCGGTGTATGCGGACTGTATAGGAATGATTATAAATAATTAGAAAATGTGAAGACATCGAAGGCAGAGTTTCTTCGAAAAAAAAAAAAAATATTTAATCATTCCCAATTAACGTGGAATGTAATAAATTTTTTGTACATTTCAGTAGACAATTTCCGTTTTTTTATCTAGATAATACCAGCCGTTGATAATTTTATTGGAATTCAATTTAATTAAACACAAGTATTAAACTCATATATTTATTTCCGTATTCAAGTTTGGCTATTGCAGTGTTTTCAAATTGCTAATAAAATATATGTATGAATTCGTATAAACCATAAATGAATGGACCATAGTATGAATTCGTATAAACCATAAATGAATGAACCATAATAGGAATCCATGATTGAATGATGTATTTCGAGAGAAAAAAATTATAATCGATCGTCAATCTTCGAGATTATTTATAGCTTTTTCCTTTCTCCCAATCAGCAATCACTATCAATTATTTAATTAATTGTCGCGTTAGCCCACTTAGCACGAGGCACTTTGAGCACTCATCAAGTGAGCTTGGCTTTCGAGACGTTCTCTCACTTCTGCCAATTTATTGGACGTTCAGAATTGTCGCGTGATTTTTTTGGACGTTTTTTGCATTCACGACGGTGCATATTATACAAATTGCGATAATAAAAAGGGGGCCTACCTGTCAGTTATTTTTTTTCTTCCAACCAGGACTGAAAACGATTTAATTATCCCAAATAATCCCTTCCCCCACCTCGTTTCATAATTTCTTCCGTGTATAGCAAGTTTCTTTCTCGCCTGACCCTTTTCCGTCAAGTAGTTGAGCCCATTTTTTTTTTTTAATACACACATTGAAAAAAAGGCATAGTGTTGGGAACGGAGGCGTAGTTGGCTAAACTACGCCCTAAGGTTGGATACGGCGAAACCAATGGCGTAGTTGACGCAACCTCCGCGCGTAGTTAAAGGTATTTTTTTGAGGCAACTATGTCCGCAATTTCAAGTAAAACTTTAAATATTCAATAGAACTAAAACATATTTTGAACAAAATTCAATAAATATTTGAAATAGTATCATCGCATTGCTCGGGAAATGCGGAAAAGTATTTCAGTCAATTCTATCAATCATGTTTGGATTGAATGAATTGCATTGTGTAATTAAAACGTATAGTGATTCTACCGTACAATTATGATTTTGAAATGATTAAGAAATATTTGAATTTTTTTTTATATACATATTTTTTGGAATATTTTTTATTTGATATTTTTGATTTCGTATTTTGCGACTTTCAATAGTAAATACGATTGATCGATTTTTTACTCTAGTAAGAGAGCCTATACTGACAATTAAGTGGCAAAAACTTTCTATATCAGCGTACATTAATTGTACGATAAAAGGCCTTAGACTTTTTTACCTCGTAAAACAAGGGTTCGGGTTTTCTCGACGACCGTCGGTCGGAGTGATCGATATTTAACAATTCAATGTCGGAGCCTTATGGGCACACGGACGGTGCGACGCTTACGCGAGAGCGCTCCGTCCGTGGCCCTCTAGCGGATTTCTGCCACACCAGAAATCCAGCCAGGGAATAAGGCTGTCCGGCTACAATATATATAATTCGTGTTAAACAAAACTTATTGTTTGCGTAACAAAATTTTAGTAGCTTTAGCAAAAGGTTTATTTGTTTGAATAGTAATAAAAGATTTTATCCAAATTACTACTAGGTAATTAGCTTAATCACAAATTATATTTCGTTGATCTATGGTGTCATTGAATTCAATTCTCGCAGAGAAGTTTATTCGATGCTATTATTTTATGAGTCACGGACGAACCGTATACAACCCAACCTCCATGTGATTATTTCAAATTCAATCGATTCTGTGTCTCAAGTTTTATTTTTTTTCTTCAATGTAACCATTTATTGCGGTTGTATCACATGAAATACACTCAAATGAAATAAATTAAAATTTAGCGGCAAAATCGTGGCGTAGTTGTCTAAAACGACATGACTTTCAATGTCAACGACCGGGTGATTAACTAAACGTAATATGACTATTGGCACAACGAAATTTGTCCAACCTTATCGCGTAGTTGGCAATACTTTAATTTTTTTTCAGTGCACATCCTTTTTCTCTAAACATAATCCGAACAAAAAAATATCGAATTCAATATTGTCTAATCATTGCTTTCAAGCGTGAATAATAAAAATGAAAATTATGTATAAATCCAAACATAAAGCTAAATTAAAACTTGATTCAGTAAAATTCTATATTTATTATTTAATAAACATATCAATTGAAGTATTGAACATTTTTGAATGAATTAATGCTAATTCAAATAAAATTTCGAGTTTGAAGAAAAAAACGAGGTCGAACTTGACATAAATTTAATTTCATAGGTATTCATGAATTAGACAACAGAAAATCACATTCAGTTCGAATGTTATTTTATTAGGGGTTAAATGGACCATATAATTGTGAAGATCTGTCATTCGGTGTTTGACGAAAATTTTGTGGTGACCACGGATACAGGAATTTGGATTAACGATGTGCTTTCCTTTTGGCCACAGAAACATCGCTGCCTCTCTCTTTCTCTCTCTCACACACTTCCTTCTCTCTCTCTCTCTCTCTCTCTCTCTCTCTCTCTCTCTCTCTCTCTCTCTCTCTCTCTCTCTCTCTCTCTCTCTCTCTCTCTCTCTCCCCCTCCCTCCCCCCCTCCCTCCCTCCCCCCCCCCCCCTCTCTCTCTCTCTCTCTCTCTCTCTCTCTCTCTCTCTCTCTCTCTCTCTCTATCTTTCTCTCTCTCTGTCTGTCTTCACCCCTATGTGCTTTTCTCAAGATCTATTCCGGGTTTACTAGGAAAACACGTGTGCATATGTACACGAAAGTACATATATGAGTATATATGGGGCGTTCAGCTCCAATTCAATACAGTAAAAAAAAATAATAATAATAATAATAATATACAAGTTTCAAACAGGTTCAACAAATTTTTTCAAGCGTCGCATAAATTCGAATGGAATTCGAGAAATATACTTTCTTGACATTAATTCTTTCTAGCACTAAAAAATTTTCGTAAAATGACACAACAATGACGAATTTTTTTGAACCTGATGGCAAGGCTTTTAAAATATGTGGAGAACCGACGATATTTTTGTTCGAATCAATTACAACCGCGTTGAGGATTAAAAATAATAATAATAATAATAATAATAATAATAATAATAATAAAGAGGCTTTTGCAGAAATTAAAAGAAGTACGTGAATGAAAAATGGAGCACGAATTGTGACGGAATTGCCTGTATATGAGTACGACATGTTTGGCCCCATGTCGAGCTCGTCGTCACTCAGAGATATTCCACTTGGGCACAGATGTGTATTTTACATACTCACACACGTATGTAAATACATACAGACCCTATTATATAAATACCTTTTCTCGACGGTATAGACAGAAAGAAAAGAGAGAAAAGATAAGAAAAGAAAGGGATGCTGCTCTCGTACGCTAATTGCCAATACGAAAAGCTCAAGTCTCAGGAACGCCCGAGACGATTACGAAATTTCATCCCATTTTAGAAAGAAGATATAGTGTTAAAAAACCAAAAAAAAAGAGAAAAAAATCATGAAATTAATTCGTGTCAAATGAATCAATTCACTCCGAATAAATGATATTAAGAAATAAATCACTCAACAAATATTTTTTTATTGCACGATTTTTTAATTTATCCAAATTATCTTATTCAAATTCCGTGACTGATTTGTCACAGATTGTTTGATTGGATTGATTGATCCAATAATAATTGCTTTATTCAATGGTAATTTAATAATTTGATTTTTTTTGTCTCATTTCAATTAAAATTACGAACTGTTGGTCGAATTGTCGTACAATTTAACTCTGAAGCTTATAGTGGTATTATTGTGTACTACAAACTCGTATGGGTCTCTTATTGACATGTATAAATATATGATGCATTGTGTGTGTATATCTGTGTATTGCAACAGCATCCCTTTGGTCTCTTGAGATGCATCTGCTCGGGTACATACATCACTCTCGTCACTTCCGAGATTCCCCTATACACAGTTGAGGTTTACATATATATATATACGTATAAACACACATGTACATATATACAGGATTTTCAGTGATTCACCATGGGTATTTTGAGTGAATATCGTGTATGTATGCATGTTGCACTTTGTCCGTCGTTGCACGCAACGATTCACCCCGCATAACTCTCATTGCATTCCTTCCTACATATAAATATATGTATATGAGTATACGTGTGTATATTTATTGCATTCTCTGTCATCCTGAATCTCTTTGGAACTCACTCAAATTCACGGTTACCCCTTGTCGACTCTGGTGCATACCCGAACTACCGCTCAACAATTTCTTCTCCGTAAGGAATATATTCTGTTTACCTGAAATCGGAAAGGAAAAACAAGAGGATAGAGTCATTTTCGAAATAGTTTCGTTCTCCGTACTGGATATTTATTCAAAAATATTTACATTCTTTGGGTAAAAAGAAATCCAGTTGTGCTCGAAAAATATTTATGAGTATTTTCAACTGTTTGTTATTTTCATTTATCGGTATATCTATTTGTTCATTTACTGGTTCATTTGTTTTGTTTTTTTTTTCTTCCATTTGTAATTATTGTTTTTTTATATGGCGTATTAAGTTGGTCAATTTTTCTTTATTTCCTAAATTTATTTAGAAGATTGTGATCTTAGAACCGTAAATGGTCCATTAGAGTCCATCGGTTTCTCCTTTCCACGTAAGAGAAGCTCAAGTATAAAAAGTTGTACTTCCTGAGAACCGTATATAATACGAGATGAGGAGATAAAGGGAGAGAAAGAAAGAGAAAGAGAGAGAGAGAGAGAGAGAGAGAGAGAGAGAGAACTCTCGGTAAACACGCGAATGACGCATCCTTCGCGAGTTCATTTACCCTTCTCCCTCGTTCTTCACAATTCTACTTCACGGTAAAAGTGTAATTAGAAAAAAAAATACTTTGAAATAGTGGCTCATCTTCAATAAATAAATAAAAAAATTATGGGGCCATTTGTCGAGAGGTAAAACTAAGAGGAATAAAAGGGAAAAGAAGCATAGGAACAATAAAAAAGAGAGAAAAAAGAAGGGACTTGAAAAAAAAGAAGAATCGTATAAAAAAAGAATAAAAGAGATAAAAAAAAATTAAGTAAGAAAGAAAGATGTAGAGAGTCTGAGGGAAAAAGAAAGAGGAAGAGAGATAAAGGAGAATTCCTTAGGAGGAAAATAAAATAAAAAATAAAAAGGAGAGGAGGAAGAAACACACGAGCGTTTGTGTACGATTGACGGTGGCACAGGAGTTTCTCTCTCTCTCTCTCTCTCTCTCTCTCTCTCTCTCTTCCTCCTTCTATTTCTCTCTTTCGTTGGATGCTGCAGCTGATGCATGCAGGCACCAGCCGGTCGTTGGTTCTGGTTGCACGCATCGCGAGTCTGAGACGAGAAACGTCTGCGAAGGCCTGAACTCTTTGCACACACTTGTGTATGTGCGAGTGCGTGTGTTTTGCGATCACAAACACCCAACGAGCATGGGACGAGAGATGAGAGACGATGGGACGCGCCGATCTGTCTGCCAAATGTACCAGCAAACTGTATCAACTATATAACACACTACGAAGCAAGATCAACGCACCCAGACTCCCTCGATGCTCTTGACGTCATCAAAAACTCACTGTGTCACTCATTTGCACAAAATTATTCTAACTTACACATTTTTCAATTCGAAAATTTCATGGTATTCGTTACCATTATTAGGAGAACCATTTTAATTAAGTATTGAAATTTTCGATATAAATTTGTTTTTTATTTTAATATAAATAATTTCGTCATGTTTATTCAAATTATTATTAACTATAATCAATTATTAAATCTTCCAATATTTTTCTGTTTCGTGTGACTTATATTGAAAAACTTTCAGAATTATCATCTTATTCTACGTCTTTTTAAATGAAATAATTAGCAATTTTAAGGATTACAGTTATTATGGGTGATGTTTCAACTTGATCGAGATATTTATCTTGACGCAATGTCTATAATCAACCCTCCTTCTAACGGAACCTTTATGCTGTACGTGCTGCCGGTTAGATTAGGTAAACGTGGTAGAATCAAGATGGATGAGGTTAAGTCGAAGTAACTTATGATGCATACAGATAGGACACAATGTCCCTGAAGGGTAAACGAACATGATGCATATGCTCCTGTTAACGTTCTGCTACGATGATACAGTGCAATCCTATGGTGGAACGTGAACCTTCTAGCCTCTCCTACTGTTAGTTTCGCACTAGTTGGTTCTGCTAGCCTGCACCTTTTCATAAATCTACAAGGTGTCCTAAAAGCAATTCTTAACGGGGTCATCCCATGTGACAGCAGTTTTTTTCCGCTTTTTTGGGAATTTTTTTTGATGAATCATTAAAACACAATATCTTTGAATTTTTACCACATATTTATTAACATTTTTACAGTCCCTCAGAATTTTATCAAACAAAAATAACGAGTTGAATCGACTTTACACCGTTTGGAAGACACTCATGTGTTGGTTGACGGCTGCCATGATTCAGGAAGTTTTGCTCATCTGAAATCAAAAAATCAAACGGCATTTTAATTTGTAGACCTGAGACTATCGCTGGAACTAGAGTAAAGTAAAAATATCGAAAATTGAATTTTTGGCACAGTTTTAAAAGTTGAAAAAACCGAGGAAACTTGGAACTTAACATTTAAAACCGTGCCAAAAATTCAATTTTCGATATTTTTACTTTATTCTAGTTCCAGCGATATCCTCAGGTCTACAAATTAAAATGCCGTTTGATCTTTTGATTTTAGATGAGCAAAACCTCCGGAATCATGGCAGCCGTCAACCAACACATGAGTGTCTTCCAAACGGTGTAAAGTTGATTCAGCTTGTTATTTTTGTTTGATAAAATTCTGAGGGACTGTAAAAATGTTAATAAATGTGTGGTAAAAATTCAAAGATAGTGTGTTTTAATGGTTCATCAAAAAAAAATTCCCAAAAAAAGCGACAAAAAAATAGCTGTCACATGGGATGACCCCGTTAAAATGATGAAGGGTCAGGAGACCATGACATTTTGAAGAGAAAAATCCTAAAGCATTTTTCTCTATGACGCATCGTCGAAGAACTATTAATTATTATTAATGACAGCTAATCTTTTGCATCGTAAAGTGTTACGTCAGTTTCTGATAATGCATCGAATTAGCTTTCAGTAATAAAATGATATGGCTTGAACGGTGCTCGTAAACAAAAAGACTCAACAACTTTTAATTTCAGGACTTCACGATCTACTTGTTCCGTAAGTCTTGAGCGTGACATTTTGGACACCCCTTATACAACCGTTATAATCTCAATGCTATATCACATCTCCGGTTTCGTGCCAATTTCCATGGCCTGTTAGTTCGCCCAGCGTTGCATTCATCCCTCCTTACCGAGAGATCGTCTCTCACGATGCCGAATGCAGCCCGGAACATCATTTCGGTGCAATGGACCGAATGAAGTGTCTGGTAAATCGAGCTACATTGTTACACCACCATGAAGCAATATATTAGTTTGAAAAACGATCAAACATCGAAACTGGGTATTGAATGAATCAATTAAAATATAATTCAACAATATATTAAATAAACTAAATAAAAAATTATCCGTGTTTTAAAAGCCCAAGGAATTATATTTTTCACTGACAAGGAAAGGTACTTTGGTGTCCCCCTCCGATTTTGATAATTTTTATATATGTTATAGTCCATCGAAAATTAAGAGACACGTAATTTTTTTTATCGGCTTAAAGTTATTTTTAAGGGGTGAAATCGACCCCCAAAGTTGAGCATGTTTTGCATCTGGTAGAGTGTTTCATATAGAAGCACTTAACCGATCGTAACGAAACCAATTGCAAAACGTTTTTCACGTCAAATAACCTGTATATAATGTTCAACTTCTTATGCACCCCTATTACATGGGGATGATTCACCCCCGAATATCCAGAATTCTTTTGTATAAAAAAAACTTGCAATCCGATTTCAATAAAACAAACGCCATTTTGCAGAGCAAAAAAAATAAAATTGACGTATTTTTGGGTTTTTCTCAGATTAAAAAAATTAAGGGGGTAAAACACCCTTAAAATGTCAAATTTCATTTTGAGCACTGTCCCCTTCCGATTTCAATATTTTTTTTATAAAATGTAGCTTATCGAAAAATAAGACCACCTATTATTTTTATTGGCTCAAAATTATTTTTAAGGCGTGAAATCAACCCCCAAAGTTGGGCATGTTTTGCATCTGGTAGAGTGTTTCATATAGAAGCACTCAACCGATCGTAACGAAACCAATTGCAAAACGTTTTTCACGTCAAATAACCTGTATATAATGTTCAACTTCTTATGCACCCTTACTTACTGCAGGGGGGTGAACCACCCCCTGACATTCATAATTTTTTGTATAAAAGAAAAATTGTCATTCGATTTCAATGGAAAAACCAACATTTTGAAAAGCAAAAAAAAATTATAGTGAATGTGTCTAGATTTTTCCAATAAAAAAAATTGAGCGGGTAAAACACCCCTAAAATCTCAAATTTCATTTTACGCACTTAAATGATAAAATTCAATTCAATTGGTCTCATTATCATTGCGTATCGACTTATATGCTAAATAATATTTATTTCGCATGTACATCGGCTTTTTAATTATATGAAAAATTGAGTACTCCTACATCTTCGGTGGTCGTGAGCTTCACGATTTTTTATTTTTGTATACACATGGTCTGTACACAAATATATATATATAGGTTATACATAGGCGCTAAAATCTTTCATGTAGTAAAAATAGATTCCAATTCAAATTTTCGTTTCAATTATCATTCCTGAACTTAATGATTATATTTTGAACAGTAATGATGTTCTTCGAAGAAATGTTTGAAACAAAGTGACTTTTTACACCATGAACATCTTACTACAGCCACATTTGTGCAGCCTTCAATTTCACATTGTGTTTGAGATGACATACCAAAAGCGAATTCAACGGGATTTTCGAAATGCTCAGGTCGTTCTTCTATGTACCCACTTTTGAACCAGGCATATCGAAATAAATTTTCGTACCTCGGAGATGATAATTGATTATGTACTAGAGATTGCAGCTTGATTATATTATTTCGTAAATGTAGACTTAAATCATAATCAAGTAACATGACACTGTCTGAAAAATGTCTGACATAATTTTTCCAAATTCTAAATCCGAAGACATCAAGTGGCTGGATATTCCCTGTTGTTCCTTTCGGTATGATCATTGTAACAATTTCTTTGTTATGTGGTGTAACTTCCGTGACAACACTAGGGCAATGTCCACTCCATGAGTCTATTAAAAGCACACTTTTCTCACCGACATTTGGGAAGAACACTTCTTGAAGCCATACTTTGAAATGTTCTATAAATCAATATGTAAAAATTAATAGCACATCTATTTTTTATATTTGAATATTACATACCAACGTACCTGATGTAGCCTTGCCAGATTTTGAAACACTTATAAAAACATTGGGAGGTCGAAAAATGGTTCGTTCTACGATTGGCCCCAACCGCCCGGATGGCTCTTTTAAAATTATCAGAAGAGGTGACAACAATTTTCCTGCTGCTGATATTGTCGGCTGGATGGTGTAGCTATGGGTTGTCGCTGAAACGGATTGTACAAGGCATTCTACTTGTTTTGTACCTTCTTCTGTTAACGTTCGCCCTGAATGGACTTCTAATTGGAAACCACTTTGATCAGAATTATAAATATTTTCCAAGCCATATTCCTCAATTTTCAATTGAACTGCGGAGACAAATTTATTAGCATCGTTTTGTAATATGTCCTTTGATTCGAGAGTCTTTCTTGTCACGAATTTATTTATTTTTCTACTTGTTATTCGATGAACTTTTTTAAACTTTTTTATCCATGTTGGCGAAGCCCTGAAACGCAAATTCTCATGCCCAATCAATTTTTGGGCTTGTAATGCCCATCTCCGAAGATCGATATCGTGTACAATGAGACCTGCTTCTATGGCGCTTTTTAAATTATCGATTGTATATTCAGAAATGCGCGACAATTTTTCCTTGTAAGTTCCGCCTTTATTAATTTGTTGAGCCCAGCGCCTTAATTGGCGCACAGATTTAACGAGTTTAAATCGGTTTTGGACTGTTTCTATTTTCCTATTTTGTTTCGTTTTTGCACTTCTCCAGTACTCAACAGCTCTTTGTTTGTAGTCGTAGCTCAAATCTTCTTCATCGTCAGTACACGTTTCAGGGCTTAATGGAGATTCTCCAAGACCCCATTCGATGTCATTATCTTCGACAGGTTCTACTATGACATCTCTAAACGGTTCTTGAAAATCTAATGTCGTATCTTCGACGATTTCTAACTGATTGAACTCTGCCATAGAGGCCTTCAGAATTTCCGCGAAACTCTCTTTCAATTCCACTTCATTATTGTTAACAGGACTGTCAGGAATGTTCATTACCTCGAATGTAAGAAACAACAGTCTTATTACGTTCATTGGATTGATGGACATGTTAATAACAATACGGTATTCACGATAGCGGACACGATAATGACTGATCAACAGTCGAACAGCAACTTAACTTCTGGAATAATATAAAGTCAGTTTTACCTTTTTCATCTTGAGTGGGCGGTTTGATCTGACATCACCACGAAAACAGCATTTTTATTTGGTTTTCGGATATACCTCAAACATTAGCCTGAGCGAACTGGCTTTTTCAAGAATACTTGGGGTCGAGCCACTATAGCGGTTCTTGATATGAATAAGAATATGGCAAGGCATGAGCCAGCTTTGTTTACATTCTGGGCGGTGAATTGCTGATGCGACTCTTTTGATATTTGAGTTTTTTTTTTATTTTCGTAAATCGTTCAAAATAGAAACTTATATAAATAGAACGGATACCAACACTTCTTTATAAACGTGAAGCATGTCAGAAGGGCAGCGGATGTACATGCGAAATAAATATTATTTAGCATATAA
Organism: Rhimphoctona megacephalus; assembly: GCA_963989365.1. Taxonomy (NCBI): domain Eukaryota; kingdom Metazoa; phylum Arthropoda; class Insecta; order Hymenoptera; family Ichneumonidae; genus Rhimphoctona; species Rhimphoctona megacephalus. The sequence continues at coordinate 24,403,441 of OZ022416.1, read as the reverse complement.
GTCGATACGCAATGATAATGAGACCAATTGAATTGAATTTTATCATTTAAGTGCGCAAAATGACATTTGAGATTTTAGGGGTGTTTTACCCCCTTAATTTTTTTTATTCGAAAAATCTAGACACATTCACTATAATTTTTTTTTGCTTTTCAAAATGTTGGTTTTTCCATTGAAATCGAATGACAATTTTTCTTTTATACAAAAAATTATGAATGTCAGGGGGTGGTTCAGCCCCCTGCAGTAAGTAAGGGTGCATAAGAAGTTGAACATTATATACAGGTTATTTGACGTGAAAAACGTTTTGCAATTGGTTTCGTTACGATCGGTTGAGTGCTTCTATATGAAACACTCTACCAGATGCAAAACATGCCCAACTTTGGGGGTTGATTTCACGCCTTAAAAATAATTTTGAGCCAATAAAAATAATAGGTGGTCTTATTTTTCGATAAGCTACATTTTATAAAAAAAATATTGAAATCGGAAGGGGACAGTGCTCAAAATGAAATTTGACATTTTAAGGGTGTTTTACCCCCTTAATTTTTTTAATCTGAGAAAAACCCAAAAATACGTCAATTTTATTTTTTTTGCTCTGCAAAATGGCGTTTGTTTTATTGAAATCGGATTGCAAGTTTTTTTTATACAAAAGAATTCTGGATATTCGGGGGTGAATCATCCCCATGTAATAGGGGTGCATAAGAAGTTGAACATTATATACAGGTTATTTGACGTGAAAAACGTTTTGCAATTGGTTTCGTTACGATCGGTTAAGTGCTTCTATATGAAACACTCTACCAGATGCAAAACATGCTCAACTTTGGGGGTCGATTTCACCCCTTAAAAATAACTTTAAGCCGATAAAAAAAATTACGTGTCTCTTAATTTTCGATGGACTATAACATATATAAAAATTATCAAAATCGGAGGGGGACACCAAAGTACCTTTCCTTGTGAGATTCATTCACATTTTGACAACAGGGTATTACTGTTAAAATCTCAAATCCTCCAAACTTTTAAGGCCACAATAAAAATCTGAGAAATTTCAATTTTTTTACGATTCACACCTACAACCAGTGTGGCATTATAATAAAAAAAAGAGTGACAATCATAAAAAAAGTATTATATTGTTCGGTATCACAGTCTGATCACTATGTATACAAAACCCGAAGAAAAGTGAAAAAAAAAAAACACGTTTTCTAAAGAAACGACAAGCATTAGGGTTTTACAAGCTCGTAACAAACATGCCAGTTAACCCGCTTTTGCCTATGGTCATTCATGAAGAATTCTTTTATGTGCCCCACAGCAAACGTCTCCGATCTATCCCCCTCCCCTTTCGCCCGTTCTCATAAATTTTCTTTTGTGGCTTTTGTAACTTCTCGACGTTCCCATCCTTTGTGAAGATCCATAAATATAACAAAAAAAGTAATCGAAAATACATCAGCAGGTGGAAAAAATTTTCCCATATAAAAATATGGCTCATATGATAATCGACCAAATCGTGCCTTTTTCCTAAAAAAGTAGAACTTTGTTTTTTTTTTCCACCATATGGCCAATTTTTCGACATCAATAAAAATCAGTCTCGTTTTCTTTAACTCTTGTCAATTAAAGATACTAACATTGAGGAGAGTGCGTAAAAAAAGGAAAAAAGGAAAATGGACAAAACGAAAGGTTTGTGGAAAAAGAGACTAAGTAGTCTATAACAATTCTTGTACAATCGTCTATATTTTTTCTTCATTGTTAACATTGATTGTGAAAAGAATCCAGGCAATATTTCCGATTCGAGTTTATCCTTTTATCATGAGAATAATGGGACCTCGAGTGGTTTCACCTCTCGTATGAGATATTTCATCCAATTAATAAAGAGTCAATTACAAAACAGAACCTCGTACGATTCCATAATAATATTTTGCTGCATCAACTTAAAACACGACACCCCTTTTTTCATCCCTTTCTTCGAGTCAGTAACCCCAGACGCTTTTTCCTATAATCTTCTTCCTGTACATGTTTTTTTATATTTTTTTTACCATTGTCGAACAAGTGAAACGAGGTCGTCCAATGAATTGGCGGATTAGCTGGAAGCCCTTTGGAGCACCTACACAAATCCTTGTCCCAGCTTCAAATAGGTATTTTACCAGAGGGTGAACTGAATGCAGTAGGAGAGAGACAGAGAGAGAGAGAGAAAAAGAGAAGACGAAGACAAAAAAATTCATCCGAGTATAAGTAAGAGGTCCCTCGATCTATCGATTCCAATTAGGCGTCCTGAATTCCACGCTGGCTTGGCTCTTTCCTACAAATTTAGTGGGTACGATTCTACGTTTTTACCTTCCCATTCTATTACTATAAACGTCGGAAACCGACAGAGAAAGACAGAGTGTGAGAAAAAGAGAGAGAGAGAGAAATAGATATTGGGAACGAGCAGAAAGTGGGAGAAATCCCTGATTCGCCTTGAGAGCAGGGACTATATTCGTATTTTCGTGTAGGAGTAGGTCAGTGGTATCGTGAGTGGGTGGTGGGCTTAGTGAAGTCGATAAACAGGGTGTCCTAAAAGTCTTGTCCAAGATTTAGAGCATACGCAGATCTCCGAAAAGGAAAAAGTTCTCGCAGTCATTTTTCGCTATGACGCCAAATTGAAGAGATATTAATGACTTAGTAATGGCCAATCTGGCGTACCAATAGGAAAAAAAGGCGTAGCTGGCGTGGAGCGCTTATGCCCAAGTCACTACAATCAACACTGGTGGGTTGTGCTTCCTCCACTCCACGCTCTAATCTCCGACGGACCAGATTGGCTGCCATTAATTAATTGATATCTCATCAACCGTGCGTCGTAAAGAAAAATGTCTCGAGACTTTTCTTTTCAGAATTTTACTATCTACCCACTCAACAATTTTCGAGATTGATGTTTACTACACCCTGAATATGTACTTCGTACACGCCGACACTCTCAGCCATAAATATATATACGTATAGCGGTTGAAGAAGCGATGGCGAACGTTAGTAAAGGGATGTAAGGGGGTTGCGTGCGCTGCCGGGGTAGTCGAATCGATACACCGACCTAGCGAAGGTCGTGCCTGGCTTTTCCAGGACCTCCGAGAGCAAATACGTATACATAACGTATACTTGTATTCAAAGTATTTTAACGTTATATGAAGGTACGCCCCCGGTCGCAGTGGGATCATTCCTACCAACACAAACATTACACAAATCCCCGGTAACTATCCCTTGAATATCCAATGACGAAGGAAAGCGCTTTGGAATATTAAGCGTCAGTTATAGGTTACGTAAGCCAAAATTTCGAAATTTAAGTTCGAAGAATTAAAAAATTTTAACACTCTACAAAACCAAAATTAAATTTTCATTACGAAAACTCCTTTATTACTTCGAACGAAAAATCGGTAGCGCAAAATCACTAGTAGCTTTGTCAATAATTACCACAGTTACAATTGTAATTTAGTCTACGGACTGTAGCTAAGTAATTGACCATTATTTATTCAATTAATAATTCAATCCACCGGCGGAACGCCATTTTCATTCTACGATCCAATCTTGCAGTCTTCCAGCGAATTTCCTGACCGTCCTTATGGCTGATCCCTGTTTCCCCAAAGTTCTGTAAAGCAGCCTTATTCTCCCTCAACATAGACCATTTTGGAACTCTCTCATGCCGGAAACTCTTCCGTTACAATCCTCGAGTACCTCGAGAATGAAGTGCCTGCAAAATTTAGCGAGTTTTCCCTTGGGCCTGCGAAATCTGCCTGTCGTACATTTCACACTGTATTCCCGACGTTCGCCCTCGTTTAGTTTGTATGAAACGTAGCGTTGAATTTTCATCAACCCCTTCACTGGTTATTTATCGAATTCGAAGTGCATTTTGTCAGAGGGCACAATCACGACTCTGATTGTATTCTACACCCCGCTCTTTTCCCTTCGCCATTTTTTTCTCTCGTCTCTCCCTCCCACTTTCCCATTCAATTGCTATCATTTTCGATAGTCCCGTGAATATTGAGGTTATCGCAATGCGGATTCAATAGTCAGTGAACTTTTTACACACTGTCATCGATATGGATAAAGCGAATAGATTTGCAAGATTGTATACCATCAAAGAAAAAAAAATGAATCCTCCTGTTTCGAAACAATTTACAGTAACATTTCGTTGGTGATAAGTAGACAATTGTTAGGAATTTTTTTAAATGTACTCTTTTCATTTTTTAAACCACACATATAGCATCGAAAAAATCCTCTCGTTTTAAGGGGCTACATACACCTGGAGAGCAGTAAAAGTAAAGCGAAATTTCAGAAATTTGTTCCCGATGAAAAATAAATTACATTCAAGAATAAATGAACACATATTAAAGTTGATAGTTTCAATAGTAGTCAATTAAATCTTTACAAATAAATATTGAGCAATGCGCAATGTAGATCATTGGGTAAAAATACCTCTGTAGAAACTATCATAGTTCTGACATCTTTTCCTAGGAAATAAACAGAAAAAATCTACTGAAGGTAAAAGAAAAAATGAAGATTTTGTAATGACCGATTAGAAAAACGTTGATTTTTCGAAAAATGATAGCCGTTTGAATGTATAAATATGTTTTCTTTAACGGGAGAAACCAGTTTAGGAGGCCGAAATTTTGTTCATGTTTTGAAGTACACTTTGTAATTTTTTCAAGTCTTTTTCGCCGGAAATAGTGGGGTTAGAAGCTGCTGTCCATGGACGATCGCCATCCGAGTTTTTTGCTGGTGGGCATTCCTGAAGTCACAATTTTCATCTGTAATCATTACAATTTTCTTTTTTTGTTAACAACATATTTCCTAAGAATATGAACCTAATTGTGATCAAAAAAGTTGAAAATTGCATGTTTTTGAGGTGTTTGAACACAATGTCATGTTTTTACACCATGTTTTTTCCCCTTTTTTGCATTAAAAAAATTATTTTTAATAATAATATCATCCCAGAGTTAGGTTCATATAGATTGTAATTGAATAAAGAATATTCACACAAATTTTCAGAACGATTGGTCAATAACTTTTTGAGCTAGAATGTCCACCAGTTGAAAAAAAGTCGTCCATGGACAGCAGCTTCTAACTCCACTATTTCCGGCGGAAATGACTTGAAAAAATTACAAAGTGTGCTTCAAAACATGAATAAAATATCTTCCAAGTTTAAACAAATTCTGATTATTCCTTCCCTGTTAAAAAAAATCGCCAAAAACACCAAAATTTCGGCCTCCTAAACTGGTTTCTCCCGTTAATAAAAGAAATCGACTTGGTTCATTCATAAAACGAAAATCATTATGTTAAAAAAAATCCAATGACAAAATTTTCCTGTTCTCATGTAGTTTCGGAATATTTGTTTTGTTTCTTTTCCAAAGTTGATAGTTTCATTACTTTTTAAATAGAAAAATTTGTTTGATCAAGAAAATTATCAAAGTTTGCTCAGCTTTTACTGCCCCTCAAGTGAATGCAGCCCCTGAACTGAATTAAACAATAGCTATAAAAAATAACAGTTTTTGCTATTATTTTTGACACCTATTAGCTAATTTTGCGATAAAAAAAATTTGAGGTTTTCAGCTAATTCTTTATTTTTTAAAATGGCTTAACTATAGTAAGAAAAATATTCTCATTTCATTTATTATTTTTCTAATGAAGAAATGTTTCATTTCATTTTTTCAAAAAAATGTCAATTGCCAAGAAAAAGATCGAGGCCAAAGAATACTATTACAAAATGAAGTTTTCAAGAGTTCATGTTTTCAAGAAGCATGCAATTTGTAAATTTAACGTTTTTATTGGATGTGTAAAAAAGGGGGAAAAAATGTGCACGGTAACAAGATCGTTGAATTCTGCATGAGGCTATGATGCACCGAAGGGCAAAGAGGAGAAAGGGCGGGGGGGGGGGGACAGCGAAAAAATGATGGTAGAGCAGGTACCATCGTTACACTCCTAATATTAACCTAACAAGCTCATATCCATGATTGGACGTTCAAGGGCGGGAAATATCGCTTTGATCTTGTACCAAAGGAGGAACCATTTTTTGCTTCTCATTTTCAAGGCGCTTTGGACACAAGGAAAGTGCATTGAGAAGGATGAGTACTCTGGACAAACTGCTTTGCCAAATTACCTCCAGGAATTGAGACGGTAAGAGAGTTTTGAAAAACACATTAAGGCTGTGAGAGGATTATCGCGACAAGGAATAAATTATAATAAAATTAACAGATGACCAAAATTATTTAAAACAAATTGAAACAAAATTTTTTAAATGTTCTCTCCAACATTTTCAACAAATAAGTTTTCAGCAAATTTTTCATGTTTTATTCGAAAAAAATGAAGAATAAAAAATACATACATTTTATGGAGTGATAGAAAATATGAAATAATCGTATATAATGAAAATAAAGATTAACGAAAGTCTTTCTCTCTCTCTCTCTTTCTTTATTAATTTGTCCCTCATTTGAACTGTCAACGATTCGAGGTTTGCCATAACGATTTGCCGTTACACGTCGTTTTCTATCAACGAGCATAGTTCCATCGAGTGCAAAATACAGTCATCCCTCGACACTTACACGTGTATCTAGCAGTTATTCTATTTCTTCTCGTCTACCACTCAATCTTCGCCTATCTACCATTTCATATAATTTTACGATGTTTTCTATATTTTTCTGTCTATTTCTCTATTTTTGCTATCCTCGGTTATTCTACTTACATCCGGTTACAAAAGCCGAAACCCGGATAAATAAGGAAAAGAAAGAAAGACTGTATCTGTTTCACTGTAGCAAGTTTTATTTTTGTCAATAATTATTCCTGTTCAAATATAATTAACAAATAACAATATTCAGTGCCCAATTAATTATTAATTTTTGAGCGAAATTGAAAAAAAAAACTTATGTTTTGATTTTAATAAATTGCAAGCTGATTTTTTTTTTGTTTTTTGGGATATGAATATATAAAAAACGTGGTCTTGGGGTTTTCAGGATGAATGATATTTCCTTTCACACTTATCGATACCCTCAATGGGCACTTGTGAAATCATCCTCTATTATATACAAAAATAGATATACATATAATATTACTAAGGGAAGAAATCGTATCCCTCCTAGTTCTGGACAATCGTTGCTCATAGCCGGAAGTGGTTTGCTCTTGAAGTTTCACACACATGGACATACCCGCAGTGGTACGCGCACCGCATCCGGTGAGGTCTCGATGTCTGATCTTCGAAAAAAAAAAGAACAAAAAAAGCATCCCTCAATTTTTTTTCTCACCACTAATTTCCGACTGACTCTCTCCCATATATTATATATAACTTAGCTACCGGAAGTGAAAAACGAGTGTCGACTCTGAGCAGCTTAAACACGAGGGAGAACATTCTCTATTTTGAATATCTGCTCGAGAACTAATTTCCAAACAGATTAGTGATTTTCTCTATTTATCAAAACGTTTTCAACCGTAAAATCAAGTGGTTCGTTACCCTTGACTCACGACGGACTAAATTTTCATATATTCAGGGAGACATTGGTAATAAATAAAAAGAGTTGACTGAAACGAGACTACATCAAAAGAACACAACGCTGTTTCATTATTTCGGAATCCGAAGTTGAGGAAAATTGAACCAATTTATTAACTGCTTGTTGGTCTCTCCCATGCCAAATCGCATATTCGTTTACGAGAAGTAAATCGAGAATACATGTACATGCTGTGAAACTCGGTAATGGGTCGTTTAGGGGTTGTTAGTTACGCCTTGGGTAAAGATAAAGGGAAAGGGAGCCAACGCTCGAATGGCACGTAGAAAAAAAAACGGAGAACGAAGAAGCTCGTCGACACGAGGACAAAGTGTACTGGACAAAACGTACGTATATACATGTATAGATAATACATGTACAGAGTGTCCTGAAAGTGGAAGCTAAAATTTATAAAGCATCTAAAGTGTGAATTTCTAGAAAGGAAAGTATTTCGCTATTATTCTCTAGCGCATTTCGTCAATGGCATATTAAGGCGAGCAACCACTTTAGATACTTCAAAAAATCAATTTTTTTATTTATTTTATAAATCGTTGGCAAAATATCTTAAGAATACACCCTGAAAATTTCAAAACGATATTCGGATTCCTTCTAACGGTATGTATATAAATGATAAAAATTCTCCGCTCGACTCCCAAGCGTGCTCAAAGTTTAAACGTGTTTTTCTCAAAACGACATTTTTTCAATTTGCGGGAATCATAACTCGAAAAGTAATTGATGGATCATCTTCAAATTTGAAACATGTTTACATAATGTAATTTATTAAAACATGAACCTAAAATTAGAGAGATTATATTGTTTAAAACATATTTATTATTGCAAAATACCGGGGAAAAAATGCTAAAAATCGATCATTTTTTTTCAAACACGTTCCAACATTCAATTCTCGATTTTTTTTTCAAAATTTATGTTCATGTTCTTAAAAAATATCTCAAGAGTATATAAAAATTTGTTGGACTATTTCAGATGCTAATTGCGAGCTGCACAATTCCCACAAATCGACAGCGACGATGAGGACACACCAAGGGACACGGCGGATTACACCTTAATTAATGCATGAAATAACTTGAAAAAATTATCAGAGATGTATGAAAATATGAATAAATTATTGTCAGAGTTGAGGAAATTTCCGTTTTTTTTCACAAGAAAAAATCCAAAAAATCATGTAATTTTCGGTCTTCTAAAGTGGTTGCTCGCCTTAACGGCTCTGTCTACTTTAAAACTTTCAAAAAATCGATTTTTTTTTTGCATTTTTCGAAAGTTTATATATTTAAAAATATTCTCTGAAAATTTCAGAAAGATCAGAGCATTTTAAAGGTATTTTTCCATACGTTGAACGCTACCTGAGCGCGCTCGTTCACCTTATAACTTAAAACTTTAAACGCGTTTTTCTCGAAACAACGTTTTCGAACCGCTTGTTGAACAAATCTCAGAAACTACTGAACTGATCCTTATGAAATTTTAACCACATATTCTGTACACTTATCGCTATATCCCGTACCAGAATTATTGCAAATTTTTAATTTTTACTATTTTTTTGGCAAAAAACATGCAAAAAACTCGTTTTTAAATTTTTTTGTCCGCCATTTTGTTATTTTTACATATAAATTAATATTAGAGGTACGAGATATAGCCACTGTCACACTAAACCTAAAACCATTCAATTTTTTTGTTTCGGATGGATCGTTGTTCTTTTTGTTCAAAATTGTTCAAAAAAATTTTTTTTTTTTTTGTAATTTATGAATGTTTTTGTTAAGCCTAACAAGTTTTATATCAATAAACATAACAGTATTCTTAAAAAAAAAAATAATAAGAATAGCGTTTTTTTCATGCATCCAAAGTAGACAGAGCCCTTTAGGGAGTTGTGCTCGAATCTCAAAAAGATGGCAGGTATTTGAAATTTTAACAGCACTTTGGGAAATATATTCGGCGTGTACCTGCCAAATTCAAACAAGATTGACTACATACTTTTTGAGATAAAAAATCGTAAAGTTACCTCCAAATTGCACAGAGCCTTATGGCACGTACTATTTTGACGTGAGAAATGATTTAATATCATGTAGTTAAAAAGGTGGTGGCTTATTGAAAATTGGATCAAGTACAGACTTATATATGACAGTGACATAGAAAAAAAATGGATCTGATTTATGACGCACGTCATGAGATATAACGAATTAACTTATGAAAATTTGTCGAATTCCTTGGGATATGGCCGCAAAAGCCTTTGGAGTGGCAACTTTGCAGAGTAAAAAAGAGAAATGGAAAGAAGAAAAAGAGAGAGGAAGATAGAAAAATCAAGTTGGCAGCAGTGCGGCTAGCCTGTGTATAAGCATAGGGACCCCCGGCGCCCTTCACATCCCTTAAAGTACAAGCAGAACTTCCTTAAGTAATTAGTAGTAAAATGAGGGAAAAATTCTCATTAATAACATTTTTACGACGTGCTGCATTGAGGATAATAAATTTATTAAATTCTCGTATTTTAGGAATGGAGCTTCGTAGCCAAAAATGCTTTCCAACTTTGTTCTTCAGCATTTCATAATACCCTCTTCTTCCACAACTTACAAAAGTGATTTTCAGGACACCCTTTACTTAATTTTTTCTCTTTTCTCGTTTTTTGAGGTATTCAGGCGTGTCACACTCGAAGCTTTAGTTCTCTCATGCGTCTCTACGACTCGCCGGACACCCCCGGCTCTTGTCTGTCTGCCCCAGCTTGCCCCGTTATACCTCAGCTCCTTATAATATGCCACCACGAATTATTATTCACTTTGAAAGGAAACGAGTGAACGTTATGCGTGTACATAAATGACTCTGCAAGACACCGTGCTCAGTTTGACTACAGGTCATTTTGTGCCAAATTTAGAGAGCTCATCTTCGCCACTGTTTTTCCAATACAAGAATCAATTGATTAATTAACCCATCAGCGGTCGCGGTATGAGACTTTTTCTCATACTTCTATTAAAACGATGATTATTCGAAAAATTCAAACGGCATAATAAGCATTTGAAACGTTTTCAATCTTCACCAAATTTATTCGTCTGTATGATAGAAGAGTTAAATTTTTTTTTTGAATTTTTTAAATTAGTTTTGTTTTTTTTTTTCAGTGTCAATTATCGTTGTATTTATGGTTAAAAAATGAAAATGTTTAATAGCCACAATCACACATAGTGAAATTATTTTCAAGTTTCTATTTATCAAATTAACCACTTGAAACACTATACATGTGAGAAAATTGCTCATTGCGCGACCAATGTTTAAGGTGTACGTAGTGAGAGCGCTAACGGGTTAATTAATGATTCACGTGATATCATAAGAATAGAAATTTTATGCTGGAATGAAAAGAAAAGAAGGCCGAATTTTGATTTAATTTGTAATGATATTTGGACAATTGGATTTCATTTTTATAGATAGATTGATCATTTATTTTCAATTGAAATATAATAGAAATATTATGAAATTTTTTTTTGAACTTACGGTAATAGAGAAATAGATCGTATTGTTATGAAATGCCCTCTACATTTATTAATCTTGATCCCTCTTTATTCGATCTTTTCCCTTCTCTCTCGCCCCCACCTCTTTTTCTATCCCTCTCTCTCACGAATCCAACAGTCTCACGTTATTTCTTCTTCGTTTTTTTTTTTTTTTAAAGTATATCACAATCCAAGCAATGTCTACAAACTGGTGCAGTCATGGCTCTCTGCACTTTGAGAACAAGCGTGTATTTTATTCTACAGGTAAAGAGAAAAAAAAGAGACGATCATCGGGGCGTACACATTTTGTTTTCCGGCTGTTTGCTCGTCCGAGAAAGACTTCTCGTCTCGCTTGAGTTATATCCTTATTTCTTTCTCCCTCAATCTTTCTTGCCAATTTTTTTTCTACGAGAATTGACTTATTCGTCGTGGGAGAATGCACTTATTTCCGTTTTTGCAATATAATAACTCAAACAATGACGAAGAACATCAAATATGCAGTACAATGGAATTGAAAATAATGTTGTGAAATTTATAAAAGTTATTCAAAGATTAAATTATTAATTTTATATAAACGAATCAATTGCATGCTTTTCTACCGATTGGTACAACATGGCAAATGGGGGAAAAAGGACGAAGAAAAATGCAACGTGAGTGATTCACCGCTTAGTAAAATCACTCTCTCCCTCTCTTTTATATAGTTACATGGGGAATTCCATATAAAATCGATATGGGACAAAAGATTCTCATTTAAAATTGCCCATGAGAAAAAATTTAGACAACGTTCTTTTAAATCAAAGTTTTTTTTTTACAATCGATTGATTGTAAAAAAAACCTTTGATTTAAAAGAACGTTGTCTACATTTTTTCTTATGGGCAATTTTAAATGAGAATCTTTTGTCCAATATCGATTTTATATGGAATTCCCCATGTCACTGTACAAAAGAGAGGGAGAGAGTGATTTTACTAAGCGGTGAATCACTCACGTTGCATTTTTCTTCGTCCTTTTTTCCCCATTTGCCATGTTATACCAGACGCATTCTAATTTAATCGGGCGTGATGGTAATGTACGCAAGGAAAATGCCGAGAAGCCACAAACACACGTACACTGTCTCGGAAAGTTTAATTCACCCGGGGGATAATAAATCCAAGTTCGGAGAGACGAGCTCGATGTACTAATTTGTACGAGGAACGTAGCAAAGGGTGAAAAAGGAATTGAACGAGTAAAACACACGGGGAAATAGAGAGCGAGAGAAACGAGATAACAACAAATTGGCCAAATATCGAAATGTACGATAATTAAGAAGTTTCAACACCACGAATGTTGAAAGAACGGGAAAAAATTCAGTTTCGATTGCATTTTAATTAATGAAAAAAGACCATTCCCGAAGGCACGTTATTTTATTAATAAGTTTTACATTTTTATCAAGTTTTTTTTTAGAGAATATTTGTAAATAAAGTAAAAATAATTTTTATTAATAAAATTAACTTTATCACTAGCTTAATGGATTGCTTCTTCATTTTTTCTCCATTTTTTTCGTTCCTGAGACATTAAAAACTGCACTGAGAAAAAAAATTTGTTTATCGAACAAAATCCCATTTAGTTTGACGAGAAAATGGTGGATTCAACTATTTTTTTGTTGAATAAACTAAATCATTCGCTATTCAAAAAAAAATAGTTGAATCCACTATTTTCTCGTTCAATACTAAATGGGATTTTGTTCAATGAAAAATTTTTTTTTTCTCAGTGTGTTTTGGTACATAATACTGCATCCAAAATTTTGGCTGCATTCCCATATGCACTTCTCCGTACATGCACCCTCGAAATATTATGAGAGAATTTGATTTTATTTTCTCCAATAAGGGGTCCCTATTAAAACAAAATATATTCTATATTTATAAACCGAGATGAGAATAAGAGGGTTTCAAGATTATAAACCTCGAGGAGATCTGGATCCTGTCGAAGAAAATAGCCAACGAAAGTGAATTATCTACGAAACTGTAACTTCTATTTTTATAATCGATTAATGATTGAATTATTCAATTAAGAAATTCTCTCGAATAGTGATGTAGCTATAAATTTAAATCCAATAAAATTTATTTTAAAATAGTTCATTATGGAGTAACAAAATTACTAGAGCCGATTGTAACATTATTCAGAATATTCTTAAAGTTGATTAGTACTATGTAACAATTAAAAAAACTACAACACAAAAATGGTAGAATCTCCATGAAGAAATATTGTAAAATAAAGAAATTCTGTAGCTTACAATTAATTTATCGAAATAATAAAGGAATAAAAAGTTCAAAAATCAATAGCATCGAGTAAATCTGCAATGAAATGCCCCATAGAAATATCTAGGTAATAATTGTAAAAAAAGTGGTTGAATTAATTGCTTTGCTCATAACTACCTTGGTGTCGTCCGATCTATCTGCAAAATTAATGTTTCTCCTAATACACAATTCCGCACAGTATGCATTTTAGCAGTAATACCAAAGTTTCTGTCTCCGTTCTGTTGGTTTACCAAGTTTGCAGCACGTGCAGCAATTTCACTCGACCGCATATTTATACATATATATGTATAAAATTATGTATGACGGCTGCACACTGCATGGTGCATCTCTCGTTGATACACACGTGTGGATAATAACTCTCGTTGTCTCTCTTATGGTCTATACGTGTGCGACAACAATTAGCCCGCGGCTCAAACACCTTGCGATGTACTCTTTAACCACCGAGTACGGAATGGCTAAAGAGTACGTTGCACCTGTTTCAAATCGAACACCACGACTAATTCTTGAAACCACTAAACGCGTCGTTCATTTTTCCCCTTTTTTCCCTCGTAACCAAACCTCTGATTTCAATATTATTTTCGATAAATGTTCTTTTTTTTCATCTTCGAAAGGCGATTTTTGTTTAAGATAATATGGCTGCTTCAGACTAGTCAAATGAGTGTTAAATTTACAAAATGCATTTATGTAAAGTATAATGCACTAATTAAATTAATTGAAGATTGATGTATATTACAGCACGTCTTATTAACCTAAAAAAAAAATTTAATAACGATGGATTTGCGAAATCATTAACTGATAACTACAAAATTCCTTGATGTCATATTTTCATCGAGATTTTTCAAAGAATAATCCGTATTTTTCATCCGACTTTAATGCACCAAGTCGTATTTTGTTCTTCAAGAGATCTTCTACGAATTCACTGCGTAAGTTTTTTTTCTAAACTTGTTAATACGAAAATTACAGCAATTGGTTTATGAACATTCAGCCAATTAAACAATTGGCTGCAAAAGTAAAGCGATGAAACTCAGAAAAAAAATCCACACGATGAATTCGTAGAGAATATCTTGAGGAACGAAATAATACGTGGAGCATTAAAATCGGTTGAAAAATACGGATTATTCTTTGAAATATCTCGATGAAAATATGGCATCGTTGAATTTTGCATTTATCGATTGAAGGTTTTGCAAATCTATTGTTATTAATATTTTTTTAGATTAATAAGACATGCTGTAATACAAATCAATCGTCAATTCATTTAATTAGTGCATTAAACGTTGCATAAACGTATTTTGAAAATGTAGCACTCATTTGACTAGTTTGCATCGGCTATTTTACATTAATTTGGTTATCGACGATCCATTTAATAGATTTCAGTATATTTTTACGCTCGTTATATTCCCAAAATATCCTTTTTTGATTGTTCGCTCGTTCAACTATTTATCGCCGGATTAACATTGTTCACTTTATTTTCTATTATTTTTACTTTTTGTACGTCAAATTTTTTTTTTACCTCGTCATAAAAAGTCCTGTAGTTATTTGTAAGTGTGTTAGAAACATAAAACCCAATGGGAGCTCTCTTGTGAATTTAAAGCGTCAAGATAAAGTGAGAGTGATTATAAGAGCCAAGGAGGGGGGCGAGAGATGGAGGTAGTTAGGGAAGGGAAAAAATTGATCGATGCAGGTGCGTGTACGCGTGAATGTATTTTTGATGCATTTATGTATAGATAATGGAAGATGGAGTGAAGTTGATGAAGAACGTTCGAGCAGGTGCATCGAGCACGATTCACAATTTACGATTCCACGAGCTCGAAGAAGTGCATTTCCTGTTTCCGGACATTGCAAATGCAGAAATCCTTCACTTTCGCGAGATCTTTTCATTGTTACATTTTTTTTATCGCTTGTAATAGTTTCTCGTATTTCAACGATATTATTCTAAGCAGTTATGAAAAAATTCATAAGCATTATTAATTTACCGTAAATAATTCATTGTGATAAGAAAAAAAATAAATAAATAAAGAAATTCAAAATTCGTAATTCGTGAATTAAAAATTACGATTGATTTTATGTTTATGAAAAATTGGCTGGTAAAACATTTATTTAAGATTCGATTGATTCACAAAAAATTAGTGAAAGAATAAAATTTTTTTTTCCATACTCCGAAAAAAAAAAAAAAAAACATGAAAAGAGCAAAAATTAATGCGCATAAGCTGCATTGTTTCAGCAATGCAATACAATTGACAAAATCGAGTCCTCGGACTTCTTGTCCTCGAACTCGATAAAAAACAATTTTTTAAACAAATCCACTTTCTCTTTTCAATTAAATCTGGCAAAACTGTAGATGAATCGGGGCTAAAATGCATTGTCATTACTTTTTCTCGATCTGTTGTCGCTCCCTCTCGACCGAATTTTTTAGCGAGAATCCTATTCGGGGATTTTTCAGCGGTTGGCAAACGCGCTTGGAATTCGAGAGGGATATTTTGGCATCTCCTGTGCCTTGTGCTCGATTTATAAAATCACACGAATTTCTCCTTTTCTTTCTCTCTCTCTCTCTCTCTCTCTCTTTCTCGCTGAATGAATTCTTAAAGCGGTTCAAAAAGCACTTAAATTTTTCTTATATATATTTTATTTCTACGAAATATTTCAACTTAATTTTTTGTATTTTTAACCCTAGCTACACACTACAACTTTTAGTACCTTACTTACACACTATCGGTCTATTGGACCGACGACTTTATCGTTCTATAACATTGTAACAAATGCGTCTATTGAGGTTTAATTGTAGCGAAATAGAAACGCCAGACTCCGAACAATCCGAAGAAGAAATCAGTGAAGCCAAAAAGTCGTTTGATAAAAAGTTATAACATTTATGAAAAGGCGTGTGGTGAAGAAAAGGTGAAAATTTAGTGTTGCTGTCGGTCCATTGGACCCCGTAGTGTGTAGCTAGGGTTAAATCGTATATCAGACATAATTAAAATTGTTTTTAAAAAATGTCCACACTTCTCGTCGAGAAAAAACGGAAATATTTTATAAATATGAATAAAACAATATCTGAAAAAAAAAACCACTCAAATATTTTATTCAACCAAAAACATTTCGTACTAAAACATAAAAATTGCCAAGAAATTATTGAAGAAACGTAGTTCCTTTAAAAAATGTTTCTTTTTTTTCGCCAAAGCGAATTGAAAAATGTTCTGAAAAATAAAATAGAACGAAAAATCATTTTTTATTTTAACTACCTTAATATTTATTTTATACTCGTGGAGTGTATGCGAGGTGGAATACGTATCGAGACATTTCTCCCTCGAACGGGGTTTGCGGATTGCGAGGAGTATCAAAGAGGAGAACGCAAAGCGCCGGCTTGAGGGGGTAGAGAAGAGAGGGGGGAGATGAAATTCTTGGAGGGTTTTTCGAGCTCGAAAAAAGTGCCCGACTGAACCAAGTAAACTGTACATTGTTAAGATTGTTCGTTTCTTATTAAAGTGCACATTGGCAGCGATCCACAGGAAAAAAATATTAAAAAGTTCTTCATAATTCTCAAGTTTATTCTTTTCTTTTTTATTAGTCTACGCAATATTTACGTACATCCAGAAAAAAACATCTAGTTGATTCAATTAGGATCTATTTAAATCAAATAAAAAAATTTCCTTGTCTCACGGCCAAATAGAGGTCCGTTTAACTTTAAGAAATTCTTTTTTTTTTCATCACACTATTTTAATATTTTTGATTAATAAAAAATGTAATTTATGTTTTAAAATCCGGACATATTTTTATCTTAAAAATTAACCGAATATGAAGTTGAAATAAAAATAATGTTTATATTATTATTTATACCATATTCAATAATAATATTATTTAATAATATTTTCATGGGCCTGCGACCCTGGGAAGGTACAAAAAGTTACGTTCGACATCTTAGATATAGTTAGTCAGAATAATAAAACTACTTTGGTTCCCTCAATTTATGCACATCCAGAGTGCAATTCCTGTGTGAGAATTGCCTTGATGCTCTGCGCGACGTGGTGGCCGAAGCGAGAAGCTTTAAGAGTATGGATCAGTCACCCCGCCCGCTTCGAATTTTCGAAAGTGAAATTTTTCCACACCGTTCGTCCGATCGGAATAAAAAAAGTATCAGCCGACACAGAAAAATGGCAAAAATGGGATCATAATTTTTTATTCCGATCGGACGAACGGTGTGGAAAAGTTTTTGCTTCGAAATTTGCAGTTATCTCTCTCGGACTCATGACGGCTCAGTCGGTATGACTCCTAGCCTTAACGTGACCCAAATAGCATTATCTATTTGATTTAGCCCACCGTCAGACGCGCTATGAGCGAAATGCCACATTTTTGCTTTTTCTTTAATCAACAAAAAATTGATGAATGATACACTTGTGACAATTTAGCTATTCCTGTATTATTATTGGTAGAACGTAATAAAACAGAAAGTTATACGACAATTTTCAATTTATATTTTATAAATAATATTTAATACGACAATAGGGACCGTGCGTGAGCTATAGAGAGCAGCACCACCGCCGATGTGCGCGCTCTCTCGTGTCTGAATGTGCAATTTGTGCGGTGTTATTTTGGCTTTGAATGATAGGAATAAAGACAAATTTTACGATTAATAATGTTAAAAATGAGCAATTAAGGTTTTCAGCTCGTCATTAATGATCGTGCTGGAGCTTAAGATAATATAAAAATTTTTAAAAATGTAGCTCATGATATATTTCAAATGTCGTAGAAACACAAAGCACGGGCGACGAATCGGTCATATAATTAATTCCGTTTATTTCTCGCTCTTTCATACGAAATGGACAGCGCTCTCGGAAAAATAACGGTATTTCAAAAATGGTCAATCTTCTCAAAACCAAAGTGATGTGTGAGAGCTGCCCTGCATTTACCAATATCTTTTTGATGAAGAAAAACAAATAAATCAATTTTGTATTGTAAATCAATTAAAAAATCTTGTCACCCGCGTATAAGCGCTTGATTACTTAGCACCTAGCTAATGTAGAAATTGCCCACTTCGTGGCGTTGTAAGCGCCGCGCACGGTCCCTATGGGAGCTTTCCAACAAGCAACACAAGCGACACAGTGTAAAGCCCTCTGCACACGACGCTTGTTTTCGTGCTGGATTTCGAGCATGATATACTTTTGTATATATATATATATATATATATATATACACACACACACACACAAAAGTATATCATGCACGAAATCCAGCATGAAAACAAGCGTCGTGTGCAGCGGGCTTTACACAGTGTACGCTGTTCGGTGTTCCAACTACGACATGCTGCGACGCGGTACGAGCGTCATGAGTATCCCAATGTTGCCAATATATTTTCAGTACTTTCGTATTTTTATATGTTCAAAGCGTGATGCTGATTTCGAATTTGGTATTTTCAGGATCAGTCTCCTAACCTAACTCTCCGTATATTAAAATCGAATATAAATTTCTGTCAATCGTCACTACACCACCGATGAGGCTAGGGAAAAGTGATGGTTTTTCCCTCTGGTGGTCTCCAGAAGAACCTCGAGTGTTTCAACAAGCATCCACTCTCTGTGTTTCTCTGTGTTACACTGTGTAGCACTGTGTAGCACTGTGTACGCTTGTTGGAAAGCTCCCTAAGTGCAAGAAATGCGGCGTTTCCCCACTAGCGCGTGTAGAGTCGTACATATGATTTTACGTTAGACGTTGCGATATCTCCTACTGAGTACTTGAGCACCAACGGCGCGCGCATGCGCGTAAGAACGATATGGGAACACTGTAAGGCTCAAAGCATTGCGGCGATTCCCCGCGACGCGTGTAGCGACGTTTGGAATTTGAAATTTTGTTAATTCGAATGAAAAAAATTCGAATAAACAATCCTAGTAGATGTAAATAGAACTTTTTCTCAATTAAACGTAGTTAGTATTCATAGATATAAAAAAAAAGTTTGTCCCATAGATTATATTGGGGAATAAATGGAAAATTAATTATTTACAAGTCACTATCGATCTTGTGAATGAGTCACGTGTTCGTACAAGCTATAACGCACTCTTGTATGACGTAAATTCTCATTAGTAGCAACATGATGTTTTTTACCCTGTGACAAGTCTACGATATAACATATTTACATATTCAAATACATAGATATATCAATACGTATGAATAATACTGCACTTGCACACGAATTCACTTATTTATTTCATACGTCTTACGTACAAAATAAATTGCATCGACCCCGTCCCATGGGGCATATGTGCACAAGGTCCGAGAGCACACAAGAGATACAAACTTTGATGCTAAGAGGCTTCCTCGAACCTCCGCTCCTTTCTCTGTTGATTTACGCGACCAGAGAGCTGCGTGCCCATACAAAGGACTTTTCGTGTCAAATTCAATGTATTCAACCTCAAATTCGGGATATTTCCAATAGAAACTAAAACTCTTGGCATTTGTTCCGAAAAGCTACATATTTTTAAAAGCTTAATACTTTTCGAAATGATCATTGACCGAAATTCTTAAAGACAGTTTAATAGTTCATTTGCCACTTTCTTAAACTTAACAATTAACATGAAAAGCCCCATATGCACCATAAAATAGCGGTAAAAAATATTTACGCGGTCAATATTTCATGTCGAGAATATTTTCATTTGGAAAATGCTAGGATACTTAGGCAGGGCCATTCGACGTTAAAGAACCCACACATTTCCCAAAAAATAGGAAAATTTAATTAAAATTGCATTCAAAATTTAATTCAAATTGGAAAGTTCGTTTCGATATCTGAATACTTGAAGAAGGTCAATTATGCATGGAAAACTCCATGTGTCCCATGAAAAAATATGGGGAATAGCTGCTGGAATAAAATGGTATGAAAAAAAATTATGTATTTGTTTTTAAATAACTTAAAAAAATTGACTTAACGTGGAACGCCCGATATATATCGTGAGCGTGACAGAGAGATGCGGAGGCTGCGACCCAGACAGTCGGAATATCGACGCTCTTCATGAATGGGGAGTTCAACCCGAGGAAGTGCATTTCATCTCTCTTTCTCTCTCGCTCTCTCTCTCTTTTTCTCTCGGTCCATCCTTCCCGTTGTAACTGTACCGGTCATTTAAATGTCTCTTTAAACGTGTGTATTACCGAATGAACGTAAAGTGGGCGCTCCCCCTCCTCCCCTTACCCCTCCCCCCCACCCCCTTCACCGCCGCTCTTCTCAACCGCTCGACAAAAGCGCATCTCGGAAATGAGACAAATATGTATCGACTCTTATTGTTGAACGAAGACGTCGAGATACGAAGAAAGAGAAATGAAGTACAAGAAGAAGATCATCATCATCATCATCATAATGATAATGATCATGATGATGATGAAAATTGTATGTATTTTTGTGTTAGGGTAGAACGTCTTCTGTGTCGTGCCACCCGAAGACTTCGACGTACGTCTAAATTTAGACGCACCTCCGCATAACTTTGCCTCTTTCCTACCCTCTCCTCTTTCTCTCACTCTCTCTCTCACTCTTTTCGTGTAGCCAACGAAAGATGCAATGCAACGAGAAAATGTTCACGAGAACCGCATTTTATTGTTTTACTATTATTATTATTATTATTATTGTTTGGAAATATATTTGTGTATTATTTTTTATGCTGTATATATTCACGTGGTATATATGCTTAGTTTCGTTGTTTTTGTATTGGTAGTTTACCTTCGTTTTCGAATAAAACTGATGAAACAAATGGCCATGGAGTTCAAGAAAAAAATTGGTGAAACTTAGACAAGAGAAAGGAAAAAATTTATTTAAAAATATGTTTTTAATTATGTTATTAATTTTGAGCATAGATATATTAGGGATTAAACAAAGGAATGGAGTGAATTTAAAATTAAGTAAACGATATCAGAAATCGAGATAATCCTTAGGGAAAAAAAAATTTATCAATATGTAAAATTGAATGGTTCTCTCGAAATAGGTTGAGAAATTTTGTTTTTTTTTTTTTTAATTAATGACGCATATATGTTGATTTTTTTCTTTAATAATTCCTTATCTTAGCTCGTACCTTTTTGATGGCTTCCAGCGCCGCTTTAGCACACCGAGCATGAAGATTAGTAGCGCTGTGAGAATTCCCAGGCAAATTAAAAATGAGATCTCTCGCTCCGAACGAATGAAAAATCCAACTATAAAAGTCACCGAGACACCAATTAAAATCACTGAAACACCTGCTACGGTCTCACGATACGATCAATTTTTGTTTTCTAAATTGTTTCATAAACTTAGATTTTTTTTTAGATTTTAATTATCTTCTTATTTTGTTCCCGCACTTATCACGACTCTGTTGAATTTTTATTTTCTCTAATTAAGTTAAATTTGAGCGCTCGTTTCGAACTCGATCCATTCGTGTCTTCGACTCTTTCATTCTTCCTTCTTCCTCTTCATATACTTAATTTTATTTATTTTTTCAATTTGATTTCAATAATTTTGACAAAGCTCTCGTGAATGATTCTGTAAATATTAAAATTCACTGCAGTTTTATGGAATCGATTGTATTTTTTTTTTTAATACTTAAAATTATTAAAATATTTATTGTCTTATCCATTTTTTGAAGTTTATTTTGGCAATTTAATATTCTTTTTATTTATTCAGTTCATTGAACTAAATTTATGAAATTAAATTTTCATTCGTTACATTTTATTATTTCATTGCATATTTTGTTTTATTCATCAAGCCTAAATCGCTCGTTCGTAATTTCTAGTACGATTTTAATCACATGTACTCTTTCTTCTGGGTTTGACACTCTTCTCTCGCGTGTAAATACGGTTATAACGAGTTCTCGGAGTTACATGCGAGTTTAGTTTGCATAGCTGCTTATTTAGACTTTAAATAGTCACATCGTGTAAAAAGGGCAACGATAGAGAGCGAGAGAGAGAGAATGAGGGGGAGATGAAAAAATGATTGATAAC
Source organism: Rhimphoctona megacephalus (assembly GCA_963989365.1). Taxonomy (NCBI): domain Eukaryota; kingdom Metazoa; phylum Arthropoda; class Insecta; order Hymenoptera; family Ichneumonidae; genus Rhimphoctona; species Rhimphoctona megacephalus. The sequence goes on along the minus strand of OZ022416.1, from coordinate 24,381,241 downwards.
TCTCGATAAGATACAAAAGGAGGCCAAAATGCGATTAATTGAAATAAAAAAATGGTTGCTCCAAGTTTACGATACGAAATTTAGGTTGAGAAAGTTCTTAAATTTTCAAATTCTTTCAAAATTTTGACTACACCATTTAATTTTGTTTTATTATTCAAAAAGTATGTTGCTTAATAGTTTACGACGTTGTTGCCCACAATTTCTCACAATTCTTCCATATTCAATAAATAAGAATTTTGATCAATTTACATTACAATAATTGCTAATAATGCACCAATAATTAGCAAACCAAATTAATTATTAACCGTTCACAGTATTTACTGAAAAATCGTATTATTAACTACGAAATTGCATCCAACCACTTTCTCATTGCTTTAATTATGTTTTTGTTCATAATTATTATAATTATCCTTATAATAATAATAATGATAATAATAATAATAATAACAACAACAATAATAATAATATTCACTATTATTATTGCTATTAATATTCTTTGTACGAGCATAGAAAATGCTGATAGAAATAAAGGAAGCTAACTAATGCAATTCCGATCTTACTTTCCCGGTAGTTCAATTAGTTCGTCGATCATTTGGCGCGAACAATAAATCTCAAAGTTGGTGCAAACTCTATAATTAAAGTTCGTACGTATGTGACCATGTTTACGTGCGCTCAACTATATAATTAACTGAGCTGTTCCGATTTTGCTTGAACTTTTGCTCCGAAAAAGAAAAGCATGCACTATTTTTCGATGCAATATTTATCATTGTTATTATTATCAGTATTATCAATATTTAAAGTCACAGATACGAGTAAACTTGCACTTTGTTTTTTTTTCTGTGCATAAAAAATGCAATATTTCATGTAAGATGATGTTTAATCGAACACGATTGATTTGATCGAGACAAGGACGTCGACAAAATATTCATATATATATATATATATATAGATGTATGTTTCTAAACCGAGATGTTGTCAATTCCATTCCGGCTGACCTCCAAGAGCCCAAGCTCCGTTACGTCAATTGAATATTCGAGACGCAATTTTTATTTATTTATTATAAAGTAATATAAACAAGTGGAGAGTAAAAAAATATCTAGATTCATGAAATTGGATTATTACGATCGATTGAATCGTGTGTGTTTGTTTACTTGTTCGTACAAGCGAATTTAACTTTTTCACACCTTGAGGGCTTTTTTTGGATTCAATATCGGAATTTCGATGTTTTTATTGAGCGTTTTTTTTTGTTTTTTGACACCAGATAAAAAGGGAGAATTGTAACGAATAAATTGATGAAACACGCGCGCTTAACGAGCACACCGGCCGCTCGCCGAGCACCAACTAAACCGAGGAGAAATTCTCGACGCTGAACTGGCCAAGAGACAACAGCGCTTGAGCTACACGAGGTTTCTGCTTGGCGAGCTCACACGGGTATTTTTCTCCCCACCACTGCTCTCTCCCTAGTCGCGCTTCTTACAGTGCCGTGGCCATTTCCGAGCTCCCCAGGGTTCCATTTTCGGGAATTAAACATTGACCGCAATCTGGTAATTTGCTTTGATAAAATTCAGTGTCTTGTATTCCAAAAGGATACGCAATTCATGCTGTAAAAAAGAGGCTTAAAATATGCCATTTTTCCATCTTAACCCTAGCTACACACTATGATTTTTATTACCTTACTTACACACTATTGGTCTATTGGACCGACGACTTTTATTGCTCTATAACATTGTAACAAACGCGTCAATTGAAGTTTAATTTTATTGAAATCGAAACGCCAGACTCCGACCTATCCGGAGAAGCAATCAGTAAAGCCAAAAAGTCGTTTGCTAAAAAGTTATAACATTTATGAAACGGCGTGTGGTGAAAAAAAGGTGAAAATTTAGTGTTGCTGTCGGTTCATTGGACCTCGTAGTGTGTAGCTAGAGTTAAATCGTTGTAATTCTTTGGATATTTATTCTAGTAATTTCACATTTTTTTTCGATTTATTTTCAAAGGCTACGATACTTCTCCATCTAAAATATTACTAGAAAAACTTTTCTTAATGACGATAGACAATTTTATTAACAAAAATAAGACGGAAACTCCTATTTTAGGAAAGTACAAAAAATCGTAATTTTCCAAGTATTTTTCTAGTGTAACTAGAACGTCCTCAAGGTGTAGCAACTAATTTTTTGAAATTGAATATCGTCGAGAAGGATTGCCAGTAGGTACCAACAATGGTACCTCGTTTTCAAACTTTATATCGAGTAATTGCATGAGTTTTATTTGCGTTTAAAATTTTTTGGAGATGGTAAAAATTTTGTGATACATGACAGCCCCTATACAAAAGTACCATGAAGTTGTTTGCGAATTTTTCATACAACACAAAGGCTGTTCGAAGAATGATAAAAACGAGCGTGAATAATTCGTAGAGACGAAAAAGTGCTTTTACGTAAAACATGAAAAGGTCACGTCCCTGACATCTTCGCGTTAAAAGTGAGAGAAAAATGGTCCCCATGTCGAATTAAATACCCCCCTCTCTCTCTCTCTCTCTCTCTCTCTCTCTCTCCTAAACTCTCATTCGTTCCATCATTATTTTCCAAAGGAGATGTGTGCGGAGGAAATCCCTGAAGAGACACGAGATCCGGAGTCTCAACAACACTCACGAAAGGATCGACGTTAATTAGCGCGTCGAGTTACCAAAGAGAGAGAGAGAGAGAGAGAGAGAGAGAGAGAGAGAGAGAGAGAGAGAGACGGGGAAATATTCGCGACGACCTCGAGGATCATTGTTTGATCAGTTCCGGCTCGTTTGTTTCATCGTCAACATCAAACGAGCCCTCACTCCCATAATTATGTTATTATGATCGGATAAATTTCATTACGATAATGAGATCGTCAATGGCAAACGGAAGAAATTGTTTCGTTCTTTCCCACACTCAATTTCAAAACACTTGCATTTCCTTTAGCCTATAACAAAAGTTGTTATGAAAAACGAAGTTCCGGACATTAAAAAAGTTAAGGAAAATGCCATTTTCGATACCCACTCGGAGCAAATATATTCATGCAAAAATTTCGTTATTAAACATTTTTATTTGCAATCGATACAACATCCCAGAGTTACAGTAAATTATTAATCAATTTCTTTTTGTCAATGTAAAAAGCTTTCAAAAAATTATAAATTACGTTTTTCCACAAAGGATTTTACTTTATTTATTGCGCTTTTTATTATTATTTGATAGGTCGTATACTCTTTTAGCCCACAGAATATTTTTTTTATGGGAATCTATAAACCCGAGCCTCGTCCCATTGAACTTTTGCGTGTGTACCACATTTGGGTCTTGCGCGGTTGAAACCTCCATTTTCCCCCGTAATACAAGTCCACCGATGCAAGCTGCACACGTTCATCGATTTTTCGCGTTCTCTCACCAGTGCACTCCACCCCCGTGCGACGACAGCGCATTGCAACTGCTGCAGGAAAAAAACTACGAGACTCGTCGAGAAAATTCCGCCTTTTGCCATATTTTTCACTCCATATCTTCCCCATTATTTATGTCGCTCTCGGAGATATTTTTTGTGCCAATAAACAGTGAGTTCGTATCGCAGAAATATTACGGTCGGATAAAAAAAAAAAAAACGAAATGCATAAAAATGCAACTAAAGAAGACGAAGAGCCCCTAACGGATTAGCGAATCCCTAAAATAAGTCCGAAAAAAAGTCCCATTTGGGACTTGGGCTTAAGTGGACAAAAGTGACCCCGAATGAAGTCCCAAATGGGACTTTTTTCCCTCGCTCGATGTGAACCGGACGTGACGTCATGAGTCGCAAACAAGGGCTCGAGCTCTGGATAGGGACTTTTTTTAGGGGTAAAGACTCAAAAAAAAGTCCCTATTTGCGATTCCGAGCCCCAATTTGGGACTTTTTTGAGCGAGGCAGCCGGAATAAGCGATTCGCTATGTGTATACCTATTAATATCCTGTACGAGACCGTCTTTTCAGACGGTAACAGTGTTACGACTCCGGCAATATATGCTCACCCGACGGATGATGCGTGCTCGCGAAAACGCTTGGCTCTGCGCCACGCTGTGGCCGGAGCGAGAAGCAAAAAAAAAGCCCCAAATTGGGGCTCAGAGTCCCAAATAGGGACGTTTTTTTTGAAAATTCACTCTTAAAAAAAGTCCCTATTTGGGACTCCGAGTCCCAGTTTGGGACTCATGACGTCAGATCCGGTTCACATCGAGCGAGGAGGAAAAAGTCCCATTTGGAACTTTATTTGGGATCACTTTAGTCCACTTAAGTCTCGAGTGAGACTTTTTTGACTTTTTTTGGGACTCACTGACCCGTTAGGGAGAAATGAAATTTTGTGAAAAATCGTCATTCTTTTCCTGTTTTTCCTACAAAACCTTATTTTCATTAAATATTTCACGATATCTATTCATTTTGTGAGAATTCATATTGGATAATATTTCAACATTTTGCATCAAAGTTAAATTGGTAAGAATCAAGTTATAATCTAAAGAAATTAAATTACAAAGTTTCTGCACCAAAAATCAGTCAGTCATTGAAAACGTGCGTTATTTTAATTTGTTTTTTCTACTATTCAAATTTAGTGATGATGGTGTCTAGCATCAGAATAGATTATTGTAATACGAGAGAAAATGTACGGAGCTGCGAATACATTTATTATATACATAAATATATTTATACATATATTTATTTCTGCAATGTAACTGCAATGATAATCGAGAGAGAATCAATTATGTCCAACGACAGGTTTATGGTCTCCGTGGATGCTGAGGACCCCCGGGGGACTCTCTATCCTTTCATAAATAAAAAATAAAAAATATCTTTGCGGGCCCTGCAGTATGAAGAGGGCAGCGAATCCAGCAGCACATGAGACGACTATCAGATAAATGAATCGAACGATGTTGGATGCTGTATATATATATACGTGACGATAATACAATAGGGTACAATGCTTTCCACGTCCAATTGGTCCCATCCGTTTAAATATCTTTCATTATTTAAATTATATTTCTTAAATAAAAACGTTCAAATAAATCTGGAGGAAATATATCTCGTAATTCTTATTGCGTAATTCGTTCAAGTTTTTGACATTGGTCAAAAGTCGAAATTGCTTCAATAAAATATTTGTAATGATTTAGGAATGAATTAAAATATCAACTAATTGGGTATGGAACGTCCCGTGTATTTGGAGCATTGCATCTCACTGAAGCCCCGCGGGACTATAAAGAAGTATAATAATTTCTGTCGAATATAAATCGTTCGCCCACGCTCATCGATGAATACCATCGCCTGGCAATAAAATATTTAATTCGCTTACTTAAACATTATTAACGGCCTGTTATTTTTCTTTATTTTCCTTTCATAATGGAACAATAAATGGTAGTCAAACTTTTTTGACGTTTTTCTTTGCTCAACAAAATATAAAAATAAATGTGGTTCCGGCCGGGATCGAACTGGCGACCTTCTGCGTGTAAAGCAGACGTGATAACCGCTACACCACGGAACCAACTTGGAAAGATATTTACTTATTATCGGACATACTTTAAAAAATGAATAGAAATTGACATAAGTCAATTTTGTTAATTTATTGGCATTAAAAAAATATATTTATACAAATAATGAATTTAAGTTAATAATTTAAAGCTTAAGAAAACTAATTTGGACTTTTGATGCCAACCGAGTAGCTCGGACTCGGTATTCATCATTTACCGACGGATGGAAAATTGCTCGGTCGACAAGGAATAAAAACGGATCAGTTTATAGGGACCGTGCGTGGGTTATATGCCCATGTGCGCGCTCTCTCGTCTCTAAATGTGCAATTTTTATGGTGCTATTTTGGCTGTAAAGTGTATGAAAAACAAACAAATATTGCAAATAACAATGTTAACAATTTTCAATTAAGGTTTTCGACCCGTAATTAATAATTGTGTTGAGGGTTACAATTAATTGAAAAGAAAAAAAATATGTGATTCAGGACACGTTTCAAATGTCGTAGAAACACAAAATATCGTTGACGAACCGGCCATATAATCCATTTCGTTTGTTTCTCGCTCTTCCATGGGATATTGGATAGTGCTCTCGAGGAAAGAATAATATTTCAAAAATGGTTTATCTTTCCGAAGCCAAAATGGCGTGTACGAGCCGCCTTGCATGTAACAATGACTTTTTGATGAAGATAATACAAACAAAATACTTTTATTTCGTAAATTAATTAAAAAACATTGTGTAACGCTCGTATACGTGTTTGATAATTTGCACCTAGTTAATGTAGAGATTGCCCACTTCGTGGCGTTGTAAGCGCCGTGCACGGTCCCTATATATCATTTCGCATTCATTTTTCGTTGTACACAATTATTCTCTTTTTTCGGATGCTGATAATGGGTGAATGAAACAAACAACATTTTGAAAAACTTACTAAAATATTCTCAGCCAATTTCGCGCTGTGGCATTTTTTTCCAGAGTCGCGATTCTAGTAAGTTTTTCATATTTTCAGTTCGGAGCTACGTTCACTCGAGTCACCTGTTCCTCGAACGTTTCTCGTTCCGCGTCGTCTCTCGTCTGGATGTACACATTTTTTTCCGTTCTCTCTGCCAAAACCATAGTGAAATCGAATTCGTGCGCGAAAGAACGACGGAGGTAAAAAAAAAAACGCCGAAAAGAACGGGATAGAGAAAAAAGTGTACGAAAGAAAAGTCGCACATGCCTCTCTCGCGTCGATGAAATAATCAAAGTCATAATTAGGCGGATTTTTCGTAACGGATCATGACCGATATGGGTCTGAGTCTGGACGATATAATTAAAAAAACTAAACCATCGAAACCCGGAGTAATGCGAGGCAGAGGAGGGTAAGTTGAAATCTTCATTCCCTCAAAAATATTGAATTAACCAATTACGATAGAAATTTATGTCAAAAAGTGACGCCGCGGTGATTTTTGAATATGAAGCAACAAATTCGGAATTGGGAAAAAAAAATATGTTCGCTTTCACTCTAAAACTGAGTCAATTTTCACTTTCACACTGCGATAAAATCGTAAGATTATCTTTGTCCGTCAAAATTAATGCGGAGTACAATAAGGAGTAAATTTCGTTCATAACCTCAAAAAAATGAGTAAAATTGTAAGAAATGCGTCGAAAATTGAAAAAATAGTTAATAAATCGTGAGACTTGTAAAAAAATGTTACTTTCGAGTTTTGTTCTTGAGAATAATGTCAATTTTGCAGAGTACGCAGGGGTGTAAGCCGTGGCGCCCGTGCCAACGGTGCAACCAGACCAAGACCCGTGCCGACCGTGACGGATGCTCGTTTTAAGATAATACAGAAAAATCGTGAAAAATTAACTGACGCAAGAGACAAATTGGCAGAAATTGCCAAACAGAGCGACGCCAGATTGAAATTGGACAAATTGAGGGCTGGTCAAGTAAAAAAGAAAGAACCTTTATTGGGTAGCATATCCAGAAAAACAGGACGCAATGGACGAATTTCCTTAATGACCAACAAGATTCCGACCTTAGTGGGTCATGTACAGACTCAAAATTACATGCAGCCACCACCCGCCATGAATTCTCGGAATGTTGGCTACAAACAACCTCCCCCAGAACCTCAGTACATTTCGGACGACCTGGGCATTGACTATAACGAAGGTTTGTTTTTCATTACAATTCAAAAAAGGAAAAATTATAAGTTAACGCCTGGTTTTTCCGCCTCCTGGTAAATTTTAAAAAAAGTCCAAAAACCGTCATATTCGAGTATATAAGAGTGCGGCAAGGCTCGTGCTGGCTATTTTTTTTAATACTTGGCGTCGAGTCGCTACCCCGGCTTTTGATCTGATGGCGAAAGGTTTGAAACCCAATGTCACAACAATCGCATAAAATTTACCTGAAAGTGAGAAAACTGACCCTAAGTAACACAGGTCTGTGGAATTTGAGTCATTAAAAGTAGTTTTTGAAATAAAGTGATATTTTTAATTATATTCCTAACTACATTTTGAATTAATATCTATAATGATGCAATATGATACATCACAGTTCCATGGTATTGAAGTTTGCATCGTGATTGGAACGCAAAAAAAAATTTCTTTTTCATTTCTTTTCTTGAGTTTTGAAATAGTTAAATTTTTCGCGTGAATTTGATTTTTAAGTCCCAAAAAAAGTATCCAATTTTCGTAGCCTAACGCTGTAAATGAATTTTTGGCTCTACTAGAGAACAAAAAATAATTTCCTTCGATCGTAACGATGCAACCATCAACATTGTCATATTTACTTGTGTACAGGACATATTTATTTTTGAGAAAAAAATGAGGAAGCAACGAAATTTTTCATGATGGATTCTGCATTAAAAAATTCAAATTCCATATAGTATTGTATTTCTTTTATTTGCTATAAGTAGCAATGTAGCAATATGATCATAATATCAGAGTATTAAACGTTATTTGAAATAAAACACCGTAATTTTTGATTTTGCAAACTGAATGTAAAGGTGAGGGATTTCTAACAAAAACTGAACAGCGACGTTCTACTACTTATTCAACAGCTTGAAACACCTAACACATTATTTGAAAAAAATGTGGGTATGATACATTTTTTACTTCAATGCAATACTGATTCAACAATAAATAGACTTTTCCACGAATATTTGTTTGGAAATGGCACGTAATGCGATCGCCAAAAATGAGATTCATATTCGAAATTCATCCACCAAAGATTTTTAATATTCACATAAATTCGAGAAACAACTTTTTCATCACAGACCTGTGTAATCGGTAAAAAAAGAAAGTAGGTCATTCTATGCATGTTAATATAATTTAGTAATAATGAGTAATAAATTAACTCAATAATATATAAAATAAAAATAAAGAAAATTCAATAAAATAATAAAGATAACTGAATAAAGATAAGAAATAATTGTTTCGATGATTGCAGAATATTTGTAGTGTTTCAAGTTTTTATTGATTTACACTTTTGTAATGGCTATTTTTGTTGTCTTAAGATGTTTATATGATGGACGCTCCATCCTTAAGGCGTACGGTGAACAATGAATACGCTCCAACCATGCCGCCTCCACCTCCCGTGTTCAGTATGAAGCCCGGAACACCCTACACCTGGGTAAAACAACCCGGTGGAAATGTTCTCAGAACGGCAATGCCGAGAAAACCGGAGCCCGAGAGACCGCGGGATTTCAAAGTCGTAGCACGTTCACCAGCGGTAAAAAAATCAAAAAAGAAAAATACGAAAAACGAATAGTATAATAAAATAAAAAACTTATCAAACAGAAGTGATTTCATTGAGTTTTAAATATTTTTTATTTTAGTCAAAATACGAATCTGCATCCTACAGAGAAGACTGGACATTCGGATCAAAATCTAGGTACATTGAATCAAACCATTCGTGTTAATAAAAATAATAAATAAATGAAAGTTTTAAGTTGTAAAAGACAATGGAAAAATGTTGGCTTTTTAGGACTATTCTCGCTGAAAGTCCCGTAGAACCGAAATACTTCGATCCTCGTAGTCACAGAGAAATAGGTGTTAAATCTCGCCTCGATGGAATGGCGAGTAAACAGCAGCGGCCCTTGGAAGGTATGGGAAGACCAAAAACCAGCACGACCTTAACCTCCTCGCAATCCACTGGTTACAGAATCGTCGTTTCAAATCTTCAAGCAAATGTCACGCAGGAGGATATCAAGGTAAAAAACAAAAACAAAAATCATTACTGAACTTAATTTCACAATAATTACGAACGTAAATAAAATTTAAAAAGTTCACTCGCTCGAATTTTTTTATATAATTAGCAAATTTGGAGATTAATATTTTTGCTAATTACAGAAATATTCATGTATTTTCTTTACAGGAACTTTTTGAGGATGTTGGAGAATTGCTCGTTTCACGACTGGTGAGACCGGGCACTGCGGAGGTCATTTATAAAACTCTTAAGGACGCCACAAAAGCTGTGGAAACTTATCACAACAGACAATTAGACGGTCATCCGATGAAGTGTCTTCTGGTAAATCCACGTCCAAAAAATAATCCAACGGGAACTGCTGTTCGATGCTTAACCGAGTACGTAATAACGTTTTTTTTTTTTTTTCGAAAATTTCATTAAAGTTATAACGAAAATAAAACAAAGCGTATATAATTCATAAATAAATATTAAATTCATGATTGTAGTAATTATGAGCAAAATTTAATATGAATTACATTTCAATCATTTTTTGTGCCTTGCTCATAAGATATAAATCTACTAATAATGACTTTTATTCATTATTTCTCAGACCTAGAAGAACTGCAAGCTCGAGCAGTGTGCAACCGAGTTTAGGTGCGGTGCATCGTGCCCTATTCGACGACATCGTCGTCAAGCTACGACCAAACTGAGTGACAAAAATATAAAAAAACAAGAGAATGATTGAACTCGATGAGGATAAAAAGCCCGGAATTATCGACTTTTCGTAAAAGCTCGACGAGACGTTCGTTCGTACAAGCCTTAATTCCGTTTAATTGGTAAATAAAGAAAAAAAATCTCAAAAATTTTTCCTCGTTCAACCCAGACGTATTTTAGCATGGGACACTTCGACTGAAAATTCTCTTTTGAAAATGTCGCGAGATTGTTGCTGAAATCGAACAAAAACAAATTTTTAATCGTGACTTAATAAATATCTTCGGAAACAAAGTCAAAAACCCCCGTTCCCCCTCTCTTCCCGATGAAAAGAATGAAAATATACGATCATCGAACAAATTGTAATTCTCGTATTTTTTTTGTACCTCCCAACATTTTGTGGATCCTTAAAAAAATCGTGAATCCTTTTTTAATCGAATACTTATTTTTTTCTTCAAATTTCCGTGTCACGCGAACATAGAATGTCGGCGATTTTGCGCATCGAAATCAAACGTAACCGGCAGCTCAAAGCTTTTCATGTAAATAAGATTTAAGGTCTCGATCAGTCGTTTGGCATTTTCGAAAGTCAAAATTTTCGACATCGTTTGATCGATCGGAATAAAAAAAAGTTTTCGCCCGTACAGAAAAATGACAGAAATGGACCAAGACTATTTTTCGTCCGATCGCTCGAATTGTTTTCAAAATTTTCATTTTCCAAATTTGCAGCTATCCCTCGCGCACTCATGGCGGTTGAGACACTGTAACCTTAAAGATTAATTCGAAACAGTGTGGCTATATTAATTTTCTTTTCGAGTTAAAAATCGTGTTTTAATCATTTTGATGAAAATATTAAATAAAAAAGCATTGAAAAATTGTTGGTGAATAAATTGGCAAATAAATTGTTTGAATAAATTTCTATTTAAACATTTTTCAATTTCATGATTTTTTCCAAAATTTTCAATGGATCGTAATTCCGAATCTTCGCAATTGAACAAACCTTTGGAAAAATTCAACCATTTTCGACACTTTACAAATATTGAATCTCCATAATAATAATTCTAAAAAGTTATTAACATGCGTATCAACAAAGTATTCTTGGACAAAAAATGAGAGATCGTTTTTTTCGTTACGTCAAAAGAGTTTGGTAATTTTTCTAAATGCATTTCGATTTTTTTACAATATTCCCATCTTTAAATTTTTCTAAAAACTTTTTAAAAAATCAATACAAAATCGCAAATTTTGCATACGTTTTGTAAAAAGATTCAACATCATAGATACGAAACTTCTAAGACATAGAACGAACGGTTTCTCAAATACTACTTTCAAAAAAAGTTGAAAAAAGGAATGTCAAAAAATAGAAAAAAATTGGAAAAAAACTACAAAATCAAGAAATTTCTTTAATACAAAAGAAAGAAAAATTTCAAAGTTTTTTTAAGATTTTCTGCGAACCTGTAAGTACTGAACTGCTTATAGAATAAAATTACGGGCATGATTGTATGTGTAATTCATTCTTAAGGTGGTTGGTGAATCAAACTAGAATAGTTTACCAAATTTTTATAGGACATTAACGACAGCATCGAGTTGTCAGTGGGATTTGTTTGGAATTCTCATCTGTCCTGCTTGTGAGAAATTAAATAAATAAAATTACTTTCTTATACATTGGTGCTTATGAGGATTTACTCGATGGTATGTTAGAAATCGATTGTCATGACAAAAATTTCGCGAAAAAATAGTAAGATTGTTTAAAAAAAAATACTATTATGGGTGATGTGCAACTGTCCTCGTAGCCCCGCCAGGTGGTCATATTTGAAAACGGCTGCCGTTTTCTTTGTATGGTGCCTCACGGTGAAAATAATATATTATTTAATTGCCCAGTGAACTATTGGTAAATGATTGAACCTTTTTTATATATGCAAGGTAAATTTCCATTATTTTTTTATGTCAATTTTAATCAGGCGTTACTTAATCTAGATTGTTGCAAATTCAAATAATAAGATGATGTGACAGACTAATCTTTCATTTTCCTTATACGTCAAGTTTTGTTTATTTACAGAACACTCCGATTTGATGCACTTTTTGGTTATGGTATGTACTAGTTGCGTTGCGATTCCGATCGCTCACCTGTATGCCAGACTTTTTCCATAAACAATATACTTGTATAATAAAAATGTTAACAATTGGTAAACCTCATTGATATCAATAATAAATTTTTTTTACCGTGATTACACGTTATATTTACAGTTTATATTTAGGAACTGAGTTTAAACATACGAAACAGGACTGCAGCCGTTTCCTTATTTCGCCACCGCGAGCGTTTCAGTCGAAAAATGTTTATTAGCCCCGCCCACACGCATATAGCCCATAAAATCTAGATCTTTGTCAATGCACACATAAAAATTCAAGAAATTTCACTATACAGTTTTTAATCAATAAATTAGAGAGTGCCGAAAAACAAAAAAGTTTTTGCTTGCAGCCATGACTATGCTGCAACGATCAAAAAGTGTGGCAGCGCTGCACGTCTTTTACGTAAAAGATGTTGGTGTTAGTACAGCATACATGAGTTATTTTAACCTCTAAAGTGGGCCCCAATACCGCGCTTTTGGCGACTGTTTAATATTTTATAATAAATATTTGAAAAGTCATTAAATAGTAATTTTGAGTATTATTTACGATAAGAAATAAATATGAATGAAAAAATTAACATTCATAGCAGTTTACAGTGATAAATACGCATTTTTATAACCGAAGATTGCAAGTTTTAACAGTTGGTAGTTGCCCGTACATTCAATGCTTTCAGGGGGTCATCTCATGTGACAGCTATTTTTTTCGCTTTTTTTGGGAATTTTTTTTATGAACCATTAAAACACACTATCTTTGAATTTTTACCAAACATTTATTAACATTTTCACAATCCCTCAGAATTTTATCAAACAAAAATAACGAGCTGAATCGACTTTACACCGTCCGGAAGACACTCATGTGTTGGTTGACGGCTGCCATGATTCCGAAGGTTTTGCTCATCTGAAATCAAAAAATCAAACGGCATTTTAATTTGTAGCCTTGCGGCTATCGTTGGAAGTAGAGTAAAGTAAAAATATCGAAAATTTAATTTTTGGCACGGTTTTAAAACGTAAGTTCCAAGTTTCCTCATTTTTTTTCGACTTTTAAAACCGTGTCAAAAATTCAATTTTCGATATTTTTACTGTACTCTAGTTCCGCGATGGTCGCAGGTCTGCAAATTAAAATATCGTTTGATTTTTTGATTTCAGATGAGAAAAACCTCCGAAACCATGGCAACCGTCAACCAACACATGAGGGTCCTCCGAACGCTGTAAAGTCGATTCACCTCGTTATTTTTGTTTGATAAAATTTTGAGGGACTGTAAAAATGTTAATAAATGTGTGGTAAAAATTCAAAGATAGTGTGTTTTAATGGTTAATCAAAAAAACCCCAAAAAAAGCGAAGAAAAAATGGCTGTCACATATGGGATGACCCCCTTAAGGTAGTTCGGTAGAGTTGGGGTCCACGTGTGACCATATATTTTTTTGCATGGAATCGAAAGAAGATAATTTTTTTACGTATTGGTGAAATTTAAACTTTTTTTACTGTGTAGTTTTTGTGATATTAGATTTAAAAAATGCATTGCGACGATAGGAGAACGCAGACGAGAGCATAGGTTAGAACTTTCAGTTCGAGAATACTCAAAATTTGTCGTACAACCCACGAAAAAAAAACTTATTGCTCTAATCTACGATATGTGAAGCATTTTCTAAGACAAATTGAATTGGATTCACCGTATAATTACTGAAAAATCACGAATAAAATTACACACAGCAGAATTCTGTCGGCTTGACTCCGACTTTTCTCTCTCTCGGAAGTCAGTAGACAATCAAGATGGCGACTCATTTATGCCCGCCGGTACGAAATGTTAATTAGACGAATGCCTTTCTTAGAGACCAGCTGCTTCATTTCCAAGTTTTTTTTATTCATTGCATGTTTCTAGAGCTTTGTATAAACGTTTACGTTGGTTTAATTGTTTTTCTTTAATAAAATTGCCCGAAGGAGTTTGTAATCAATTCATCGTGCGGCACAATTTTCGAGGTTATGTTTACATTCTCACCGATCCACGAATCTGTTACTACATGAGTCAGGCCAAGATCTTATTAAATTTTAATTGTCATTTAGATGATTTATAAGAATATACGCAATTTGATAAATTTTATTTTCAATGAAAATGATTTTTAAAATCGTTTTTGTAATTTGATCGTCCACTTACAAATTTGATAAATGGACTACATTTGGACTCGGCCAAAAAGAACCAAAAAGAATCAAAAAGAACCAAAATGACCACGAGTGAGGCAGTTATTTCTGAAATCTTTAAATTACGTTTCTGGAGATAAGGATAAAGGTAGAATTATATAAATTAGATGATTATAGTAAATGGCACATAAATAATTTTTATTTCTTAATTTACCACCGATACGGGGAAAGGGGGGAAAAGGGGGATTCTCGAGGTTGATTAAAGGGGAACAAAGCTCTTTGCACGTATATAAATTGAGTCTTGCTTCGGTTTTTCCAGCCTTTCGTATTCCTTTTTTTGTTTTTTTTTTGTTATACGTCAGCCCTCGGAATTTACTAACGTCATGCATTCGCGTGAAAAAAAAAAACACAAAACATGTAAACTTAATAGAGAACAAGAACAGAAAATATACAAGATAGACAACAAAAGGAACTTAAACTCTAAAAATATCGATGCAACTTACCAAAGTTATGATTTTTCACTAATCATCAATTGTTTCATTCGTATAAGAAAATATGTACAAATATCGAGAATTTGTCTTTTTTTCTTCTTTTTTTATCTTTTTTACCCAAATATAGGCTGCGAATCCCGTAATAATATCAAGAACAAAAATTATACACAATTAATAATTGAAATATCGGCAGAGAAAAAACTCGAGCGGATATCAGAAAATAATTCTTATCATTTTGAGCTAAAAAAACATATTTCGCGCTATAAACTAGACCAAAGAACAAAATATCTCCGCGAGATGGCGTTTCGATCGAATCCAAATCGATGTAACTTTATTCTTCGCATCAATCGTTTGACCGCTCGAGTCAATCGAAAAGTAATTATGATCGTTTCATCGCTGACTTATTAAGGAACTGTGGACTGATTTCGAGCGCGTAAATGTTTGTTTTTTTCGACAAAAAAACAAGAACTATTCGCCGTTGTAGGCGCGAATTTTTTTGTACCGATATTTCAATTATTTCCTGTCTATTATATTTTTTGTTTTTCTCGATTATCTTACGGGATTCGCGGCCTATGTTTGAGTGAAAAAGAAAAGAAGAAAAAAACCCTCGACACTTTCACGTTTTTTCTTATACGAATGAAACGATTAATGATTACCGAAAAATTGTAACTTTGGTAAGTTGCCTCGATATCTTTAATAAGAATATCAGAAAGTAATTTTTTTCATAGCTCGCTACCTGAGCTCGAATATCTTATCTTCAAATTTTACAAAATTCACCGATTGCGAAACGAAATATTTACAATTATCAAGATTTGTCTTATAAAAAATTATCAAAATACATATTGCGCGCTAGAAACCAGCCCAAAGAGCAAAATATATCGCTGCGCGATGGCGTGTTTCGATCGAATTTATATCGATTTTTTATTGTTTTCTATATTGTTTTTCGTTTTAATTCTTTGACCGCTCGAGTCGATCGAAGAGTGAGAAAATTATTGTATTCTTCAAATTTTACAAAATCCATCAACCGCGAAACTAAATATTTACAATTATCCAAAATTTTCAAGAATTTATAAAAAAATCGAGTACGAAAACAATCGAAAAAAAAAAAGAAAAAAAATATCCTTCCAATAATTTCAATAATTTAATCGTTACAAGAAAAAAAAAACAACAATCGTTCACACGCAATCGCGTCAAAAATTCGTCCCCCTAATTGTCCAAAAGTGATTAAATTCATCAGGAGAGAAACGCAAAATTTCAATAGCAATATTTGATCGAGCAACGAAGTAATAATGAGAGACAAAAAAATGTACGAAAAAAGAAAAACCCCACGTTTCTCTCGCTGCGAAGTAATACTCGGAGTATGTGTATATATTATTATTATAAATTATCACTCTTTTTCGCATCGTTCCACGAGTCGATAAAGAAAATTACAAAAATTCTTGCCCTGATGCGGAAACTTTTCTCTCTCTCTCTCTCTCTCTCTCTCTCTCTCGCTTCTTTTTTTATTCGTTCTTTCTTTCGTTTTGCCTGAAAGATCGTTACGCTAAAAAAATGTTCTAATATCTACGATTGTTGTGTACTTTGGGTTTGTTTGGCATTCTGAGGGCTTCGGCGTAGGACATTTCGAGTCTTCTCAGTCTCGCAACTTCTTCTGAAGCTGTGCTCGGCTTGTATTCTTTGTATTCCAAGCTAGAATTGTGCTGATCATTGGTGGAATTGCAAGTCGAAGAAACTGAGTTTTGTCTGCTTCTTAAAGTTGTTGAGTTGTTGGAATTGCCAGGAGAAATACGAGTTTTGCTTGAGAAGATATGAAGAGTATTGCCGTTCCAGATTGTTCCGTCCGCTTGTTCGGCGGTGGTCAAAGGTCTGAATTTGTTTCTTTTGCCGCTGCTGTTGGATTTTGGAACGCGTGGACTTGTGGAATTGTCCGGCGTTTTTGATCTCTCGATGCTTGTTGATTTTTTAGTGCAATTTTTCTTGGCGTTGTTCTTTTTCCTCACTTGTACGTTTACCGACAAATAATCAAGATGATGGCGCCGAGGTTGATGAGTTTTCGGATGATGATAAGAATCGCCGGTTATTTTTCCATTGGTCAAGCTGCTGACCGTGGATATGGAACTCTTCGGAGTTTCCTGTGTCGTCGACGAAGTCTCGTTATTTTTTCTCTTTAATTCTGGCGTTTGTACACGGAATACTGGCTCCGAAACAACCGAGGATACAACGGACGACATTACGCTCTGACAGTCGTCAGTCGCCTCGCTGTTACAGTCATCCAACTGCGGAGAATCCCCTGAATTGTTATCACACTTCAACGTGTTGTTCGATGAACTGTTATTCAACAAAGGCAATTTTTCACCATCCTCCTTAGCCTCAGCCGCCCTCTTTAGCACGCGGAATATTTCACTGAACAATTGTCGATACTCCGGAGTTTTACGGAAACGACTTTCGAACGGACTATTGTCATCGTAAATACTGAATTTGCAATCCTCCCCATCGGCGATCGAGCACAAAAACGAGCCTGGACGCTCGTCCGTTTGCGTTGATTTGTTACTCGTCTCGTCCGCGAAACCGGAAGACGATGTTTCCGCTTCCGAAAAGTCTGTAGGCGTTCCTGAAAACGGTTTTTTCGCAAAACCACGACGTCCGCCGTTCTGATTTGTCGCTTTTGAATCCTGTTGACTCATCTCGTAATCGCAAGTAGAATTTTGGAAATTGTTGAATTCACCGGACATCTCGAGCTCCTCTTGCAATGACATACACGTCGTTGGTGCACTTGGCTTACGACGAATCGCCGGATGCCTCTGCACCTCGAGCAACGCCTCGTATTTCTCGACAAGTACTCTGTATGGATTTGGATCTGACTCGTCAGCTTCACCAACTTTGCTGCTCGTTTCCTGTTGACACATATTATTTTATCCTTTAATCTACGTCTCCTTCCATTTTCAATACGAAAAAAACAATCGAGCTATTTCGATATTTGAGATTAGGAATTCATAGGCCGCTAAATTCGTGAATCCAACTCGATTTCCAGTTTTTTTTTCTTTTCAATCCACCTGTACTATTTTACTTGCTAAATAATTCAATTTATGGATTTACCAATCAGTCCCTTGGTCCGAAAAAATTGACTCTTCTTCGAAACTTTTTTGTTTCGTAGGAAATGCGAATGGAAATAATTTTACAACTATACAAAATGATGATTTCAGTACCCAAATTAATTGAAGTAATTTTCAATGAGATTTTTTCATTTATGGATCATATTTTTATCAGGAAAGAAATGATAATCAAGCGATTTTCAGGAATTTCGATAAGGATTAAAGGATCGAGGATAACGCCAGATTTATAGGACATTAGATAAAATAAAATTCAACATTACAGTGATGAAACATTTTATTTAAGATCATATAAATCTGGCATTTACATAACACACGAAAACTATGACAAATCGACAAAAATATATATAAATATATGTATGTATGTATAAAAATATAAATATTAATGATGAGAAATTCGACGATAACGCGACTAGACAAACTAAAACGTATAATAAGCTAAATAATGAATATACATGCGGGAGGTTGTGATAATGAAGTATAAACTCTTGTGAGTAAGAAAAATGAAGAATAAAATGAAAATAAACAGCCAAATTGAAGTAGTTGATGAAAAATGGTTGAGATTCGTTAGCGAAGTAGAGCAAAAGAATCGTCAATCGAGATTAACCTATTAATGAATTAATATTATTAATAACCAAATGACAAAAGTTACATATTTTTTCTTTCAACACTGACATTCCTTTCCCCTCGTCCGAAATAATTCTAAATCGACGCGACTAAAAAAAATGATCAACATTGATGAACATTCCTAAACTAAAATAAAAAACAAAGAAAAGAATCGGCTAATTTGACAAATAACAAGGAAAAATAAATCGTAGGCGAATTCTTATGTACAGCTCGACTAAATTAGTACATTAGAACGAATGAATTACAAAAACTATCACGATCGAGAATCGATTAACGGGAGAAACCAGTTTAGGAGGCCGAAATTTTGGTGTTTTTCGTGAATTTTTTTCAATAGGGAAGAAATAATCAGAATTTGTTTAAACTTGGAGGATATTTTACTCATGTTTTGAAGTACACGTTGTAATTTTTTCAAGTCGTTTTCGCCGGAAATAGTGGAGATAGAAGCTGCTGTCCATGGACGACTTTTTTCAACTGGTAGGCATTCTAGCTCAAAAAGTTATTGACCAATCGTTCTGAAAATTTGGGTGAATATTCTTTATTCAATTACAATCTATATGAACCTAATACTGGGATGATATTATTATTAAAAATATTTTTTTTAATGCAAAAAAGGTGAAAAAACATGGTATAACATGACATTGTGTTCAAACACCTCAAAAACATGCAATTTTCAACTTTTTTTATCACAATTAGGTTCATATTCTTAGGAAATATGTTGTTAACGAAAAAATAAAATTGTAATGATTACAAATAAAAATTCTGACTTCAGGAATGCCCACCAGCAAAAAACTCGGATGGCGATCGTCCATGGACAGCAGCTTCTAATTCCACTATTTCCGGTGGAAATGGCTTGAAAAAATTACAAAGTGTACTTCAAAACATGAGTAAAATATCCTCCAAGTTTAAACAAATTCTGATTATTCCTTCCTTGTTAAAAAAATTCACGAAAAACATCAAAATTTCGGTCTCCTAAACTGGTTTCTCCCGTAAAGAAAGAAAATAATACTCGCTAATAAATTGCCACATTTGTGTATAGTTTTTTAAGTTTATCGAGAGTGTATGATAATTCTCGATTTTTTTTGTATTGCTAAATAATTCTATACGTCACAGACAAGTGTAACAACAGTCTTGATATTTCGTTTATCAGTCCATTTGTTTTTTGTGTATGTTTTTTTTGGTATTCCCTGTTTTTAAACTGCATCTCGTTTACAAATATAAAATTTACGAACTACTATAATTATTTAGATTTATATCTTTAATATTGATTAATTATCGAACGAATCGATTTTTTCTTTTGTCCTGTTTCACCATATCTTACGATAACGATTAGTCGGTATAACTTTCTTGAGGAAAAAGCGCGGCAATCGAAAAGGCAACAATGCGATCGGTACGACTAATTTATTCTTGACGTAACCGAGCGTATTAAATACGAAGCTGATTAATTCATCGATCGGATTCCACACGTTAAATATCATACCCCAGACGAAGTGAAATAAATTTTTACGATATTTTCGGTTAGCTGCGATTTCCGGAAGATTTGAGTTTACCTTTTCCTGAAGGAAACAAAATGTCACGGTTAATCTTTGTTTTTATTAGAATGTTAGTGTTGCTTTTTTTCGTTTTAGTTACAAAAAGGTCATACAATTTTATTTCAACCATATATCGAGACTCTATTATGCATTTTTTCTCGATGTATTCTTTTTTGAAAAATTATCATTTGAAAAAAGTTTAAATCATTAGGATAACTTCAAAAATAAAGTTGAAAAATTGTGGCCTTGAGATTGGAAACACGAAGTACCGATGAGAGCGGTGCTATTTATAAAAATGGCGCCTTCGTCCTCGTTTTTCTGCGTCTCTACGTCTCAAATGTTTTATTGTTATTTTCTTGAAGATCGATCAACGAAATTCGATGCAATTCCGAAGGTGGATGTAGAATCGAAATAATTTTTCACAAACTTCAGTTAATTTCATCTTGCGATTCATTCGTGTTTCCAATTAACCAAAAATGAGCATATTAATAAAGCGAAGTATCCAGTTTTGTTTTGCGGGTGGAAAAAAAAAGAGAAAATTACATGGCGAACGATGATAATGACGAATAACATGCGGATTTGATTATTTTTTGTTTCTGATTTTACAAAACACTATACGAACAGTGCCAAATCTTACCTGAGTTATTGATTCGCAATCGCGTTGGTTATCGTTGACGAAAGATTCGGCCATACTGATATCGTCGTCTTCTTCTTGGTCGAGCATCACCGACAACTCGTCGTGAGTACTGAGATCAACGCCGCGTAAACAACGTCCACAAAGATGACCTTGTCTAAGTAGAAAAAAAAGCAAAACAAAAAATCAAACAAAATTATAAGGAATTTAAAAATTTGAAAAATAAACCTAAAAGATTTAATAATTCAAATAAATAAGTAAATCATTACTACAAAAGTTTGTCGTTTAAATTCAATTTCTTAATTATCGATTTGAGTCGTGCTTTGAAATGAAAATTCACCGAAATATTTGGAAAAGTACACACTGTGAAAAAAGATTTGTTGTTTAAACAAAAATTTTGTTGAAGACGTTCAACACGTTGATTTGTTTGTTCTAACCACTTAAATTGCTGGCTCAAATAAATATAAGCTGCAGTAAGCGTAAATTTATTTGTGCCAGCAATTTAACGGTGGAAAGTCATGTAAACGTACGTTTTTTCAAGATTTTTTTATAAAGAAATGGAATAGTTTATCGAATTAACATAAAGCATATCTCAAAATATACGATGTAAGGTATATTGACAAATTTTTTTAGACTAAAATATTTCAAAATGGCGGCGTCACAGCTGTTGGAAGCAGATTTGCGTCGTGCAGCCTACAGATCTGAAATCTCAACTAAAATCAAAAAATCAAATTTTTATTGTTAAAATACATTAATGCGCTTTACATGACGGAGAGAAAAACAATTCAAAATTTTGGACCATTTTGAAAAAAAAATCACTTAGTTTTATATTTTTGTAAATGGTCCTAAATTTTTATTTTTTTTTCTCTCAGTCGTGCAAAGCGTATTCAACGTATTTTAACAATAAAAATTTGATTTTTTGATTTTAGTTGAGATTTGAGACCTGTAAACTGCACGGCGTAAATCTGCTTTTAGCAGCTGTGGCGCCGTCATTTTGAAATATTTTAGTCTAAAAAAATTTGTCAATATACCTTACATCGTATATTTTGAAATATGCTTTATGTTAATTCAATAAACTATTCCATTTCTTTATATAAAAAATCTTGAAAAAACGTACGTTTACATGACTTACCCCCTTAAGTGGTTGGAACAAACAAATCAACGTCTTGAACGATTACAACAAAATTTTTCTTCAAACAACAAATTTTTTTTCGCATTGCAGTTATGTTTGTTTTGCTCAAATTCATCCAAACTAAACAATTTTTTATTCGATACAAGTAAATAGATTATTTGTAGATTATCCAGTAATTCGGTATTCGGATGAAATGAATACATCTTTGATTAAAATAAATTCATTTGGCTTGAAATTTATCAATTTGGTGTAATATTTGTTTTTATTCAAACCCCATGGAAAAAAAATATATTCCGCGCACATAAAAAATACATATTTTTATACGTTTTATATATGGGGCATTCCACGCCAAATCGACCTACGTTAGACTCTTCCAT
Source organism: Rhimphoctona megacephalus (assembly GCA_963989365.1). Taxonomy (NCBI): domain Eukaryota; kingdom Metazoa; phylum Arthropoda; class Insecta; order Hymenoptera; family Ichneumonidae; genus Rhimphoctona; species Rhimphoctona megacephalus. The sequence continues at coordinate 24,358,713 of OZ022416.1, read as the reverse complement.
TCTTTGATGTGGCTGAAAATTTTATATGTTGTATGACCCATTGAAAAAAGCTATCTTGAGTTTTTTCAGATTTTTTTGTCCATACACTTGTGAGATATGATTTTTTTCAAAATTCGATATTTTTTTCTTCAAATGACTGTAACTCTCTCAAAAATCGACCAAATCGATCTTTTTTTTCTTAGAAAAGTTGGTTTTTCACCGTACTATTAGAAAAAAATACGAAAGAATAATTAATATTTGTATTCCGTATTTTTTCTCAATTTAAAGTAAAAAAACATTGGTTTTAAGATATTTGCCCATTTTTATTTTTTTCAAAAAATTCACGAAAAAATTGACCAATTACATAATTTTTGAGACCAGTCTCATCGTGGGCAGATTTTTCCTTATATTTTTATTCTTATTTTGAAAAAAAATTTCATTTTTTTTTTTCAATCAATTTGGACCAAATCGAACTGTTTTTTTGATATTTTGTTTGACACCAACATTTCTAATATAAAAAAGTCCTATTTGGTACGAATTGACTAAAAAAAAATGAAATTTTTTTTCGAATCTAAGAAAAGAAATATGAACAAATATCTCTCCACGATGAGACTGGTCTCAAAAATCATTTAAATATTCAAGGTTTTTTTTTGTGAATTTGTTGAAATAAATCAAAAGTGTCCAACATCTTAAATTTAATGACTTTTTGCTTTAACATTGAAAAAAAATATAGGGGACGATTTTCAATCATTATTTCGTAATTTTTTCCAAAAGTCTGCTAAAAACCTACATTTCAAAAAAAAAGTTCATTTTGATCCAAATTGATCGGAAAAATAAAATAAAACTTCTTTTCAAAATAAAAAAAAAAATATAAGGAAAAATCTGCCCACGATGAAACTAGTCTCAAAAATCATTTAATTGGTCAAAGTTTTTTTGTGAATTTTTTGAAAAAAATAAAAACGGGTAAACATCTTAAAACCAATTTTTTTTGCTTTAAATTGCTTTAAATTGAGAAAAAATTCGGAATACAAATATTAATTATTCTTTCGTATTTTTTTTTCTAACAGTACGGTGAAAAACCAACCTTTCTAAAAAAAAAGTTCAGTTTGGTCGATTTTTGACAAAGTTACAGTCATTTGATGAAAAAAACCTTGAATTTTGAAAAAAAATTATATCTCACAAGTGCATGGACAAAAAAATTGGAAAAAAATCAAGAGAGCTTCTTTCAATGGGTCATACAACATATAAAATTTCCAGCCAAATCAAAGAATGGAAGGGTCGTCAGTAGGACAACTCTATTCTTTATGTCTCTATTCTTAAATAACTCTATGCTGAAAATCTCTATTCCTGGACATCTCTATGCTTAAATATCTCTATTCTGAATAACTCTGTGGTTAATTAAACTGTATTCGTAAATAACTCTATTCTTAAATATCTCTATGCCGAATGATCTCTATTCCTGGACATCTCTATGCTTAAATATCTCTATTCGTAAATATGTCTTATCTCGGACACCTCTATTCTTATATATCTGTATTCGTAAATATGGTTAAAGACAACTCTGTTCCAAGGCATCTCCATTCCAGGACATCTCTATGCTTGATAAAAATAATTGACAATCAAGCTGCATATTATGATAAATTATCGGCGGTCGAAATAGTAGAGCGAATAAAATTTTATGGATTGATCAATTGAGAAATTGAACTCTCAGATCTTGGCATAACTATGAGATATTTTTGTAAAATTTAAATTATTTTATTTAATATTATTATGAATTTTAATGATCATGGCCACTGCATTTGAAGAGACAGAATCAAAATGTTTCGACGGTATTTCGACCTGTTGGGGCAATTTCCGGGTTGAAGAATCATAGCGTGGTGAGTTCATGCAAAGTCTCGAGTATCTTTGCGCGTGTATATGCATGAAATCGAGGCATACACAATGACGAGGCGATTTGGGCCAGTATGAAGAAAATAACGTTTTACTATATTAAATCGTTATTACAGACGGAAGAATGAATGAAAAGAGTGGTTCGCGTTCGCGAGTAGTTATGATCATTACAATTCATAATAATATTCAATCAAATAATTTAAATTTTACAAAAACATCTTATTGTTATGCCAAGATCTGAGAGTTCAATTTCTCAGTCAATCAGTCCATAAAATTTTATTCGCTCTACTATTTTGACCGCCAATAATTGATCATAATATGCAGCTTGATTGCCAATTATTTGTATCAAGCATAGAGATGTCCTGGAATGGAGATGTCTTGGAATAGAGTTGTCTTGAACCATATTTACGAATAGAGATATATAAGAATAGAGATGTCCGAGATAAGACATATTTACGAATAGAGATATTTAAGCATAGATGTTTAGGAATAGAGATAATTCGGCATAGAGATATTTAAGAATAGAGTTATTTGCGAATGCAGTTTAATTAACCACAGAGTTATTCTGAATAGAGATATTTAAGAATAGAGATGTCCAGGAATAGAGATTTTCAGCATAGAGTTAATTAAGAATAGAGATATAAAGAATGCCCCATATACAAACATATGAATGATGTATTTTTTTTTCATAGATGATTTTGCCGATTTCGGTGAATTAACCCTAGCTACAGACTATAACTTTTAGTACCTTACTTACACACTATCGGTCTATTGGACCGACGACTTTTATTGCTCTATCACATCGTAACAAAAGCGTCTATTGAGGTTTAATTATAGTGAAATCGAAACGCCAGACTCCGATCAATCCAAAGAAGCAATCAGTAAAGCCAAAAACTCGTTTTATAGAAAGTTACAACGTTTATGAAAAGGCGTGTCATGAAAAAAGGTGAAAATTTAGTGTTGCTGTCGGTCCATGGGGCCTCGTAGTGTGTAGCTAGGGTTGAAAATGTACTCTGAATCAACAGCCGCGGTAGCGGCTCGACACCAAGTATTAAAAAAAAAAAAGCCACCGCGAGCCCTATCGCACTCTTATACACTCGAATATAACGGTTTTCGTGCTTTTCTTTTTTTTCAAACCACTCTCATGGAGGAACGAGTTGAGTAAAAAATCTAAAAGTAGAGGACCATTTTTTTTGTTTACTTTTATCTTTCCATTGGTCTTTGTTACAAGTCGATTTGTCCACCCAATCCTGAGACATGATAATTTTGTGGATTAAAAGCAAAATTTTTATTTTTTATTTTTATTGTTCCTGCGTATATCTTTGCGGATTTTCACGAGTCCATCCAATCACTTTAACCTCACTTTTTCCCTACGTCACTAATTTCCAATTTCCTTATTTTCATATTCCTGAGAAACCCCCCAAGAGTGTTTCCCACAGCCAGTCTTTCCTAATGCACTACTATATCGGATTTGCACGAGGGCCAAGGGAAACTGTGGAAAACCCGGTCGATACAGGCGGCTATATTTTTACTGAGTTTCAATTAATTAGCTCCATCAGAAACTCAGAAAAAATGCATCCCGCTCAGGGATTGATGCGCGAGCCGGTGCATGGTTAAGCGGTTACCCAACCAAATATTGGCCTCCTCCGAGGCTGCTTAACTTTGGAGATCGCCGGAGCCACACACCGAACGCGCACACCTGTCGCTCTCGGTATACGCGCGGAAAATATTTTTTATATAATGCAAAATATATTTAAAATGTAAATTTTTTCCATGGGTGATTGCGAAGAAAAATTGATTTGCAGATACGATTATTTGGATGAAATACAGTTTTTAACAGTGTAGTTAATTATTATCGAAGTTAAGAATTCACCTGACTTCTTCGAGGGTATTAATTTCGTCCTGTAAGTTCTTCATGTCCTGTGCCTTGTTGCGCCATACGTTCAATTGATCCTCAAGCGAGGTGTTTTCCTGAACAAGAGCTGCTAGCTGTTCCGTAAGTTCGATAACTCTGGCCTGTTCGCGAGCCCGTTGATTACGAGACTCGTGCAACTGTCTCAACAGTTCCGTGACTTCTTCGTCTTCGACGTGCGTATTTACCAGCTGTCGCGAGCACGTGTCGATTTGGCTTTCTAGTGTTGGCTTCAGTGGAGTTTTGGCAGCGATCTGCACGAAATATCGAATTCACTCAGTATCAATTTTCAACGTTGACAATTTTTATCGAACCGGGAATAAATTAGACATTAATTGTGAGTCCGATCAAAATTTCAATTTTCTTATGAAATTTCATTTTCATTGACTAAAATTAATTTTATAATTCTCTCATTCATACCCGTTTTATGCTACCGTCTTGTGACATTGATGCCTTCGAAACTGTCAATAATTGCGACTCGTCCTCGCATTGTTGATTCGTCATTTGTTGACGTTGAAGATTTTCGCACAGTGATTTCAAATCGTCGATCTTCTTTTGCAATTCTTCTGACTTCGCCTCGAGACTCTCGATCGTCAAACTCTGACTGTTGCCGCGAATACAGAGATTTAAATATATATATATATATATATATATATATATATATATATATATATATATAATGGCAGCAAATATGAAATAGAATCAAGAAATATACGAATGCATGGACAATAAAATTCACTTAATTTTTGATAATTATAAAGAAACCCCATTAAACTGTATTTGAATGAAAAATATTTTGAGTACGTTCAAAAAAAATACTTTTGTATTAATTATTTCAATGATTTTTAATTAATTAATTTGCTTTGTTTTACGTGAAATCGTCACCTTTTTATGAGCTTTTTGTCGCTGCTATTTTCGACGACGAGGCGACGATTGGCACGTTCTAAATCCTGAATACTGACTTCCAACTGTTCGTAAATTTTGAGCCTTGAATTGTTGACTTCTTTGAGGGCGGCTGTTTGTTTTTTCATATACTACGAAAAAGAGACATTCGTAAACATTTGTTTTTCCAAATTTTCGGCCAACATTGTCAGCGAATAAAAACGATTTGGGTACAAGCCGAAAGTTGAAGAATCGTGGGGAAGGCTTGTAATTAATAATTACGCAAGTATCGCGTAATTTCTAAATAAATTACACAATGAAGTGTGTTGTTCAGGAAAGTGTGGCTCTATATTTGTTGCTTGCGTTTCTGCTGCGAGAGTAACTCTCGGAGATTTTTTTTCTCTTAATAGCAGAGTAGAAGAGACTAATTAATCTAATTTTCCGAATGAAAGTCGAGAGATCCTCTCGTGATGGAACAATAATAATCATTGTCTCTTTCTCTTCGCTCCTCTTTGCCATTCTATCGGTTTATTATAATTAAGGGTTATGGTCGAATGCATAATAATATCGTGAATTTAATCATTTTTCTATCTCGTTGTATAATTTCATTACATTGGAATTCAATAATTATCGAAAATAAATTTATTGTAATAATTCAATAATTGCTGTTATGATAAATACAATTTCATTTTTAATGTTAAATATTCGCAATACGTTATTGCAAATAAAGAATATTCCGAAAAATTATTATTCAATTTTTGTATTACTTAAAAAAATACAATTATCGTATTCTCACCTCAATTTCTTGTGCCTGTTCTTCAATCGTACTCTGATGACTTTTTAGGCTGTTTTCCAGCTCTTTGTTACGTTCGAGCAGGGTTTTGCCAAGCTCAGCTGCCAATTGAAGATCTGTAACGAGAAAAATGGAGAAAAAAAATTATGCATCCGAGAGAAAGAGGGAGAGAAAACACGTAAAGAAATTGAAGAACGTGAGGATTGGGTGCGTGTGACGTTGCACAAGTATAATTCGCTGTGGGAGAGAAAATTATTCCGTCACGAAATCGAGAGATTTTATATAGGCATCATAGAGAGTAGCACAGTAGCAACACAAAAAATTACGTTTCTCGTCAACCCATTTTAGCTCGTGTAACATGAAAAACAATATTATTATGCATATTTTTTATTATATTATTATCATTATTATTGTTTTTGTGGTTGTTATAATTGCAATTGGTGAAATTAATAAAATATGTACAGTTTGAATATACTGAATATTTTAATTATCCATTTTCCTCCATAAATTTATTTAAATCGAATAATATTGACAGGATATCAATTATAAAATGAAACCAATTGAACATTTTATTAATAATAGTTTATTATGAATGTCGTTGCCACAATTGGATTTAAAAAACTTCTTTATACTAGTAATGATGTAATAGTTCAACTGTTATTATTTATAAGTGGGAATAAATTCGTGATTATCGGTTAGGAAAAGAATTTCACAAACGACAATAATTCAACTTCAATATAGTTTATAAACATATCTGTCATCGAAATACCCAGGCTCTTGTTTTCTCGGTCACGCTCTCGATAATTCACAATTAAATGGACTTGTTCTCGTGCACGTTCATACGTTGCGATTATTTTGTGCACTAAATACGATTTTTATTGACCGATCTATATGGATTTCACGTTACAGGAAACTTTGGAGAACAATTATTATTCATAAGGGAAAGAGAAATGATTGATGGTATCGAACGATTTTTCCGGGTTCGATATTATAATATTTTATGTAACTTTATATCTGTGTGTTTACATTTTTTTATCACAATTTTTGCACATATGAGGAATTTTGATATATGCAACAATTTATCATTTCTACAAATTATTTATCAAAATTAAATTTTTTATTGCGATTAAATGATACGTTGAAAAATCATTAAAAAATCATGAAATTTTGTGATTCTATTTCGTTAAAATTTTAATGATTTTCAGTTGTTTATTGCTTGAGAAAAAAAATGTACTGAAAAAAATGATATTGTATTTTTTTTTTTTTTTTTTTTTTTTTTTATTATAAAGATTATGAAAGGGCAGGTGTTTTCTCAGACTCGTGTTTTGAAAGGCGCCAGAGCTCGAGACAGTTAATAATTTTCTCGAAGGTGCAGGCGCACACACTGTTGGAACTGAGATCCTCAACTCGGTGGAGTCACAAGTGAAGAATGCCTGAACTCTCTTTGCTAGGGCAAGGACCTTCGCTTCCAGAGTACCGAGCCACAAACTACACGTTCGTGAGCAACTTCGTGATACCCGTGAACGTCTCCTCAGCCCAACAAACAACCACGAAAAACGGTAAAGAATTTTGTGCCCCGAATGCCAATTCCCATACATCTTTTTTCTTTTTTTTTCCAGCTCGAGCCACATAACATCGAGTCACATAAAACACGTGATCGTGTTGTGTCAAACGTGATGAGAAAACGTGAAATTTTCTGACACAAAAAAAATTCAAATTTTCGTGCATAAAAAAGTTGAAATTTTTCTCAATTTGTAATGCAGTCATTTTTTTCATATTCAATCAGCTCCACCGTCGAAAAAAATGGTATTTTTATCAATTTTACCATTTAGTGTGTTATCCGAAATTGCAGTTGCGTGTTTAAACTTATGAATCATTTATTAACGATTTGATTACCCTTAGATAAATTTCAATAATGATCAATCTTTATCGGATATTTTCTGAATACTTGACGTTCTAAAATTCAATTGAAACAGATTTTTTCCCCATTTTTTCTGCTTTAGTTTAAAAGTTGTAAAAGTTGTTCAGTTAAAAGATTAATAAAAAAAAACTTAACTAATCTATATTTCGATGTTTCGATAATTCTCTAATAATTCATTATACTTTAACTGATAATTATCTGCAAAAGAACTGCATAATTCTTAACAGTTGTACGAACAAACAAAAAAAATTGAATAGTTTTTCTGCTCGAGAATAATTCGACGCAGTACCTTCGGGCCCTTGAAGACAAGCGAGCTCGATCGAATAGTCCCAACAATCGAGGGAGCTCATCTGCGTCGGAGGTTCCCAGACCACATCGACGCTGGGTCCATTCATCTTCATGCGTAATATTATTAAATCCTTCACAATTGTAAAGTCCCAATAAAACGAAAAAAATAAAAAAGCTCCACTTGCGAAATTTGTGATAATTTTCGAATTTGCAATTAACAGTGCAAATTCAATTGTTCGTTAATACGAAGAACTTCACGAGATTTTAGCACTGAACGACATTCGAAATGAATTTATTTACACCGAAATACGAGACGAAAAAGAAATCGAAAAATGAAATAACAACAATCCAAAGTACACTCGTGATGCACCACGAACCGGTTCCTTCGACGTTCACCGGTCTTCTGTTCAACTGTGAATCGCCACGGTCCTCGTATACCTTGTGTATAATGTTCCATACCGGTGGGTAGCTACCCTTCTCCTTTCCACGACATCTCTCCCCCCTCTCTCTCTCTCTCTTAACCTCTTCCTCACCGCTCTACCTTCTCATTAATCCCCGATGCCCGTAACAACCATTTATTCCTTTTTCTTTACTCGTTGGGAATCTCGCAGCCCCTTTCTACTTTTCTATATATATATATATAGGTAAGCTTTATAGCAGTTGTAATAACGTGGGTAAGGATTTTATGGCCACCTACCGTGGGCACCTGAAACGGGACTGATCCCTCCTCTTCAACTTTCTTTCAACTATTTTCCTCATTCCTCTTTTGCAAATTTTCCTAAATTTCAATGCAGTTTCGAAAATACTTACATTTATTTTTCTATTGAATATATATATATATATATATATATTCAATGTTTAAAAGTAAACGTACCGACTCTTGGAGTATCCCTATTTCACCCTAGGCGAAAAAAGGTCTTTCGACTGGTCGTGGCACTTTTAGTACACTGAGAAACAAAAAATTGTTTATCGAACTAATTTCATTTTGTTGGAGGAAAAATTGGTGGATCCAACAATTTTTTTGTTGTATGGCAAATGATTTAGTTTATTCAACTAAATCATGCAAATTCTTGTGGATGAATCAACTAAATCACCGGAGCTAAATGATTTTAATCGAACAATTGGTACCATTTATTTGCTTACGCATAATTTTTAGATGCTTTAATAAAATATTTTAAACTAAACGGTAATCGTTAGGACGAATAAATGAATTAGTTTATTTGGATGATATTTTGTTGCATTAACATTACTTTGTTTGGCTGCATTAAAGTTTTGTTGGTTCGACCAATAACTTGTTTCAGCATTCAGAAATTATTTTGTCTTATCCCAAAAATATTTTGTGGCCCATATCGAACTAAATATTTTGGTTGAGAGAAACAAAATTTGTTTCGGTCAACAAAATTTTTTTCTTAGTGTAGTAACGGCATTTTGATACACGTTTTTTACGCCAATTTTTTATTTTCTGAAAATGAATTCTGATTGAATGAAAGTTAAGTACGATTCATTTGAATTTCATTAATGGAATAGACAATATTAATTGGTAAATATTAAAAAATCGAACAATCGGTTTGAAAAGTCGATGAAATGAATAAACGATGTTAATTTTTTTATTCTTCTTCTTCCGTTGTTTTTGGCCAACTTTTTCTTCCAAACCGTCAAAAACCGAATTGCCCACATCCTGCAATTGCAGTCGTCGATTTCTTTTTTCCAGTCCTTTCTTTTCATCCTCGATTCGCTCATTTTCGGCGAATGCACTTTTGTTTCCTACCGCTGTCAATTATTAAATTTGCGATAATGAAGAGGCAATGCAGTGAAAGGGCTCTCGATTCGCGTGTTATTCGAATATATAATTTTTTTTTTATATACGTATGTATATAACGTTCACCAGTATCATAATTATCTTTCCATGCGATAAAAACCTGATCGCCATGAAGTTACTTTCTTTTATATTTTATAAGCTGTAACGGCTATTCGATCGCGATTTATTATTCTCGCCAAAGTGTTACAATACTATTTAGTGAAAAATGATTATTTTTTAATTAAATACATGCCCCTCGATCGAAAAATTATTGTTTGAATTGGCAAAAAGATTGTACAATATTCGAAATTTCATTTTCTCAATGAAACAAAATTTATAACTCTAAAATACAGTTTGAAATAATAATCATGATAACAACAAGAAAATAATTCCATCGGGAACGAATGGATACAGATAAATGTGTAGGTAATACATAAATTGTATGAAAATGATGAAAAAGAAATAGTGGCTCGTAGGTCTGAAATAAGTTGTATGTATTAACGAACGTCAAAGGCCGAGGATTCCTAGCGGTTCACAAGAGAGTCTATGCAAATAGTCGAATCCCTCGGTTATGTAACAGAGACGAAGATAAGAGACGTGTGCTTTGCACGTCGACGTTTCACTTGTTTTATAATACATCATTGGCATTCGCCCACGTCTTATGCCAGACAATACTTCGAGGAATTGTTATTTTTGCCAAACCTTTTTCGAGTCTGTGGCTTTATCTCTTATTTTTACCCTCTCTCTCACTCTCTCTCTTCCTCTTCATTACGATATAAACATTTAATTTGTTCACCTATTTACAAATTTCAGCTGTCGATAAAAGATAATAACAAAAATATGAATTGAAATGTTTCATTCGTTTACAAAAATGTATTCATTAGATTTTTTTATTGCCCTGGATTAATTTGGCTACATTGGGTCTTTTTCGGGTTTCCAAATTTCGTTCATGTTATGGGTCAAGACATAACCTTTCTGGACTATTACGAGATAGTTGCCCGGTTCTCGTTTTAATTGCCAGAGTAATAAAAATAGAATGACAAATTGCACGTCTCGTACATTTTTTTTGAGACTCAGTTTCTGAAGAATTAAATATATTATATTATTACGATGTGAATTTAACAATTATCAATTATTGATGATCTACGATATTATGCTTAATTAATCTTGCAATAAGTTTTGCTCGACTAGCTCAATGTATGTTTAGCACAAAAATTATATAAATAAACGATAAATTTGTGGCTAATTTAATAATTATTTGTCTCTTTGAGCAAGGAGAAATCTTGAGGCTTCCGCCAAATTTTTCTCTCTTTCGCGACTGATTAATCTCGCTATGGTTTCTCCGATTTACCACGGAGAATCTTTTAAACTTTGACCCAGCATGACGAGGTTGCGAGTTCTTTCGTGTTGCACTCGAATGCACTTTCACCGTCGATTTGCACATAAAATTTTTTTTTCTCCTCCTTCCCGGACCCTTTTCAAAAGTCGTTGTCGATATTTCGCGTTTTGCCTTGATCTGAACATCCTGCTAATTGCATTTGTGTGGAGTTGCATTAAAAAAAAAAAAAAAACGTTGAACCACGATGCAGTGAGGAGGAAACAAAATTATTTCTCATCTTATACAGCACAACTATAATTAGCTAGTTAAGTGGGAAGAAATAAAAAAGAATATCTCATTTACAGCAATTATAAATATCCCAAAAGATTTTTTTTTTCCTTTTTATTTTACCGTTAATTCTTTAATGACAAAATCTCAATATTTTCCGGGTTAATTATCACGTCAGTGTGGATGATACACACGCTTCGAACTGTGTTACAGATGATTCGAGATTACATTTGTATTATTTATACGTGCCCTTTAATCTCTTGTGTGCGTTAATTAACGAACAGTCGCTCGCGTGTTAAAAAATATATATGTATGTATATATATATATATATATAATAATTTATTATGCAGTGAGAAGTTCCACATTGAGTTTGTTGTTCGCGTAGAAAGCGTAATTTATTAATGAAATGGATAACGTGGGCCAGAGGCGGTTCACGAGGTTATGCATGTGAAATTGTAATTGTTGTTATTGTTAATCCGTTACAATCGTTATTATACACTATTTATTGCGTAAAAATATTAATATGAATAATAGATAGTTTTTCATTTTTGAAATTTTTTGTATTAGCTTGCCTTGATCAATATTTTCACTAACAAACGCAGCAAACATTTTTTACTATTTTTACTATTTATTTCACTCTTGTAATTTGATGAAAAAAACTTTAAAAAACCACTTTATTAGTAACCTGTTCAATGATAATTAGAGTCTTTTCAGGGAATTGAAATTTTTACAAAAAAGGCCATTCGAGAATGGATGGAATGCTGTTCGGTGTATCCTGATACCTCAATTTTTCATAAATTGACAGCAATTAGAATTTTCGAAAAAATTATCTTTCCCTCGTTCGACTTCTTTGGCTGACGTTAAAATTGAATAGAGCCTCGAAGTATGAAAATGGATAAAAAAGAAACAGCCATGCAGAAACGCACGAGAAGCTCGTCCTCGTGAGTTGTGACCATGTCGACACGTTAATTGAAGACTTCACTTCGTTCTTGTCCATATACGTTACATAAAGGACGATCCAGACGAGACTATAAAATTGTGAGCCTGACTTTTCTTTTATTCTTTTTTTATTTTTTTCTTTTATTCTTAGCAAGTTGAAGAATGACGTAAAAAACTGCATCTGGATTTTTAGCCGAAGATTCACCATATTAGAAAAATTATTTGTGGAAGAATTCGCGTTTCTCCTAAAAATTTATTTCACATTTCTACTAGTCCGGACTGCAGAAATTTTGATAAACGTTTGAAAATTCGAAGAAATTATTTTTTTATAATAATATACACTTTTTCGAATAATAACAAAATTCAATGTTTAAAAGGTCCAAAAATTGGTACATTATATTTACGTATTACGTTAATGCATGTTAAAGGTACAAGGAAATTCAAAGGAGTTGCTATTCCGTTAATTTTTCCTTAGGATGCCCCGTGTAGTACATACACGACGTTACACACGTTCTTGAACTCGATACGGACCACAGTCGAGAGCATCTAATTACTAATCACCGACATTTATCGCTAATTACGATCCATTCATAAAATATATCTAGCATGAAAATATGTTTCCTCGTGGACGTTTGAAAGATGAATTTTTAAACTCCGTTGAGGCTTTCTCGACAACAAAAGGACTGCAGATTAATATTTAAGAAAATAGATGAATAAAATAAAAGCTTTCTCGAGGGAATGGAAATGAATGCAGGGGAAGATATGCGATCGAGGGTAAGGAAGATTGAAATGTTTAGAATAAATAATGATAAATCCCATGCCCTAGAGACGAATAGAAAGCACGTACGATTTATTAATCAAAGAGAGATGAACAATTGAAAATAGTACTCGAGACTGTAAATTATTATAACGGAAAACAATGCGTGTGGTGTACACAAGGCTTAATTGCCAACGACCCAATATACGAACTAATTCTAATAGCAAAATAAACTGCTATATCAGTTAAGGGGCCAGTCCACCTTGAAAATTTCAAAAAATCGATTTCTTTTACTGTTTTCGAAAGTACATACATTCAGAAATATTGTGTCAAAATTTTATGAAAATCCGAGCTCTCTAAGTATTTTTTTTTTTTTACCTGAACGTCAGGACCTCATTTCGTCTACCTGAGCATATAATTAAAACGCGTTTATCTCGAAACAATTTTTCAAAATCTAGCTCCATCGTATCTCTAAAACTAATAAACCGATTCTCTTGAAATTTGAACCACATATTGTAAACATGATTCGCAACAAGATGACCCTCGATGGTTTTAAAATTTTGATTTTTACTCTTTTTTTTGTGAAAAACTGCGAAAAAACGCGTTTTTTTACTTTTTTCGTTTTTCATCTGCCATTTTTTTATTTTTTGATAAAACTTTATATCCGAGGGTCATTTTGTAGCTGGTGTCATACTGAATCTAATGGACTTTGATTTTTTTGTTTCAGACAAGCCGTTGCCGAGTTGTGATGGAGCTACCTAGCCCACCTATTTTTGAGGCGTTACGTTAAACTATAGTTTTTGTACTTAAAAATGAATAAAAATGCATAAATTTTTTTTTATTATCTATTTCAAGACTTTATTTATCAAGCCCAACAACTTTTATATTCATATCTTTTATAAAATCCTCAAAAAAAAATCGCGAAAATAGCCTTTTTTTCGTGGCTCCAAAGTGGACTGGCCCCTTAAAACTTCCTTAGTGGCGATAGAAAAATTGGGGTAAAAGCAGCATCTTTCTCAAAATCTATTAAAATGCTTTTCGAAATCCTAATATCAATCTTTGCGGCTCCATTCAACAGTCAATTATGACTGTTTCGAACTATTCGAGATTTTAGGCTCTCCGAAAATCGAATCTGAGGAATTTCAGCGGGGGGAGTACTTCATCGACATTTAAAGGACTGTGATTTTTTCAAAAATGGATATATTGTGTTAAAACTCAAACCATTTTCTTCCTTCTTAATGAGCTTTCTGGGAAACATCATAAAGAATTTGAATTTCGATCCAGTCATGAGGAATAAGTCGAAAAAGTGACTTCTTTTTAGGTTTTTTCACAAATATTTGGAGTGTAAACAAACAGCACTTTTTCGATAAGGGTTTTCAGTATTTTTAGATCGAAATATTAAATTAAGCTGCTCAAAAAACGACAGAAAATCAAAATTCATTCATTTAATTATTTATGCAATAGTTGATTCTCGTATTCATAGTTGGCGATGTCAGCAGATGTAATTGTACATTTGAGCCCCAGGGTCTTGGTTGCGTACAGTCGTAAACTGCTATTTTTCAACTGCTGATTAGCGTGTGCCTGGATGCGTGTGAGATTATGGGATTTTTTTTACATTTACCAAGACATAATTCCTAATATCCTTTGTATTGCGAATAATTATGGAAAAATATGACTCGTTGCAATTACAAATGAACATATGTGGAACGTTGGTAACATTTTTACGTCTTATTAATTACCATTTGATAATTAACGAATAAGGCAGTTATTTATTCATAAAATTTCATCATAGAGAGTATTAGTATTAAAAATGTTTGAAAAATAAATCAATTAATATTATAAATCGAATATCAATGTTTTGCGAAAACTTGAGGCGTTCACAAAAATTCGATTGTTTCTTCCTGTATCGACGTAAAATAATTCTTGACCATTGTTTATTTTTATTTTCGTGGCTGCGGGGGCCGATTCCAAGTTGCGGGGGCAGTTGTAACGCCTCTACTGTCCTCATGTAGTGATATATGTCCCGGGAAATCCTAACCTACCTCAAGATCTCGATTGAAGAAGAAAAAAAACGCTGGTGAACCAAGACAACGAGAAGTTCAATCCTCCAAGTTGTTCCATGTTTAAACTCACTTTCAAACGATTTTACAACGAAAACTTTCAACGCCTTTGAAAATATTTAATGAAACGAATAAACGTGACAAATTTACGAAACGCCTGACTAAAAGTTACTGTTAAATATTTGTCCGCAAACTCGCAGTGTTTTCCTGATAATCAATCTTGTGCTATAAACCCATAGGATAAATATTTGTCCTGTAATTCAATGAACGAGACCGAGTTAGCGAAAAGGATGATGAATATTCATTTTATCCTGTCACTCTTGCAGGTAGCATCTTCTCTTTTTTCATATATATCTCAGGTAAGTCCAGGTGTTTAAAGAAAGAGACGAGAATTTGTGAAATCACTGTCATTCATAAATACTAGTTTTCAATCGTTATTTTTGTATCTTCTTAAACGCAAATCAATGGAAATTCTCGTGGAGATTAAGTAAGTAGTTGCAATTCTAAAAGTTGCTACTGCAAATTTATAATTATTTTTATAAAAAATAATTCCACGAAGTTGATTAATAATTAATATCAATATATTGAATTAATAAATCAATTTAAATAGTGAACAATTTTCAAATTCCTATCATTAGCTCATTTTTTCAAAAGCTACTTTGAATACAAAGTGAATAAAAACAATGATGTACAGATAGTTTTTATTTTTTTAAACGTATGCATGACCGATTCAGGACACTTTTAACGAGCGATTAATTAGTGTTTCTCGCGCCTGAGATGTTCCGAAAAAAAAAAAAACGTATAATTACGATTCTCTGGCTGGTTTACGAGGAAACGGGGCGTTATTTGTCTCGTGTTTACTCGAGCAAAACTGTCTCGTGGCTTTTAAGTTTTCTCGAGACAACCTCACTCGGATCATAAATTATAAACCAAATTATAAGCCAGACGATTGCGAATCGCATTAGTAACACGAGAAAATGGCAAATTCAAATGATGATCCGTCGAACGCTTTTCGACGCGTCAACATTTTCTCGTCTCGCCACGACTGGTGGCAAAAATAAAGTAATAATAATGGCCCAAAATATCGTCCGAATATCATTTCAATTTTCTATTCAAATTTACATGTCACGTTCATGCTAAATTCAAGGGACATTAAAACTTGCCATAAATAATGCAATAACGGTGAATTAACATTTTTGAACCTCTCTCTCCCGGCTGAGATGAACTCAGGTATACGAGGGGCCCTCGTCCTCCTTTTTGCCCCTCTCTTCATCGAAATATTACCTCGATTCGCAGTTTAAGGGGCCAGTCCACTTTGAAAATTTCAAAAAATCGATTTTTTTTACTGTTTTTGAAAGTACATACATTCAGAAATATTGTGTCAAAATTTTATGAAAATCCGAGCTCTCTAAGTATTTTTTTTTTTACCTGAACGTCAGGACCTCACTTCGTCTACCTGAGCGTATAAACTACAAACGCGTTTTTCTCGAAACAACGTTTTCAAAATCTAGCTCCATCGTATCTCTAAAACTAATAAACCGATTCTCTTGAAATTTGAACCACATATTGTAAATATGATTTGCAACAAGATGACCTTCAATGGTTTTAAAATTCTGATTTTTACTCTTTTTTTTGTGAAAAACTGCGAAAAAAACGCGTTTTTTTTACTTTTTTCGTTTTTCATCTGCCATTTTTTTATTTTTTGATAAAACTTTATATCCGAGGGTCATTTTGTAGCTGGTGTCATACTGAATCTAATGGACTTTGATATTTTTGTTTCAGACAAGCCGTTGCCGAGTTGTGATGGAGCTACCTAGCCCACCTATTTTTGAGGCGTTACGTTAAACTATAGTTTTTGTACTTAAAAATGAATAAAAATGAATTAAAATTTTTTTTTTATATATAAGACTTTATTTATCAAGCCCAACAACTTTTATATTCATATCTTTTATAAAATCCTCAAAAAAAAAAATCGCGAAAATAGCCTTTTTTCGTGGCTCCAAAATGGACTGGCCCCTTAAGAATTTCAAAGTTTATTAAATATTCAATTATTATTTTATGCACTTTTCTTCAATGAAATTTATTGAAAAATCAAAATGCATTCAAAATGTTCGAATAAATTGCAGTAAACTTCACGATGATTCTACGTGTTGATTAATAATGTTTTTTTTTTTTTTTTTCAATAATAATGAATAAAATCGAATTTTGTGTTATATTTTTTGCAGTAATTTTAGGTTTTTACTTCCTTATAAGAATTTTTTTTTTCACAAATGAATGCAGTTTTATGTATTTGTTTAACAACTTAACTGAAGTGACTGTACTTTACGAGTCTCCGTAAATTTTATGTGCAATCAACCCGACACCTTTTCGTTTGGCGAAGAATAGTTTCTCGGCGTAGTTTTTCGGCGTCGTCTATTGGTGTAATCCGTAGTAGGGAAGAATTATGACGTCTCGACGGAATTGAGCCCCCGAGTGGGCCACCTCGTAAAATTTCTAGCCTCTTCCTAATTTTTCAGAGATTTCGATCGGTCGCCCCCATACAATTTCATAAATATTGAATACCAAAGTTTCGGAGACATCATTTTTCAATCCTGAACTAAATTTTGAATCTTCACTCCTAAATTGAAATAATAGTAGAATGAAAAGAACTTTTATTTCATGAAGTATTTCTAAAAAATTGGGAATGTGATATTTGTTAAATTATTTATTAACGATCGCATGAATTTAGTAAAAATTTTAATTTTCCTTTTCCTTTTGAATTCATGGATCAGTTTATAGTTTTTTTTCTCATTGATAAATTTATATATCAATAACACTTGCGGCTTATATCACATTTATTACTTTATGCTACGAGTCATTAATCTACATTTTCACAATTTCTATACGTGGATCGCAAACACTGCGTCTTAAAATCTACTTTTGGAATGAAATATAGTGTTGTAATAAAAAAGCAATTATTATTAATAATAAATAACATACAAACAAAAATATCCTAAATAATTTTTACAATAGCCAGGCAAATTTCAATACACTAAAAAAAAATTGCACATGTTTACATTCGTGTTTAAAAAATGGCACTGGCGATTATGTGAGATCAGAGTCCGGGAATAATGAACGTGGAGTTGGTTTGGCCTAGTGAAACACAGGCAGATATTAGATCAACTTCTCGTGCAAATATCTTAAAGCTAGAGAGAGAAAGAGAGAGAGAGAGAGAGGGGGGGGGAAGGATGAGAAAAAAAGGAAGGAGAGAGAGGGAGAGAGAGAGAGAGGGCTAGCCTGGAGCTATTACAAAAATCTCTAGACACGTTCACCGATCCAGATTCCAGGGGATCGAGTATGCATGCCTTCTAGCTTAGGCTCTCGGCCACTTTAGTCACGATATATCGTCACTGTGGTAACGTACATTTTTTTTTCCTGTTTTTAATTATGAATGTGATATCCACTCGAATCTCACTGAGATACAGATATATTACGAAAGGTAATCTTCGTGGAAGATTCATGAGATATTTTCCTCAAGTAAAAGCAGGTATCGAGAACACACGAGGATCAATGGGAGGCTGCGTACTGACCAGATATCATTTCCATCGATCCTTCAATTCATGACAATAGTTTAATTTTTTTCCTCTTTTTTCAGTGCATGAAAGTCAACCTAAAATTGCTGTAAGAAAAAAGTTATGATGGTGAATTTTATCGTCGAAAATCATTAATATTAATTTCAAAGTTTAATAGTTTTTTTAATATCGTAGTAAATATTGTGTACATGGTTTTCGATTGATATTGGTTTAACGTTTAAATGTACAAATACTATTTCACAACGTTGTTTTCTTTGATTTTTTCGAAAATTAAATATCATTGTCAATAACTATATTTCATTTGTCGTATTTCTCACGTATATCTTCTTCACTGGCCTCTCTCTTTAATTACTTTTGTAAATTGTTTTTTTTTCTTCTCCCAACATTACTTTTCCTCAACTTCCGGAAAGAGCTCCGATTTCCCAATGAAGCATTCGCAACATGCACTCATTTGCTCGTTATATTTATTTGTACGCGTTTATGTATTATTTTTGCGGAGTTAAACTTTCGAGGGGAAGTTGATGCGAACTTGATTATTTTTCGGTTCAAAGTATAAATTGTCTTCGTTGTGGTCGTGGCTATGATCGATATTTAATGAAGGCACAGGCGTGGCACGCATAATTATTATCGTCCCAATGATTTATCGACTTTTTAAGTTGTCGTAATTTCGCGCTAATTGCTGATCACTTGATTTCATTTATTCCATTTAAGATTCAAAAAAAATCCTTAATATCTTTAATTCTGCTTTTTATTTTCATATAAAATTTCGATTTATCGTACAAATTACTAACAATATTAAGAACATTAGATGATTTCTCTTTTGTTAATTGATTTTTTGCCTTTTTAATGAATTAATTGCATTTCCTGAACATCAGGGTTTATAAGGGTTTGTGACGAGTGAATTTATAAAATTCGAACGAATAAAGAAACGACAAATCCGCCAAATTCCGAGGTAACGTGTAAGACATACGTGTTCAACGGCGGAATTCCACATATGCCTCTCTCCTTCAATATTATTCACTTAACATGTATATACATGTATAAATAAACTGGCCATTTCGAGCCATGAATAACAATTAATCGTGTCGTGTACCTTCTGGTGGCGGATATTTTCTCTCTTTCTCTCTCTCTCTTTATAGCTTATGGACGGAGACTGATGTACATAGTATATATTTTACAAGCATAAACGTGTATTGCATTTTCCTCGTGGTTGTTGCCACTTTGCACTCTGGGACACACGATGACGACCCAAAGCCCACGGCAGTCTCTGTGGTGTCTTTCACCCCGTTGGCGTGAGAGACTCGTCTTCGTCTTTTCCTCGTCTCTCAATCCCATCTTCTCTCTCTCTCTCTCTCTTGCTCTTTCTCGAGAGAGAGAGAGAGAGAGAGAGAGAGAGAGAGAGAGAGAGAGACTTGGCGAATGGGAGACTCAAATGGACTGAGACAAACCACGATGAATGAGAAATATGCACGTCCGTGTGCAACAAGGTGATCGCATGCTCTCGTACATACAATTACATCGGACATTCCAGTCTAAGTGGCAAAGGGCGTCACCGAAATCTTCCAATTTTTTCTCCATACATTATATATGTTGTGCGAAAATATGCATGGGAAAATAGTTTAGACCAATTTGTAGATTTTTCGCTCCATTTATTCGACTCCTATTAACGACAGTATCAAATTTCTTCGTTTTTTCGACCTAAGTTCAAGATCATGATCACTTGATAAATTAGATATATTTCCTTCATCCAGCATGTTTTATGGAAATGGAAAAAAAAAAAAAATAGAACGCACCAGCTTTCAAATTTTTCCCTACATTGATCGGAGCGCGATTCAGGAAGTAGTGAATTGATCTTTTTTTTTTTTTAATTAGCTCATTATCACTCGAATAGGTTGCATTTTTAATAAATCTGTTTAATATGTGATAGGACGGGATGAAATGAGACTCTTCACCATTTTTTATCATTGTCAGATAACACAAAATGAATATAATCAATTTTTTAAATATTTTCATAGAAGACAGAAGACTTTTTTTCACTATAAATCAAGAGTCGTGACAAGCTGGACATTTGGCTGAGAATTGTCCATATGAAACAAAGAAAAAGGTGGAAGGATTTGTACGAGCTATACCCACATAGTTCTTTAGGTTTCCTATGCATACATATATATATATATATATATATATATATATATATATATATATATATATATATATATATATATTTTGTGATATTCTATACGCAGTAAGAGTTGTGAATGCAGTCGTTGAGAGAATACGGAGAGTATTACACTCACGTATTATTATTGCCAGGTAGGCGTCTAATACGGGCTACTCCCATGGACAAGAAAATTAATGGCTTAAGGCAGAGGTTTGTAGAACTGCTAAGAGACATACGTTAAAACTATTTCTCTTATATTCACAAAAATAATGATTTTCGTGTCTCTTATTGAGCAATTTAAAAGAAAAATATACAACGTCAATTTCGCTGTCACATTTGCAAGTAGGTTATTCAATAATAATCTTGCAGAATGGTCGAACAATTGGAAGCATTACTTAACGATTTTTGGATTATTTTACACTATAATTTGGTTCAGCAATTTTTGTTTTTATTCGTCGAAACGCCATAAAGCAGGTCATTTTATTTTTAGATATGATTAAATCGTGATCGCAATGCTGTCACGTAATCGTGGCAATAATTAATAATTGATAATTATAAAAAACGATTTCGAGTCAGTCTCGCATGACTGAACATATGTCTGTATGTGTGTATGTATATATATATATTATATAGATTTGTGTATATTGCTAGAAGGGCAATAAAGACGATCTATGTAATTTGAAGCAAGAGAGGGACGAGGTTGAACGATTTTCCGTTGATTTCATAGCCACGAGGAGATCGGTAAATATTTCTTGGTCGTGAAGGTAAAATATACTCGATGAGAGAGGGCACGGCCCACCCCGGGACTCGCCCAGAACTTTATTCCGAGTATATAACGACTGGTCCATTTGTTTCTCTCTCCTTCGAGCTTATCTCCTGCAAAGTGCAGGTCACAGCTCAGATTTTTACACGAGAAAAACATCTGTACCGTTACACACGTATATCGCCAGACCGAGAAAGATCCAGATAACGATAACGAACCTCTATAATCTCCCATTTTATTCTTACACACATTTTTTGGTTCTCGAATACAAATTTCTCACGAGTTTCACAGCGATTTGTTTCAAATTCTTTATGTTATGTTTCGTGTTTGTTTTATACATGACAAAAAAATCACGGAAAAAAATGAACTGTAGTTTTTACTAGGATTTTTATGAAACTTTTCAATTTTTCACCTTAGTTGTACCTTCCGGACGTGTAAACATCAATTTTTTATGAAACTTTAAACAAAATCTGCAAGTCCCTGTGGTGGAAAATACTAATACTGTAAATGACATATTGCATGTCCATCAAACGAATTTTTAGTGTCGAACAGTAAAAAGTACACGCTACATTCACCCCGCTTTTACAGTGTGAAACCGTAAAAAGTACACGAAATAATAAACTGAACTTATCCTCATCAGAATTACCTAAACATAACCATAAAATTGTTTAAAATAAATAAAAATTTTTAAAATTCTTTAATTATATATGCATTTTCAAACACGCTTTCTTATATCCATCACTTCCCACATAAATTTCTGCCGAAAATTTTTCCTACCTACACTGGAATTCGATCTGACCTACTTACCTATCTACGACTTAACGCGCACAGACGCTACCTATTACACCACTATCTACTTGATAATTATTGGTAAAAAAGTGATATGTAAATATCCAATTCGGAATATAATCGGTAACGCCAATGAATAATTTATGAGACAAGTCTTTTAAAAACAAGAAAAATTTGAAATATAACAATATTGAAGCTTCATATATTACAATGTATCAGGTCCGTAACGCTTTCGTGTAGTTAAAAATTTGCCCCCCCCCCCCCCCCCCTCATTGTTTGAGCTATAATAAGCAAATAATATGGCAGCATTCTTCAACAAGTGTTTCACCTTGAAATTTCTTGGCTCACGTTTGGAGAAATTACAGTGTACACTGTAAAAATTGAAATTAACATAGCAAATTTTGCAGTATACTGCAAAATTTGCTATGTTAAACGTATACGTTTTCAAATTTTTACTGGGCACACTGCAATTTGTCAATTTATGTCGACGGTAATTTTCTTAATAGGAAATACACAATTTTTATATTTTCTAATTACAATTTTTCGTGAATGCCGTTTAACATTTTTTACAATTTTGAATATCAGTAAATAGTATTGGTTTACAGTTTATTTTCCTATACGTACTGAATATTTTACTGGGGCATTGTAAATTTTATATTTGCATACACAGTGGAATTCCTCGTATTTATTTGTAATTTCTGCTATGTTATTGTTTTTGCTGTAGACATTGAGTTTTTTTATAGTTTAGATCAGCCTCAATAACTGATCAAAGAGTAAAAAAAATATTAAGTCCATTATTTTGTAATGGAACACACCGTAAAATTAGTAATTTACAGTTTACAACTGTACATTTTGGTTTAGTTGCAGTAATTTTTGAGTATCGACCATTAATTTTTGTAGATCATTTTTTTCCGTGAAGGATTATTTATCCATGAAAAGAAGTGAAATTGCGTTGGATGAATTATCGATTTTTTTTTGAGGGAATTTATCAATGGGAGATTACTTTTATTTTTATTTTCAGTAAGCAAAACACGCGAAGAGTTACGACATTTTTTCGGTAACATTGCACAACGAATCCACGCAATTGCGGTTCCATTTTCTGTTAACGGGACAGACCTAGTTGGAACGTCAAAAAAAAGGCCTTTTTTCCGATTTTTTTTTTGGTCAAACGATAAAATAATTCACAACAAAAGTTCTTCCGTTTAAAAGATACATATGTAATGTATATGTTGCAATTTTTTCAACGCAATACATATCGAAATAAGCTGGTGACCGTCAATTGCCGAGGACGCTGCAAAAAAAAACACGGTTTGCGGTGATCAAGCTCACGCTGCAACGGCTCATCTGAAACAAAAAAAAACGGAGGGGATTTTTAGTTAATGATATAATGCTCCAGTTGAACGAAGGGTTTTGAAAAATTTCCATTTTTCACAAAATGGCGGCCGTTAAAAGTCAAGAGTGTTTTTTTGACCAAAATATCAGTTCCATTTTTTGCTATTAAAAATAAAAATAATTATCCAAAAAAAAAATCCTTCGTTCATATGGAGGACTACCATGTATAGAAGAAGTGATATAAATTTCAACCCGATCGGTAAAGCCGTTCTCGAGCTACAGTGATCACCGACTTCAAAAACATGGTTTCGAGAAAAACGCACTTGAAGTCCGCTACCTGCTTACCTATGGCTCAGACACGACGTGCTACAAAGTCTTGTATTTCGGCGAATAATGGTCCGATTTACATTTACCTGGGCGGAAAATGTTCGTAAGAGATTCTACTTTTTGAAAATGAAATAAAAAAAAAATCGATTTTTCGAAAATTCTAACTAGGTCTGTCCCGTTAATTAATTTCGATAATATTCTAAGATCTTGGCTTAAACAAATCCGTCGTATTTTCTTTAAGACCACAGAGAAATCCCAAAATTTCCCAGAGGCTCTCAAAGGTCCGTTAAGTGCTCGTAAAATTCACATTGCATAATCTTTTATGACGATCTTTGGTAGATTAGTCACGAATCCTGAGTAATAAATCGTCGGGATTCAAAAAAATACGAAAAAGAAGAAATAATATTAACACAAGTTTAAATAGTCGAAATAATTATTTCGCAATTTCTTCAATATTTTTTACGCATTGAGAAAAATCGTTAACGCATTAGCGCGTGAGAATAATAATAATTACATTATAACGACATAATATTTAAATCCTCATTAGTCTTAATACCCATCCGAAAATAATTAGCCAAAAACATTATTTGCATTATTTTCCCACCGAAATTTCAAACAGATAAAAATTTAAAAAAGTTATTTTCTGATTATCCTTTATAATATAAAATTTGGAACTAATTCCTATTGTTAATTGTTCATCCAGTAATCGAACAATGTAAAAGGTATCTAATCTTCCCAAAACAAACATTAATTCTCAATCAAAAGATTGCAATAACCCAGAGACGAAAAGTACTCAAATTACATTTCATCGAAAATACAACAAAGAGACAAGTCTAAAATGAAGTATACACTGAGAAAACAAATTTGTTGTTTCATCAAAATTTTTGTTGAATCAACAAATTTCAGCGAACAAAATGAAATTCGTTAACTCACCAAAAATTTGGTTAATTCAACCACTTAATTCCATGGCTCAAATAAATGGTGTTGAATCAACAAAGTTTTTCTTCAATTAACAAATTTCATTTTGTTCGTCACAATTTGTAGAGTAAACAAAAATTTTGTTAAAAAAATTTCTTTTCTCAGTGTACATTGAGGGGCTCATTATGGCACTGTTCTTTTTCGAGGGAGTACGAACATCGAACACTCGAGAGATTCCACATAAATAGGATGTCTGTAAGAGATTGTGAATTGTGCAAAACAAAAAGAGAAAAAAAAACAATGGCCTTGTGTTTCCGGCGGAAGTTTGCTGGATATTCTTATTTCTACATGAAGATAAAAAAAGGCCAACGGACTGAAACGAGATGATTGTATGCACTAATTATACATATACCTATCTTCATAAATGTACATATATGTGCAATTAAAAAAAAAATTCTGGCAAGACTGGTTGATGGCGAGAACTCGAACGCCTCTACTTTTGCCTTACAACAGTAGTAAAAGCGTTAAAAGGCGTATTAACAATCACAATTCTATATACGTATAATCCACATACGTATATATAAATATATGTGTGTATAAACGGGTATGTATGATCCTCATACGGATTTTTTAAAAACATACATTGTACAATTCAGAATCTCGCGAGGGCGGACAAGTCGCACGGGAAAGTGAAACGTTTCTTGTCCTCGCACGTGTACTATTATTAATATCTTTTAGTTTTCGATTATTTATCCCGGTGAAAAATCTTGTTTAATGAACGGGGCGTTCCAGATAATTTGAGTAAATTCCCCCGCTATTTTATTTAATTATTTGTATTTTATAATACAACGATATTTGTTTATTGCTGGCGAGTGTTCTAAAATTGTGTAAAAAAATGTATAAGCTGTTCTTTGCATAATCATGCATGCTTTTTGGTATTTTTTGAAATTCAACAATCGAATAAATGTCCATCGGGTATGTATGGAGTGTTTCGACTCAAATCGACTCGAGTGGCTGACATTTTTTTCGAGTTTGCTGGTTTTTTTTGTCGGGTTTCGTAGTGAAATAAAAATTTGGAAAGGATTTGAGTTCGCGAATCAAAAATTTGATGGTAATTACGGAAAAAAATCGAGGGAATCGAACCTGGTAACATTTTTTTTACTCCACTTTTGAACGAATCCTTTTTTTATGGATAAATTAATATAAATACTCCTAGTCCGATTAAAAGACGGCTATCGTGATCTCGCGATGCACGCAAGTGAACCATAACTTTTAAATGTTCGCAGCACTAATATAAGGTCCTCGTTTTCATTCATTGTTTCCCATATAAGTCGCACAAACCTCGACGTCTTATTCTCGCGGTTGCGGGACGAGAGAGGATGGCATTCGAAAATCAGCAGTCCCAAGCATGTGTTCTTATTATTATTTATAATGTTTTCAGCATCCGGGAAGAAGAACTTTGAACTATTTATGTACGAGAACTTCAAAAAACAAGATAAAATAAAATAGAACTCTTTAACGAATTCCCGTGCGAAAGTGAAAGACAAGAATTTTTCATACGATCAATGCAATTGTGCGAAACTCGATCCTTTTGAAGAAAAAAAAAAAAAAATCACTCGAACACACGTTTCACGATTTAATTTATGCAAATACCAATAATAATAATTTAATACTAATTAAGCGTAATTGAAGTGAAATTTAATTGGACGTAATCAAATTAAACAATTTGAAATGAGAGAAAAAATATTCTTAGTTTTGCGAGTAAGCAAAAGACAGATCATAACTCTTTTCAGAAATTGTTTATATATATATAAACGATAAATTACATAATTGATTGTTTCGCAAAAGTTGGTTCTTTTTTGAAACACCTCGTCGTATACGTGACAATATTAATTGATCGAAAGGTGAGTTGAGAAAATATCAAGAAATTCCCCGTTTGCGGAAAGTGCAAAACCGTGTAGGGATGCTCTTTCTCGAAGGAAAAAAGAATCCCTTTCACTTTTCTAACGGAACAAATAAACTTCGATTCGGTAACGATTCGATAACGGAACAAATAAACTTGTAAACTCCGATAGACACAAAGCACAAAATGAAGGATAAATATTATAGGTCGAAATGCAATTATTGAATTTCCAAATATTATTTACTACGACACAAAAATTAGGAGAAATAAAAAAATGATAAAATTAAAACATATTTAACTGTACAAGAAAACAAATATTTCATATTTTTAATATTGTTCTGCAATCGTTTAGTTGTGAAAATCGTTGCGTTATTATTTTTTGAATCTCAGCTTTGCATAACAAAAGTTTCGAGTCTTCTTAGAGAAAAGAAATCAAGAGATAAGGTCTTTGACCTTTTGTGAGACGAGGCACGATTTGGAGAACGTTCAAATTGAGGCGGAAATGTCGAGAATCCAGAATGCTCTCAATATCTCAATCATTAGAGGGGATTTGGGGTAATATGAGTCAGCGAAAAGAAAGCAATAAAAAGAATACAAAAATTTTTGAATCATTGAAAAAATGTTAAGTTTTTAGTTTAATAATAAAATTGACGAAAACGCATGAATTTTATTTGGAGAATGAAGGAAAAAAACTCATTACTCGAAAAATGTATTTGATCAGATAAAAAGTAGTTTTAACACTAAATCGAAAGCAGTAAGCCAATCAACATTTTTAAAAATTCATTCTGCAAATGATCCTCTTAACCCCACGTCCATTTCTGGCAGTAAAAAGACCGCTCAACCGATTCCAGGTGGTAATAAGTATTATACTTTGGCAAGTTGTGCTAAGGCTCCAGTTTTCGATACGTCCTATCGATAAACGAACCGCAAATTTTATTGGGAAAGTTGGATGTATGAGTGTGTGTAGGAGTCGGACAAGGTGCTGTGGTTTAAGAGACGTTACAAGTCGAAAGTACATTAAGTACGAGGAAGAGGCTTATCCGCAAGTCAGATCACTCTTCGAATAAAGGTTCAGCACGAAAATTGGTTTGAGCTGAACCTAACATATATATATATAGAAAAAAACGTGTAAACGAAAGTAAAAAAATGAAATCGAGACTTTCAAGCTCTCCAGCTTCTTCAAGGGCCATCTAAAAATTCTGCAAAAATTCAGAGATGCAGATAATATAATACTGAATAATTGTTGTAACAAAGATTTTTTTATAGAGAGCCAAATTTTCGAAATAATTAATGTAAAATGAATGTCGTAAAATGAAGAAATCATTTCAAAAATCATACATCGAAAAGTATTCGAAGTAAAAATCTGAAAAAAATAGGCAATGGCCATTTAATCCTCCGCATTTATATAAAAAATTACCGATTAAATCCATAAAGCCGAAATTCCAATTTACATCGATTTCACATAGAACGCCCCGTAAGTCGCTGATACGGAGATCGCGAAGAGTTTACATACGGTCATTGAAGACGTGAGATAGCTATCTATGTCTATTCACCTGCTGTCTGATATCTTTCAAAGTCTCTGCGGTCCAGGAAAAGTTAGACGATGCCCGCCATCAATAATATATGAGGCTTTCCAGCCCGAAGCGCAAAATTAACGAAATCATTTTTATTTTTAATAAATAACTATAAATAAAAACTTCACGTTGAATTTATGATTATTTTCTACCATCACTTACTTTAAAATTCGTTTCCTGCTTAGAATAAAAAACATATCATTTGTATCGTAAGATCGAAATGTAAAAAATTTAGAAACGTTAGAAAAATCTTTTGTTTTTGAATAAATTTTAGAAATCAACGTGGAATGTTCTTTTTTCGGGTTTGAGAAATACTTTTTTTTCAATCAGATTTATTGTTGAGGCATGTTTGCACGAAACGTCTCATACATGTGTGAACGTCCCACAGCATGGAAATGTATAAGTCCCGCGGAGATAATAAATAAACGAGCGGAGTGAAATCGCAAATGTAAAGTTGCAAATCGCGACTGTGCGCAAGTTGTACACATGCGAGTATTTATTCTGACGCTAATTCGATCTAATCACTCGACAAGGTCGACTATTAATTCGACCTGATCGAAAGGCCAAGGAGTGAGGGAATCTCATATGAAATTTGTAACGGTATATAGCAGAAGTGTTTTCCACGATTTTCGTTACGATTTAATCGGCGATATATTTTATGGGGATTCATGCAAGTGCATTTTATAGCCTGTATTATTATTCTTGTCCCATGAAATTATGCATCACGAGATAAATTTATACCCTTAATGGACATCGAGAAAATTTGTAATGCATATTTTATTAGGCCGCAAGAAAGTTACGGAGAAAATGATTTTTTATCAAATCAATTTTCATTGCGATCCGTTTTAACTTTTAAGTGCAATTCAAATATAGAGGATGCACTTTTTTGGGGAAGCAAGAGAAATTCATAATTTATGCGTGAATGTTTTTTTAGTTCCAAAAAAAAGTAACATCGGATTGAATTAATTAAAAAAATATATATATTTCTAATAATTATCGATTAAATTGAGTTATTAATAACAATATGTGATTTTTTTTATTATTCTAATACTTTTGTGCTGAAATTCTGGAACGATTCATTTCATTAGATATCAAGTGAAGCAGAACAATAAAAATCAAACGTCTATGTCAGAACATATAGATTTTTTCATTTCGACGACTCTCTGGCATATTAATAAGGCACAGGATCGACAAGGTCGCAAACTCGAGCGTGAAAAATCTTAATCCTGAGGATTCACGCGCCTTTCAAATTTAATAACAGCGTCTCGACCTCGATATGCAAGCAATAATAACGCGATGTCTTCTCTGCTGCACTGGCTCAAACCAATTACCCGACAAACTCGGGATTCCTGGCGTGCATTGTGCACTTTCACACCTTTCCTATATTCCACTTTTATAGTACATTTTTTTCATGTATTTTTTATACATATATACGGGAGTATATATATTTGAGAGTTCGTACTTGCTTAAAGGATCTAGGAGTGAATGCTTCAATTTGCAATTAAAAAACTATCAAATTTCTCTGGGCGCTGATTTTTCGCTACGTAGTAATTATTGCGTTACGCTTTAAGATATTCAAATTTAATTTTCACGGAAATTACACTTTTGTGTGTATATATATATAAGTATTTTAATGATGTTTGAAAATTTCGAGTGTTACGGTTGATTACCTCACCACTTGAATGAGAAAATTCATCTATCGATGATTTGATCAATTGGTTAATTAACTCATCATTATATATTATATCGGAGTCGTTAGATTAGTTTAAGATAAATTATTAATTGATAAAAGAAGTAAAATTGGGTAACGAAAAAATGCATTAACTAATTGGTCGATGAAATCATGGTTAATGTTTAAAAGAACATTGATTAGATAATGAATTAGATATTTCATGATTGCCACACTCATCCGAACGAGAAACAAAAAACAAACTAACTTTTAAGCAGGAGTAAAATTTCTCGAATCTGAGAGTTATAAATCGATCTAGATTGCTTGCCATTTTAAAATTGATGATATACGAAACTTTCTATTGAAAGTCTCTCCCGTTATCACAATGATAATTGCTTTCACCCTGTCTTGTCTGTCCAGTTCGATAGGTAATATATAAAAAATTCAAAACAACGTTTGTTGCAAGAAAGGATAAAAATGTGTATATATAAATAAATATATACACGTATATATTTATAAATAAATAAATGTTTACGTATAAATATACATTGATTGAATCCGGAAATGAGAGGAAGTACTATTTGCTTTCTAACATTATGAAAAATACGTTGACAAAAAACCCATACTTTCTCCGTGTACAAATTTTTCGTCATCTCGTAATGTCCCACACGACTCTGTTTGATCGCCAATCTTTGGATCATTAATATCGTCATTAATTAAATATATGCTATATCGAGATATCTTTAGGTCTTTTAATTGATAGTTCACGCTGCCAATAAGCGGCGTAGTCACGTGCCAATTTTATCGAGCGAACCGGAGGCTCAAGCATTATTATTAATTGCAATAATAATCAATTATGATAATAATAAAGATTATTATTTATATAGAGGAGAGGAAGCTTTTTGTACTCGGATTTTTTTCAAATGATAAATAACACGGTTAGGATACAGGTCTGAAGCGAGGAAAGTTTATACACCGATTTTTCCCCTTTCTCCCTCTCTATCTCTCTTTATCAAAAACGATTTGTAATAAAAAGCGTTTCATCGGATTACGAAGACGAAACTCGAGACCCGTGAGGATCTCAGGTGGCGCTCTCTTCCTGTTGCAAACAGTAGACTGCGTAACTTCAGAATCTCCGTATCCGATGGTTCGTCTATAGGCCATTTCGTGTGTAATCTAATTTCATGTATGGGTCGTTCCATTCGAACCTGAATATACAAGGAATTCACTGTAAAATCGAACAACCGATCTTGTCCCTGATGTTGTCACGAATTCGTTACAAAAACAATCAAAATTTCGTATCTATTTTTAAAATCTTCCCTTCAATTTTTTCAACCAATATTTCAATTTATGAAATCGGTAGAAAATTATTTTCACTCAAAAATTTGCGACAATAAATCTTAGTTTAATCTTAAATATTGTTTAAATTCGCTTAAGGGGTTATATCTAGTTGTTTGGGTTGAAAAATGGAAATATTTTTTTTTTCAAGAACGTTTTCCTAAAATATTATAACGATCTGAGCACTGGAACGAATATATTTACGCGCGCTACCTGCGAGTGCGAGTCTCAAAGCGCAGCGATCGACGACTTTAAACGCGATTATCTCGGAATCATGTTTTTTAAAAAGTGCTGTTGCGGTGAGCACGATTTCTCAAAAGCAATTTAACCGATAAATTTGAATCTTTGACAAGCTTGTTTTTAATTATAACGGCTTGTTCGTGAACGAAGGAATTTTTATTTGGACCAAAATTTATATTTTTTTCGGTCAAAAAACCTCGTTTTTTGAACCTCAAAAATGGAACTTTTCGGAAAAATCGATGAAATTTTTTTAAAAATCAAAATCGCCCTTCGTTCACGAAGAGCGTATAGTATCATACTAACGATTTTTTTTTTGGATTTTTCATTTCAAATGAGCCGTTCCAGAGATATCATGCTCACCGCGAGCAGTGATGTTCAAAAAAAGGTGTTTTAGAACAACGGCCATATTTTCACCAGTAGTACAAATTTTTTCATAAAAAAATTGATAAAAATACCTCAAAATATGTAGTAATTGATACTGTATAGTGTATTTTAATAAAATGATGTTAGCATGGCTAAGAAAAAAATCATGAAAATTCCTTAATTTTCCCGAGCACAATCAGATATAACCCGTTAAAAAATTCTTCAAAACTACAGATAAAAAGAATTTCTAAAATTCCTGCATGAAATAGTGTAAAAATGTGAGAAACTTTGTTTATTTTTTAATGACACCGTTTCAAACCAAGATATTGTGTTATATCATATGTCGAAATATTTTTTAGGCTGAATTATAAGTGTCATGTAGAAATACAAAAGGTTTTCGTTGACAATGCAGAGACACGTGTAAATGTCGAGTGTAAAGTGAGACGTCTGCTTATCTAATATCTTTTTCTTTCGTGATAGACTGAGTTGAGTTTTGTCACGGTATCGTGTTTTTGTAATACGACTCGAGTGGAAAACACTTGGTTTGTGCTTTGACAATCGGAAACCATAACATTTTATTACCGAACAGGCGCACATTAAAAAATATTTATGAAACATAAAATAAATTTGAAAAAATATTTATTAATTTGAGCATTCGTGGATATAAAATATTTAAGAGAATTTGTAATTTGTAAGAGAATAGTCATGGCTCGAACTGACTTTATAATTGTGGAGGAGCTGAAATGAGACACCCCAAGTTGTTGCAAACATCGATCGGTCTCGTCATCACAGACTCGACCCTCTTTTTCTCTATCCTTTTTTTCCTGTTGCTTGTGGACGAAATATAGACGGGGGAAAGTGCTGAAAAGACATAGAAATACAACATCGGGGGTGTCTCGTAGCAACTGACCCCTTGTTTCAACCGATGTTTGTTTCATTCTATTTTTCTACTAAAAATCTACATTTTCTCCCTAAAAAGTGAAATATTTAAGAAAAAAAAATTGTCCCGAAATCTAGCGCAGTATTACGCTAAGAAAATACATGAGTATTATTATTTTTTTAATTATTTTCTCTAGAAATAATGAAAAAATTCAATTTTTTGGAATTTTCTGAATTTTTTATTATCAACGAACAGGAATTTTTATATTGATTACAATATAAAAATTCCTGTTCGTTGATATTTTTGAGAAAGTTAATTTTTATGATATTTTTTCAAATTAATGATATTCATAAATTTAATAGCGATTCAATTTTAACCTAATTGGCATTTTGGCAATATTTTTTTTTTACTTTCAACAATGTAACCGTCGCCAAAATTGGCTTTGAAGTTCGAACTCTGGACTCTGATTAATACATCGAGTGAGTATTTCTTGCTGTCTTACGTGAACCAAGGACAGAGTTAAATTTTCCTCTTCTATATCGAATAAAACGTGTATAAAACGCGAAATTGATCGTTTGCCACTGATAAAAATAGAAATATCCTGTCTTCGGGGCACAATTGCGATTGGCAACGTCGCAAATTTTCGTGATTATCATTTCAAATCAATGTTCGATCGATTTTGCGAACTTTTTCGAGAGCTTACGAGAGGCGTTTCGTGTAAAACTCACACTCCACCTTTAAAACCATTTAAATTGTATTTCAATATTTTTTTACGGTTCATTCGGTTCAGTAGTGAATTCCAGATTTCTTGCGAATTTTCTCAAACTTAAGAAATTTCAAATAAATTCAAAATTTATTTTTTACCATCGAAACATTAAGGAGTTGACAAAAAATGCATTTCGAAAATTTTGCACATTTCACATGGAACGGGCCATATTTGCATGTATAAGAAGATGATGCAAACACACACGTGAGTGTTTCCTATCGATTAAGGGGGTTGTGCAGAGGGTTGTACGCCGGCTCGTATCATGCACGTTTTCCCCGGGCCGACCTGTTACAGCTTAAAGCGTCTGAGTTCAAAGACAAATCAAGGATTATCATTAGTAGCACGCAGAAACCTCACAAAAAATTTCTTTCGAAGGAAAAATGCGTTTCGGGACTGTAATGCTTCAATTTTCTCTTTCCTTTTTTAAATTCATCGCTCCATTTTTTTAGCCTTAACCTCAATATTCATAAAATTAATAATTCAACTATAAAACCATTTCTACTCGAATCATGTTTAATAAAAAAATAATTTCTCAGTTATTAATACAGGTTTTGATTATTTTTTATTCTGTGATTCTTATCATTTTGATTGCTCTATTTTTGCTGGGTGGAATTTTTCAAGGACAAAGTTCAAGAACGATGATTTTTAGTTGAAACAAAATATTCTATAGCGCCCCGCGGTAAGGCCTGTCTTATGACTTCCGTACCATTGCTACGACATCGAAGCGTGCGTCTCTAACCTCAAAAGTTCTGAATTTGCGCGTGAATTCTGCTCCCGATTTTATCGAGTATTTATTTATTTAGTTTATTACAATATGTATATCTGCGGTCTCAGCAATTGGAGATTTAATTTATTTAAACTATTCGAGTAAGGATATAGCGTTAAATTGCGTGTACCTGTTATAATTTATTATTAATCGTATCTGAAGAAAAAATCTAACCTAACAAATCACCACGTGGTTATATTGCATGTGATATGTACTAAGTGATGTGTTCAATATACTTATACGAAAACAAAATATCAAAAAATTGAATTAAATGAACTTTTAAGAGCGATAAGAACATAGTAAAAAAGTATTAATGTATAATGTGAAAAGTAATGATGGAAGTATAACCTAAAAAAATACATAGATAAACGCAGGTCAATCAGGACCGTGTTTAACAGTCTGATCAGGGCCTGGTCATGCAGCCTGATCAGGGCCCAATTAGTCAGCCTGCATTAGAGCATTATATGCCACACCGTTACATTTCGTATTAGGGCGCTATCAGGTCGCCTTGTAAGCGCCTTTATACGGCAATGCGGCAGCCTGATAACGACCTGAAAAGGTCCCTACTGTAATTTCTAGGCGAGCAGCCATCGAAAATTTCGTAATAAAATGTAATAGTTATTGTATGAATGGAGAATTTACTGCAAAAGACTGCATTACGTTCTGCACTGCGCGCTTTAACTAATACGCAATGCGGTAATCGTAATACAAGTGCATATATACATTTATACACAATAGATATAGATGTGTATATAAAATAATAGTGCACGGATGCGTGGACAATGCGTGGTCGGAATACGCGTTTAACGACGCGGGTGCGACCAGACTTCTGGAATCCGGTTCATCAGCATTTTTCTAGTTCAACAATACTTTTCAAACGCATAGAAATCATTCCGAGAATTACAAAAAAAACAATAAAAAATACTCCGAAAGCTTAGAAACGGAAAAAGTGTTTGCAAATTACTGCAACTTTTTTTTTGTCATGTTTCACTTTAAGGAAATAGAGAAAAATACTTTTGAAAGTATTTTATCCTTTAAATCACTTGAGACCGTGAATATTGTGCTCAAAATGGTTCAAAGCATCAGAAATGCGTCAATGGAGTTTTGTTTAATCGAGTTACTTTTTTAATAATACTCCAAAATGGATCGAAATCATTGGAGTAATTTTGGATCATGAAAAAATATTCCAAAAAATTTCAGACTTATTGGGAACATCCCAAACGTGAATAATTGCTCAAGAATACGTCGGATGTTTTTTTTAAAAGCTAAAATAGTCATCGAGCTGAAATCAAACCAAAAAATAAACATAACAAAAGAAAAAGTAAGAATTCGTGCGAATCTCGATTCGAACACTATTATTTTATCTCTCGAATTCTGGATTGATTTTCGAGGCCAAAAAGAAATAATAATAAATACATTCGGTCCAAAAGGGTTAGAAAACTAGTTTTGCCTCAAAATGAGTGATTACGTGAGTTGTAAATTGAGAGTAAAATTTACCCTGGAGCATGTTGTGATCGTTCTCCTCGTCGGCGAGACATCGAACGTTGTTTATCGACGACGAGAGTAGACTCATTTTCGCTGTTTTTCCTTTTTTCACTTTGACACTAATTTATATTGTTCAGAAACTTTTTTTTCGCGACTTTGCATATGTCGTCGAAGGAGGGTACTTGAAAAAGATAAATAAAAATATTGTGAATTATTGATTATTTTGGCAATTATTTTTTTTCAATGTCTCATTACGAATATGTAGTTGAACAAGAATATATATATTTTTTTTAAAGATAAACGCGCACTTTTGTAGGAGGAATAAATAATACAAAAGTGTCTTCCGTTTCCTCAATGACGTTTAAATTCCAGACTCAATATTACTTTCACTCGTTGCGAGCTTGCAGCACAGCCGAGATGCTGAAGAATCCAGTCTTCGTCAAGATAGACCGTTCCCGATGAAAAACGAGAACGACGCATGCCACACTTCAACCCCTAACAGGGATCCTCCCTTCCAAATTTTTCCAATACGATTGCTGTGATATTTACGTTTCTTTTATTTATAAAGAAAATACTTCATTTCCGTCTCAATGAAAATGATATTTTCTCATTTTTTCATGTTCAAAGAGACTCGATTTCAACTGCTTTTCTTTTTATTAAAAAAAAAAAAAAATACAATTTTTTGTTTGAACGTCGAAAATACAGAAGTTCTTTTTTCTACATTGAATGAAAGAATTTTCATAAAAGCCTAAATAATTATATTTGCAAAAAAAGTATTGATTTATTCTTGAAAGTCGATATCTTCGTTGTATCAAAGCAAAATAATTTCCGATTTTTATTATGTCATGCAACCAACGAACTTGTAAATCCATGAAAATTCTAGAAACAAATTCTCCTTCTGACATCGAAAAAAAATGTAAATCTAAAAAAATAACTATTCAAATATTTCAAACTATTTAATTTCTATCATGCATCGAAAAAATTGCAAATTTCTCAACACTAGAACCCAAAAAATTATATTGAAATAAATAAAAAAATAAATAATATAGAAACAGAAATGGAATCCCGTCAAACATGCACCCTTCCCTTTCCCCCACTTCTGGAAAAAAATGCGACGAAAAAAACACTCACTAACTTTACATGCCGATGATAGAAAAAAAATGCACGATTGTTTTTCAAAATATACGAGGCTTCAAGACTTTGCGTACGATTTAAAATCGGAGGAAAAATGGTGGGATTAAAGTGTGGAACGTCAAAGACGAGCACACCGCGTGCTGTCCATTCACTGTCGCTGGAACGTCCAGTCGACGCATGACGCCTGGGAAAGAAGACTTTTAACACACATACAAACACACACGGAACCCCGAAGCGGTCGTTTTATTCGCTCCCAGTGCGAAATATACGATACCACGATTTCGTGTGTGTTTGGGTGATGTGTGTGTGTGTATGTGTGTGTGTGTATGTGTGTTTGTGTATTCGGTGAGAGTTCCCCGGCAGACGATCAATAAAACGTTCGGCGACTGCGCCCAAGGCTCGTTTCCACGATGTTTCCTTCTCTAGGGATTTTTTTTCCACATCTATCACCGTAAAAAACAACACTTTTTTCAAACTTTTTAAAAACTTATTCCATTTTGAACCAGTTGACAAATGTGGAAAAAAATGTAATCGTAAGTTTACGTATCACTATTGTTATTAAATTATTTGAAGTTATTTCACTATCACGATTTTTATCGACTTATACATTAATTTTGTTATTTACACTCATTATTTTTTGTATCTTTATAATGACTGGAATTATTATTACTTTCATCTTTCATTTTTATTGTTACAATTCCTACAATAAAAATGATAATAATAATAATAATGGCAATAATAGAAGTTTTTATTATTGTTATTCAATGTTCATTGTTGCCAATACTTTTTACTATATGATATCGTAAGATGTGATCCGTTTCGTTATTATAATATCTGTAATAGTGTTTTATTATTAGTATTGTTATTAATATTATTATTGTTGTTTTTGTTGGAATGAAATTAATACTTCTATTATGATTTCAGCACTGCAAATAATTTTGAATAAGTAAAAATTGATGAAGTAGCGACGAAACCGCGATTCACAACGTTTCACAGACAGACTTTGGTCTTTGGTATCGGTGATGCGTTGTCTCGTCTTTCTCTCTCGGCGCTGACGACCTTGCAACCGATTGCGAGAATGAAATTTATCGCACACCGCGAAAGAGAGACCGACCGACCGAGGTCGCTACCGAGAGAGCGCCACCGAACGGATTATCGACAATTTTGCCGCGAAATTTGACGATAACGATTGAGTGCTCTGCTGAATGATAAATCGACAGATTTACAAAAGTCTTTGTTTTTCGTCAAAAATATTGAATCGCACTGAACTCATTTTCAAGATAATTTTAAAAAATGAGGCAATGTTTGTTGAATAAAAAAATATCGCTGTGTCAAACTTGGAGTGTTGGACGTTATTTTCGAGTTCTTTTGTCAATGACAATTTTTCTATTATCCTTCTCTTAATGGAAAGATTCTCATGTTAAAAGGAACAAATCGCTATATGGCATTTCGCCATTCAAGCGTGAAGATATGATTGAAAGAGTGTGGAAGAATATCTAACGGTTGATCGGCTAAGATTAACCCGGCGATCATGTCAAACGTTGAGAAATACCTGGCCGCGGTGAGTTACAAATCATTTACGCTATTTTATCTTCGACAGGTACCCTGCGGTGCACTCTTCGCGATAGCATGCGAAAATATGCGCAAGCACAAACGAGATACGGTCGATAAATTGAACGAACACGGGTCACGTGACGGGTATATACGAAAGCCATAAGTAATAGAAGGAACGAAAGGGGACGATCTTGACTGAAACACACACCGCTCCAACAGGTGCGGACATCTTTCAATGGATACAGTTATGAATTACGAAGAGAGAATTCCCCAGCGATAACGTTAATAAGTGAACAACGATATGAGAAGAGAGAGAGAGAGAGAGAGAGAGAGAGAGAGAGAGAGAGAGAGAGAGAGAGAGAGAGAGAGAGAGAGAGAGAGACTCGGAGCCTCTTGACCCCATGAACCCCCTAGGCCAATCAATTTCCGATTTTAGATTCCACTAATTAAGCACTGGATGAAAAAATATGGAAAATGTTCGGGACGGTGTACATAATAAGGACCTGAATTGTTGGGATTGTAGCACCGCTCGTTTTGGCAAACAAAAAATAAAAACCGTTAAAAAATCACATTTTTCCTCATTCTTCACACTTTCATGGCGTACGCTGTCAAAATGATGACAGTGAGGACGAAAATGTATAGGACCAATCTTGTAGAGCATAAAATTTTCTATAAAAAAGTTAGTGACGGCACTTGTCTATCTATTATAGTTTAGCGGTGAGAGCGACCAAAAAAAAAGCTCGAAAATGTTCGATTTGCACGAAAACTCCAAAAACCCATTTTAGTTACTAAATTCAATTTGCCCATGATAATTTGTATGTGACTTCGGGTGGAAATTTCCAGAAATTTCAAAAAAGTTCCAAAATCTCAAAAATGTTAGGATTTTTACTAAAAGCCATATTTTTATACTTTGTTCATTCCATTTTTGAGTCAGGAAGGAGTGAGCAAGTTTTTATAATCATGGGTCAACTTTTGTGTTAAGGCGCTAGTAGAGTTTGAACGCTAAAAAAAAGGCTATTTTTGGGAATTTTTTCTGGGCATGCTGTTAAAAATATTGAAATAAAACTTGTTGGGAATGATAAATCTAGTCTTTATTTACATATAAAATTTTTTTTTAATTCATTTTACTACATTTTTATATGCAAAAACTGCACTTGAACAAAGCGCCTCGAAAAGTAAGAGGCAAACGGTCTCCATCATATCTCAGGAACGGCTTGTCTGACACCAAAAAAACAAAGTGCGTTAAATTAAGTATAACGTCAGGTAGATAATGACGCTGGGATATTAATTTTTATCGATAAATAACAAAATGGCGGATGAAAACAGAAAAAAAAATAAACACGTTTTTTTCACTGTTTTTTGAACAAAAAAGATATTAAAAATATAATATAAAATCTAAATTTTAACTTCGTAGAGCGTTAATTTCTAGGAATATATATGTAGAATATGTGATTTAAATTTCATAAGGATCGGTCAAGTAGTTTTTGAGATCTCGTGGAGACCAATTTCAAAAATGGTGTTTCGAGAAAAACGCGTTCAAAGTTTTTGGCGCTCAGGTACGCGCGCTGAGGTACTTATGTAATGGACGCTGAAAAATATACTTAGACTGCTCCGATCGTTTTGAAATTTTGACACAACCATATTACATGTATATACTTTCAAAAAATGAAAAAAAAATCGATTTTTCAAAAGTGTCAAACTCTAATAGCCCCTTAAATAGCAGTTGAACAAAAATTCGAAAGAAAAAATAATTTTTTTTCTCTGAACGCGTAACGGTTCTGGAAAGACTGTTCACCACTTTCGATGGGTACCACCCCTTAGTATCATTGAACAAGACAGAAGTTCGTTAAGAAATGTGATTTACAAGTTCACTATGATAAAGAGAGACTTGAAATCTCGAAAAGAGTGGGAATTTTTACTAAGGTCATAATTTGATATTTTAATAGTAGGTGATGAGACCAATTCCTAGTTAAGAAGTCTCAAAGGTTTACT
Source organism: Rhimphoctona megacephalus (assembly GCA_963989365.1). Taxonomy (NCBI): domain Eukaryota; kingdom Metazoa; phylum Arthropoda; class Insecta; order Hymenoptera; family Ichneumonidae; genus Rhimphoctona; species Rhimphoctona megacephalus. The sequence continues at coordinate 24,318,364 of OZ022416.1, read as the reverse complement.
CAAAACCGTGTATAATGCCAGCTATATTTTCTTATAGCATTCCGCGACAGCGGTTGGATAATAAATTTAAGAATTCCGGCACATTTCATATATTACGGCAGTAATTTATTACAGTAGGAAACAGGTAAATTAATTTAAAAATTTGTTCACCAAACAGTCAGGGAATTTTCTTCCCATCATGTCAAATTGATGCCTTAATTTTTTTCTCTATTTGCGTGCACCTGTGGGTAATCGCTGAATACCAATCGCGTCTGATAGAATAAAATTTACGACTGAAACCACATATATGTAAAACATTCTTGGCAATTACCGTATCGAGTTAAATATTTTGCAATTATTTTCACAAAATTTTGTCATTTTATTTGTAAATGGTATTGTGTGCTGCAGATCATCAAATTTCGGTACACCATAAAAAGCGTGTATTCTATTTTGTATCGTGGCGGTATAGTATATAGAGCCTTGCTCAAAAGTATTAGGCACCCTGTAATTGTTCGATCGAGTGCAAAAAGTCGAATATCTAGATCAAAAATATCGTAACCCAATTTATCAAACGGGCTCTTCATTTTGCTTTTTTTAATTCATTTATGCGATTTTTTTTGCACCCGGTACAAAATTGTGAAAATGGCTGTTTTTCGTAATTTTCTCAGATTGTCAAATCGAGTGTTAGGCTCCTAAAGAATAGTAAACAGACTTTTAGGTCAGAAAACTTTAAAAAGAATAATTCCAGCTTTAATTTGGTTTGTGGAACAAAAATTAGCGATTTTTTTCGCAGAATTATTTAGTTTTTTCCGAAAAAAAGGCAGGTTTCCATAAAGGTGGCATACCTCGAAAATTATGGGGTTTGAAATATTTTGTGTAAGAAGTAAGAAGTTGCACTTTGGTATTTTAGATTCATTAAAAAAAAAAAATAGATTTTTTACTTGTTTTTGATTTTATTTGAGATTAAGAGTCGCGGTAGCGACTCGAGACAAGTACATTTACAAAGCGAGTCGCACAAGACACTTACCAGAAGGACCGTGATTCTACTTGTTCTCATAAATTGTTTCTTTAATATAAACTAAATTACAGCATTTTGGAGGTTCATTTAAATTCACGTATTTTTTATTTTTTTTTCTCTTTCGATCGCGATTAATTAAAACCTCGTAGCTTAAATAGTATCAAAAATATTAATGTTTTTTTTTTCGTTGTGCCGAAAAATTGAGCATTTTTTCGCACACATTTTGATGCGCAACTGTCTTTTTCGTAGTCGCTGTCTAGTGACACTAGGGATATTGGTAAAGCTCTGGTAATATTCAATCGTTCGTTGGATATGACAGCTAACCGACAACCGTACTATATTGTTGAACAGTCATGAGGTTATAAAGATCGCGGTTAGTTTCGATCGACTTTTGGTTACAGTGACTTTTATTATAATAAGAAAGTGATAGTGCGAAAATAATAAAGTGCAATTCATTTCAATCATCTTTCGAACAGTGCTTGAACAAATATGTATTTTTTATTATTGTTAAGCCTGTAATTTTTATTTTCCACATTTAACTCTACAACGGAGTCGAAAACGATACCTTACCTCTTTTACTATAAAATGTTCCTCGAATCCTCGAATGCAATAATAAGGTTTATTTAGAAACCATTCTACGTTTTTATTTATAACTAAGAGAATGGTGTATGATAAACTCGTATTCGATGATTATTTAATATCTTTGTCGTGAGGTTATAAAGATCGCGGTCAGTTTCGACTTTGGATTAAAGTGACTTTTATATATATAGATAGAAGAGTGATAATGCAAAAATAAAATGTAATTCAATAAATAAACTTTTGCATAGTGCCTAAATAAATAATTTTTTTATTAACCCCAGCCCCAACAATCCATTTTTCTGAACGTAAACTCTAGAACGGAGTCGAAAATGGTGCCTCTTCCCTCTTCTCTTTTACCATAAAATGTCCCTTGCATGCAATAATAACGTTTATTTGAAAACTACTCTCTTCGTTTTTATATAACTGAGAGAATGGTGTATGATACCACCCTAGGTTTGAATTATATATGGTTTTGAATCATCCTAGAGGGGTAGAGACCTTAAATATATGAAAATACTATTTGCACTTGCAACCCAAAACGGAATCAAGTGGTACGAAATAATTTTGAGCGAAAAGATATTTGATTTGAGAAAAAAAAATTTCATAAGTACTTCACCAATTTTTTTTTACCTGTTGCTCATAAGATATAATTCGTGATCAATAAACGTTATAAAAGAAAAACTCGCGTAGTAGTTCGGCCAAAATTCTTTTTTTCCAATCAAACTTTTGCTCTCGAAATTTCGTGCGCGTACGTTTTTGTTTCAAAATCTCGTTTCGTTATGAGTACTTTTATTTTAAAACTTTCGGTGCATTCTGATGCTATTGGAGTATTTCTTCGGTATCATTTTTTATGGAATATTTTCCGATCCGTTGATCTATTGGCACGCATGTTTCGGTGTAATATCTTTAAAAATTTTTTTTTTACAAAATTAAAAAAAATTCAAGTTTTTACTTGTTCATTGTTCTTTTACGCGTCGTATCTTCTCAGAACTACTGTACGTATTAAGTAATCTAATAATTTTATAAGTATTGATGGTTAATTATGAAGATTGAATTCATTTGAACACTTCTTAGATCAATATTTCACATTACATTTTTAGTCCGAATATAGTCGCGACACACCAGCTCGAAATTCGATCATGTATCCATTTTTAGCAGAAACAATTAAAAAATCGCTTGAGCGACCTTTAAAATTTTTATTCAGGATCCAATTCTTGAGAGAATCACTTTTTGATAAAATGTTACCATATTTTGCTGCAAAACCGAAAAAAATGTTAATTCTTTTACATCATTCAGATACGTACACAATATAGACATGTTTAATTGGCAATTTCATCCAAAAAGTCAACAAATCCTCGCAAAAAAACAGCATATATGCTGTAAAAAAAGTTAAGACAAGTACATTTACTCCCTCCAAATAGTTGTTCCGGTAAAAAATCTCCTTCTGATCGTGAACCCTAACAAAAAGTTATAAAAGAGATTTCCTCCCAAAAAAACTACACTGTAAAAAATTTCCGTATGAAAATTAATACACATGTATAGGAAGCTTTTATACGGATACCGTATATGAAAATTCAGATACGCTGAGGAAAATTGAGAGACGCGGTATTTTAATGATACGAGCACTGTTCAGTAAAATTAATATACTTGTGTATTTGAAAAATCATATATATGTAAGAAATGTTGCATATTAAAAACACGAAACATCTAATAATATTACTATACAGGTATATTAAAGTTCATGTTACCAGCATAGTATTTTTCAGATTCAAGATTACTAAATTTCAGGCACCGTATAACGTTTTCGTATTACATATGTCTACGATATTACTAGAGATGTATCATAAAATTTGGTGATCCTTTTTGAATATTAATATACGAATGAATATTAAATAAATTCAGCTATTATGATTTTTTAAGGGGAATACATTAATTGGCATACTATTGTGTTCGATTTTTTAAAGTTGAAGGTCGAAATCATGCAGACATCTCAAAAAATTTGTTAGAGTGACTTATCACCACTTGATGCCGTGGCAATCAAGTCGAGCAATTGTCGCCGTAAAATTTTTTATTATAATCTCAATATCTTGTGTTAAGTTTGGTGTTTACCATTTTCATGTTTTACACAATTTTCTTAGATTCGAGCGACTTGTATATATCCTCGTCCGAAGCACGTGCCTCCTATGAGAAAGTCGACGCTCTGCCCAAAAATTAAGTCTAAACTTCACAAAAAGTTATTAAATAAATAAAAGTGATAAAAGCATTAATAGTCAAATACATTAAAACCTATTAAAATCCAATAAAAACACTTTCAACGAATTGAAAATACAGTTGTTCTACACAAAAGAATAAGAATAAAAAATAATTATGGGAAAAAATTTTGATACAAAAAAGATTTCAAACGCTAAAAATTAGATTGAAAAAAACATTTCGGCAGAAGTACTTGGTGAGTTTTTTCGCTTAATTTACATAATATATCACTTATAGTTACAAACTCGCCAAGTACTTCGGCCGAAATTTTTTTTTCAATCTAATTTTTTGCGTTTGAAATCTTTTTTGTATCAAAATTTGTTCTCATAATTATTTGTTATGCTTATTCTTGTTGTGTAGAACAACTGTATTTTCAATTCGTTGAAAGTGTTTTTATTGGATTTTAATAGGTTTTAATGTATTTGACTATTAATGCTTTTATCATTTTTATTTATTTAATAATTTTTTGTGAAGTTTAGACTTAATTTTTGGGCAAATTTGGATTGGCATCTTTTGTGAAATTATGATTTGATTTTGATAAATTTTTGAGAGGCTCTTATAGCTTTTTGTGAGTTTCTAATTTATTGAGAAAATTTTTATGGGATTCTCCTATCATTTTTCGAGAGGTTTGATGTAATTCAGAGAATTTTTGCACAGTTGGTTTTCTTGGGAGAGAATCTCTTTTATAACTTTTAGTGAAGGTGTTGTGTCGAAACTGAGATTTGTTACCGGACCAACTATTTGGGGGGAGTAAATGTACTTGACTCAACTTTCTTTTACAGCATTTATGCTGTTTTACTTAAGAAACAACAATGTAACGCGTAACTCATGTAAATATGATTTTTAGTCTTTTTTGTCAAAAATCGTCAGTCCGTGAAAATTGCTCGAAAGAAAAACATAAAAGCGTAAAATATTATCGGTATGTTTAAACGCGAAAATCGCATTTATTAGTGTTAAAAAAAATTTCGAAAAATATGAGCTTAGTCTCGCTCAAACTATGAAATTCAAATTATGTTTCAACAATGGAATACTCCGACTTAGGGTACTTTATGTCCAGAAAGGGTGGTTGCCGTAATCAAGGCCAAAGGTGCACGGAGAGAATTAAAAGTAAAAAATTACCGTTTCTACTGGTGTAACGGTAATTTTTCACTTTTAATTCTCTCTGTGTGGTCCAACAAAATATTAGTGAAATTAAAAAAAAAATCACCATAGGATAAGTGTAAATATTTATATTTCATTCTCGTTTATATTATTATCAAATTCGAATAAGAATTCTTAAAAAAATTCTAATGCGTTAAAAATTCAATAATATACCCTTTTCTCCTCTTGATATTTTGATTGGAACCTCTTAGTTGTCAAGTTATGCCAATAAATTAATGAGACAAATCGTCAATTGTCAACCAGAAACAGCAATACGAAAAAATTTCGGGAAAAAATCTAAATTTTTTTTAATGAATCCAAAATATCATAATGCAGCTTCTTACTTCTTCTATTTTACCTCAAGATTCTTACCAAACTTATACTCAGCAATAACTCGAGAACGATATTTTACGAAAGGGTACACCTACGCAGTATGTTTGTTGTCTCATGAAAATAGAGATGAGTTCTCCGTTCTTTTATCTGGAAATAAAAATCACGAAGTAGATAAAACTAACTCGTATCTGTGACTAAATTAAAAAGAAGAGAGAAATAAAAAATACAAAACCATGACGTGCTTTGCGATATAATCAATGGCCTGAAACAAATTTTTCTCTAGTCAGCGAATCAAATCGTACCAATTAGAATGAGACATGTACACAGGTATAAACACTCAAATATTCCTAGTGCCAAAAAAATGAATTTGTCTATTTATTTTAACGCTTTTTCCCGTCTAAGCGCTCAAATTAACATTCGCTCTCGATAATTACTGGGCGTCAGTTTAAGATTTATCTTATATAAATTTATATGAAATTATCGAACACGAATTAAGGCATTTTCCCAGCGATAGCAATTTTATACCGATGGTGATAGAGGGGCGAGGTCAAACAATTATACAGAATAATCACACACGAAAATTCCGGAATTACAAATTTATTTTATTAAAGAAAAGAAATTTAATTATGAAAAATAAAGATGAACTTAAATTGTTATGATAAATAATTTCCGGAAAAATATAAAATATAATTTACATTTTCTTTCTCTCGATACTTTTCTTATAGAATAATTCGGTTACAATCAATAGATTCAATTTCATTAACCGTCAATATGATAATAATAATAAAAAATTCAAATATTATAGTGAGCGAAAATTCACTACTCAATTCCACAAATAATATCGTGTAGGCAACGCCCTAACGATTTTCTGTTAACGATAATGTGAAATTTCGATACTTAATTCTTTCTTAAATTAAGGACTCGTTTGGACGAAATAAAAGTAGAATCCCACTCGGCAATTCGATAATTAATACAACGAAATACTCGCGGCAGATTTTATCACGCCAAACCAGACTTTAACTGAAAACTCCCCAAACGCGAACGTACCCCGAAACAATATCGCTTTATTCTCATAATTCTCAAAATATCAAACACAAAATTAAGTTTCCGTAAGTAGAAATCCGGACAAAGACCACGGAAATTTCCCCTCGATAATTCCGCGACGTCGTATTTTTGATCGGGTTGGCAACGGTTTAACAGAAGAAGTTTGTCCTCGTTGTTGTCCAAAACGAAAGCCCTCAACGATTGGGAAAAGCGCGGTTACGCGGACTAGGGTCCTAACCCCCCACCCTTCGCTCGATAGTTCTCGAATCTTCGCTCGCATTTCGATGATCGCCGATAATGATGATATTGTCGTATTTGAATTTCGGCCGAGCGCGAGATTGACGAACGTTGAACCTCGGTATTGACGTAGATTGCCGAATGTTCCCGATACTATTAGACGCATCTCGAGTTCGACAGCTTCGGGTGAGGGCTTCGAGTTAGCGACCCTCGCTTGATGTGAAACTCGCGCTTCCCCGATGACCTTGATTGCCTTAAGCCTTCCCTCACACCGATATGAAATGCCGATGACCAGAATAATTCCACCGTTTTCTCTCGAAGTTTTCGTTGCATAAACCCGTCGTTCGCTCGTACATTAAAAACAATACAAAATAAAAATTACAAAAATGGAAATACGCTCGCATTTGGCCCTTCTGGATTTTGTTCAAGAGAAATTCTTCAACGAGAATAGACGTTCTCTCTCGTGCCGTACCGATATTTAATTTTATGTGACGTGGACAAAATTACCACATCACATTATATATATAGTAAAAATTCAATTGTTTACCCTAATTCTTATCTTTTATCAGAGGTCACAATATATTTCATCACATTCGTCCTTCATCGCCACAAGTTAGACAAGCATAAAAGCGGCGTAAATTGGTTTTCATACCGCATTTGTCGTAAAAATTTGTATCAAATACAATCGGGCGAGTTCCCTGCACTATTCTTTCGAATCGGTAAGTTTTTTGTACTAGTTGAATCGTAACGTCCTAACGAATTGTAAATTCACTATTCGACCTTAGTTTTCAATTTGAAAAAAAATCGAATGTACCCGTCAATGGATTATTTGTTTGAACAACCGATTAATGAAATCTTTGAAGGTCTCAACGCTTTTGATCTGTAATGTGTGTTCATTAATATCTGTAGCTTATGGTTATTTCGTTATTTTTTAGTTTGAGCGGAAGTTCAGAAAGAAAATGGGCTCTCATTTTCTAACCTTTGCCCTTCTGGGTTTCCTGTTGATGCAGGTAAGCTTTTTTTTAAATAATTAATCACACAGGAAGTATTATATATTTTGATGAATTATTCTATTTGAATTGTTTAGGTCGCTCTGTCTGCACCAGCGGATGACAGGGTGAGTTATTATTTAATTACGTTGGAAAAATTATGTTATTTCGTATTAATCGATATGGAAATTAATCTCAATAGTTCAATTCTAGCATTGAATAAAAGAAAATGTATATGATTTGAATATAACGATAATCGTGAATTAACAGTATATATTTTCCCCGTCCGCAGGGCTCCAAGACAATGAATGATGTGCGGAACCGTTTTGGTCAATTGGTAAATATTTGCCACACTATGTGTAACTTTAGCAAAGAAGGACGAGAAACCTAAGTTCATAGCGAAATTTATTTTTTAGGGACGCCGCGTCAGAGAACGTGCGCAGCAATTGCGAGAAAAGGTAGGCTATTAAGAGTCGCGGTAGTTACTGAGACAAGTACATTTTCTATATGTACCTATCAAAGATGAGCGATTCTGTCTTTTAGTGACGCTAGTAATATTAGGAAAATATTCTGATAATATTTGAAAAAACATATCGTCTGTCGTGGATAACAGCTTGTTTTCTTGTATCTTTTCTATTTTATAAATGGCAATAAAGCCTCCCGTACTTGGCCATGTATGATGTAATAGAGCTGAATTTATTTCATAACTTTTTGTGAAACTCAATTGTAGCTTTCTGAGATGATTGAGTCACCATTGCTTTATGCAATTTCACTCTGTTTACTAATTTTTTGAGAACGAGTCTCTCCTATAACTTTTTGTGAGGATTTGATTATTTGAGGGGTTTTTAAACGGAGTAAATGTACTTGTCTCAAGTTTTTGTACAGCATTAATGCTGTTTTTATGCATTAGAAAAAATACTTTACAATATTCGAGAATATAAAGATAAAAATAGAATGACAATGGAAATAATACAAATATCTGTTCGTTTTAGATGAGAAATGGTTTCGTCAAAGTAGGAGACGAAGCAATTAATATGGTAAATATTTGACTGTGAATACAAATGTTATTTACAATATTGTGGCTATTAATAATGAAACGTTGCTTTGCAATTTATAGGCAGAACAAACGATTGACTCTTCAGGAGATATTTCCGAAATGGTGAGTGCATCTGTACATTTGAAAAATATGGCCACGATGAAAATATTACTCTATTCATTTACACGTATTATTACGATATTCTTCATTCAGTTCAAGAATTCATTTTTATTAAATTACTTGCAAAATTTCGAAGTTCAAAGTGTTTTTCCATATCTGTCTCTGATCCGTCGTTGATAAGATCTTAATGCACTAATGACAGCCAATCTGGTACGCCGATAACGAGTAGGCGTGACAAGCGTCAAATGATTAGGTTCGAATCTGATCCTAATAAGAGTTGGAGCGAGCACAAACACTATTTTTTTTTATTTTATAATAATACTATAAAAAAACATTATGTTCATAAATCGTTTTCTGTTATTGTTATAGTTCGTGGAGGGAAGTACGAACATATCTACGGGAGGCTTGCAAATGGTAAATATTTTTAAAAAGTGTTTCAACTACCGTGCTTTTTTAAAAAATTCAATGGTGGTTAAGGCCTTACATACGTCCAGCAGCGCCTAAAACGCGCTAAAAGAAAAACTGTTTTTAGAAGAGATAGCAATAGAAATTAATAAAAATAATTTTTACGCGTTGTTTATTAGTATTTAAACTTTATAAAAAAATTTATTTCATTTTTTTTTTCAAAAATTACAACATAAAAAATCACGTTTCCCGAAGCACTATGAAAAAAAAGTTGCTCCACGGTCTGCATAATTTCTTCTTGAAATGCTGATGGATCTGCAAAACGTAAAAATTTCTTGTAAAATAAAGTTGTAGTTATAGTCTGTCGAGCCGGATTTTTTAAATTCGAAAAATTTTGGCAATTTACGGCAGTTTAAAAAAAAGTGTGCATTTTGTGTCATAAATGTCACACTTTAATTATGTTTATAAAATTTTTTAATCACAACATCAAAAATCCGACTCGACAGACTATAGAGAAAACAATTTCGAATATTTAAAAAAAAAAGCATCAAAAAATATTAAAAACTGTATGAGTTATCATGTAGACCGTGCCAGAAAAAGTAGTTTTGAGAAAAATGCATTTAAAGTTTCAAGTGCGTTTCGCTCGAGGTCGCGCGCAGCTAAAGCAAGAACTTTATGAATTTTTTAATTTATTTTTTTAACTTACGTGTAATCTCCCATTCCAGCTTCATATTGTATGCCTTCCTTGTCAGTAAACAATTGTTGTTGTTTATTTTTTTCCAATCGACGAGTTGTTCTGGTCTCTTTTGTTGCTTTAGTAGCATTGATTCGTGCGTGTTTTAGCCGGTTCGCATTTTCTCCAAGACAATAGTGGTACCCTTCGTATCCAATTGTTATTCGAAGTAATCTTTCTATTCTTAATAAAGCCTCTGCCCCGTCATTAAAAGTTCATACAGCAACATTGGTAGCTATATCAACTATTCTCTTACTACCTGGACTACATTTGGGTGCAATCTTCCAAATTTTTGAATTGAGACTCTCATTTTCTATAATAACTTTCGATCTATGGGGAATTTGTACAATCGACTTACACAGAAATACGCCTAAAACTATAGAGAATAATAATCTGTAAAAAAAAAATCGATTTTTTGAAAATTCTGGACGTATGTAAGGCCTTAAAGAAGTGACATTTTTTCTGTCAACAGGGGACTGAGCTCGTCAGAAGCGGCGGAAATATTGGTAAAGAGGTAAATATTCCACAAATATCTTTACTATTTTTTTCGATAAAACCAAAAAAGATCAAACAAACAAATGAATAAACAATCATGATTAACTAAATATTTTTTACATTTTCAGTTCATGATGGGCGTTGGGAAAGTCGGAATGGGGGCCACTAATTTTGTAAGTATTGAAAAAAAATCAAACGTGACAAGAAAGAAAGGAAACATAGTTGTTATTAAAGAAATATTACCTTTTTTATAATTGTAGAATAGAGAAGTAATCCACAGTACCGGTAAAGTTGGAAAAGAGGTAAATATGTAGATAAAAGAATGTTCATAAGCGATTGTTTGCGAAGATAACATGGATTATGGATTGATTGATTTTTTTTTCGCTTCAACAGGCTACACGCGGCTCATTTAATGTGGTTGACGGTGCCATGAAAATGGTAAATAATTTTGAAAAAATTCATTTTAGCGCGATTGGATAAAAAAAGTATTATTTAAGAATAACTGAAGATGAATTCGCGCAATTTTAGGGCACGCAAGGAGTTGCCAGTATAGGAAACAATTTTGAAAAGGTTATTATTCAAAGACATATAAATATTTATGATTTTTTCAAATGGGAAGCACAATTATAATTGCTTAAATGTTTCGTTTTACAGATAACCCGTGGAGGATTCAACATAGCTACCAAAACTCTTGGAGTGGTATATTTTTACAAAAAATTATTTAAACGTGTTTTAATAATAGTTCAGCAACTTAAATCCAACTGTACAATTTTTACAGGGCTCTGCAGCTATCAGTAGAGTAGACAAAATGTCACAAAATGTGAGTATCATTAAAAGGATTAAAACATTAATCACCGAAAAAAGTTTTAATTGCCTTATTAACATTATTGCCTTTTAAATTACAGATGCTGAACAGAACGCATAATTTTGTAGTTGGTCGTCTTAGCCGGGTAAATATGAAAAAAATACGCATTTATCAAGCAATACGAATAAGAAAAATATAATTAAACACAAACGTATCGATGTTACTTCCCGTATGGTGGCATTTCAACGATTTGCATAACTAAGATTTAATTATTTATTAAATTTGTAGCTTATAAATAATACAGAAAATATTTTTTCACTTTGCTTCAGGTAATGTCAAATTCAACACAGGTTTATTAAGTAATAAAAAAAAACACAGAAAATTTGGACTTACAAAAAAAATTACAATTTCTATTCGAGCTATATCCATACATTTATTGCAGATTGAAGAAATGATGCGACCGAATGAAGCCAAACGTTCTGTAGAAGAACGTACGATGATCCAAAAACTTACGACGACCGCAAAACCTACAACGATCGAAAAACCTACGACGACCGAAAAACCTACGACGACCGAAGAACCTACGACAACCAAAGAACCTACGACGACCGAAAAACCTACGACGACCGAAGAACCTACGACGACCGAAAAACCTACGACGACCGAAGAACCTACGACGATCGAAGAACCTACGACGACCGAAAAACCTAAGACAACCGAAGAACCTACGACGACCGAAAAACCTACGACAATCGAAGAACTTACGACGACCGAAAAACCTACGACGACCGAAGAACCTACGACAATCAAAGAACCTACGACGATCGAAGAACCTACGACAACCGAAAAACCTACGACGACCGAAGAACCTACGACGACCGAAAAACCTACGACAATCGAAGAACCTACGACGACCGAAAAACCTACGACGACCGAAAAATTTACGACGACCGAAGAACCTACGACGATTTAAGAACCTGCGACGACCGAAAAACCTACGTCTGAAAATGCTACGACTGAAAAATTACATAACTAAGATTTAATGATTTATTAAATTTGTAATTTATAAATAATGCAGAAAATCTTTTTTCACTTTGTTTCAAATAATGTCAAATTCAACACAGGTTTCAATAAGTAATAAAAAAAAACACGGAAAATTTAGACTTACAAAAAAAATTGCAATTTCTATTCGAGCCATATTCATACATTTATTGCAGATTGAAGAAATGATGCGACCAAATGAAGCAAAACGTCCTGTAGAAGAACCTACGGTGACCGAAAAACCTACGACTGAAAATGCTGTCGATGATGACGCCACAGAGTACGGAACTTGATTTACTATAAAATTTGTTACTTCGAATCGGCCAAATTCACATAACAAATGAAGAACTAATTGAAAAATATAGTAACAAATAATCAGCACATTCTTTTAACATCTATCGTTGGAAAAAAACTAGAATGTATCCGGACGAAATGACCTCACCGAACTGGCGACTATTTCAATAATTATGTATTGTTTTACTTTAACTAATATAAAATAAATTATGAGCAATGAAAATAAAATTGTATTTCATGGGGTTTATAAACGAGACCATTTTCAAAACTATAAACCCTAACCGTAAGATTGACATATTTACATTTCATAAAATGTAGTTCCGAGCATTCTGAAGTGAAATATAGAAAATCTTTCATTCTATTTTGTATCCGAAAATTAAAACAAAATCAGAAGCAAAAGACATACAAACAAGACAAAATATTAATAAATATAAGTACAGCGATGGCTTGGTAATGCCGCTATGTCGTGTGACTGGGGTTGGAAGCAAACACAAACGCTCTACCTACCTGTAACGACTACAGAGCCACCTGCCCCATCAAAACTGCTGAATTTTTTTTTGGTGTTTTTTTTGCGTTTTTTTTTGTGTTTTGCGGGTGCAAGGAAGATTGTGGCAAACGCTGTGGATGCCGACGAGCAAGGCTACGTTGTTCAAAAGGGTGCAAGAACTGCCACGGACACGACTGCCAGAACATTCGGGTCATTGCATGCCACTGACGTAGTCAATGACGATGAAGGTAATGACGAAGACGATGAGCCCATTATAGACTATCTAGAATCATGAGATAATCTTATGGATAGCTTATCGCAAGATGATGAGGAGATCGACGAGGAACGAAATATCACAGACAACGACGACAATTCCGATTATATGGAAGATGATGAAGTTCGTAGCGTCGACATTCATGAGCCAGGTTGTTCAAACATATAAACACGGGCTAAGAAAAAAAAAGTCAAGGAATAATTTTGTCTACATTTTTTTGATAATTTGGAGACTAATGTACCATTTTTTTTACATTATGATAGTCATAATAAAAATATATTATGTTTATAACAATGAGTTACCGACTTATTTAAATCCTTACTGCTCCCATTTGTGTATAAAAAATATTTATAAATATTCTCCGGTTAAAATGTATTTCATTTTTTGCGTTGTTTTGAAATTATTCGCAAATAATCGGTAAAATCCGTTAGAAAACGAAGAAAAACATTTATGCTTGCATATCGGAATTTTTTTTACGACCTATTATTCGGTGATATATACTTGGTATCACTACAAGAATAAAAAAAAAGTTTCGTTGTTGAACAATTTTTTATAACAAAATTGTTATTAACAAATGGTATAAATAACGGAAATAAATAAAAATAATAATATCAACTTGTAGCGCGGAAAAAATCATTTAAAAACTCATTTCAAGCTTGTAAAAAAATTGTTATAAACATATATTGTTATTGCAAAAATCCATTTCGACATTAACAAATTTTTTGTAATTTTTTTAATGGTTAAATTTGCAAAGGGAAAAATAAAAGAAGAAATCACACTGAATCAAAGTTGAAAAATGTTAATTTTTTGTAATTGTTAATAAAAATTTAACAACAATAGCTGCGTTAAGAGAAAAAAAAATTCTGACATGCACTTCAAACAGAATTGTTAAATTTGCAAACAAAAAAAATCCCAGAAAAGAATTGTTTATTGTTAAAAACGATCCGAAAATATAATGTCGTTTGTTTACTTGCAAATAACGGCGCTGCGGTTGCATATATAGCGATATGTCAAGAGATTGCATTTTTAGAGCATCAAAAGACGAAGAAATTCTAAAAAGTTCCACGTTCTCCGATAATTAGGGCAAAAGTTACGCCCGTTTTACGAAAAAACGTAAATTATGAGAAAAAAAAAACACGCTTTTAAAAAATATCGAACTAAAAAGTTTAAAATAATTTTAAAAATAAAATTATGACAATAGTACATAAAAAATACTAGTATAATTGAGGGAAAAGCGTGTGGCGCTTTGTGCTATAATTATCGTATATCAAGCGCCCCACGCTTTTCCCTCAATTATACTAGTATTTTTTATGTACTATTGTCATAATTTTATTTTTAAAATTATTTTAAACTTTTTAGTTCGATATTTTTTAAAAGCGTGTTTTTTTAGTTTTTTTAAACTATATTTATTTTTAACTTTTTAGTTCAACATTCTTTAAAAGCGTGTTTTTTTAGTTTTTTTAAACTATATTTTTAATAAATAGTAGCTGTAGCTATCTACAGTATGTACGTTTTCGAACGAAGTATCACAGTATTATTACATATTACATATTATTATTATTATTATATTACATATATTATATATTATATATTATATATTATATATATATTATATTTTATATTATATATGTAATATAATAATATATATTATTATATATTATTATATTACATATTAGTATTATTACATATTAGATCCGCCATTTTGAATTTGAAAATTTTGAGGATGGAATCGTAATCAGCGACCCCGAAAACCCCCGAGTACCAAAGATCATGCGGTTTGAATGATTTTTTGCATTTTTGGCCGCCATATTGCATCCGCCATTTTGAATTTTGGAATTTTGAGGGTGGAATCGTAATCAGCGACCCCGGAAACCCCCGGGTGCCAAATATCAAGCGATTAAATGAATTTTTGCATTTTTGGTCCGCCATATTGGATCCGCCATTTTGAATTTAAAAATTTTGAGGGTGGAATCGTAATCAGCGACCCCGGAAACCCCCGAGTGCCAAATATCAAGCGATTCGAATGAATTTTTGCATTTTTGGTCCGCCATATTGGATCCGCCATTTTGAATTTAAAAATTTTGAGGGTGGAATCGTAATCAGCGTCCCCGAAAACCCCCGAGTACCAAATATCATGCGATTTGAATGAATTTTTGCATTTTCGGTACGCCATATTGGATCCGCCATTTTGAATTTTGAAATTTTGAGGGTGGAATCGTAATCAGCGGCCCCGAAAACCCCCGAGTACCAAATTTCAAGTCGATTGGACTAAAAGAAATAAAAGAAAAAAGAAACAAAGGGTTAAAAAAAGGAGAGTTACAGACAAACTGACAAACTGACAGACAAACAAACAAACATACAAGTGAAGCTAATATAAAGCGTGTAATGAGCAACGAATGGCCATCAAAACTTGAAATTGCGAGAAAAAAATTTGTGTGACATGAAATCTCTTCTTTCGATTGTTCTATTGCATGTAAAAAATCGTCGGATTTTTTCATACAAATTATCATGGGCAAACTGAATTTAGCAACTAAAGTGAGTTTTTGGAGTTTTCGTGCAAATCGAGCATTTTCGAGCTTTTTTTGTGTCGCTCTTGTCGCTAAACTATAATAGATAGACAGGTGCCATCACTAATTTTTTTATAGAAAATTTTATGCTCTACAAGATTGGTCCTATACATTTTTGTTCTCACTGTCACCATATTGGGAGCGTACGCCATGAAAGTGTGAAGAACGGGGAAAAATGTGGTTTTTTAACGGTTTTTATTTTTTGTTTGCAAAAACGAGCGGTGCTACAATCCCAACAATTCAGGTCCTTATTATGTACACCGTCCCGAACATTTTCCATATTTTTTCATCCAATGCTTAATTAGTGAAATTTTATGCCTTTTTTGGTTCCCATTTTACTGGCCTACCCGTGAATTAACTGGATGTACGAGAACTGACCGAGTCTTTCGCTAAGACTCATAACCAGCTTACGGGATTCAACGACATACAGCATCTTACAAAAGTCACACCCGAGACTCAAAAGATCGTTAGATTACAAAGTTCTAAAGAGAAATGTCCTTTTCCATTTTTCTGTACGATGAATCGCTGAAGAGATAATCTTAAATAAGTTGCAGTTGATGGCGACTACTCCGCCCAGCCATACCGGATTGCTTGAGGGGCAGGGCACTCTCCCACTGCGCGACTGCGCGGAGCACCGGTGCACCGAATTGGCTACCACTGTTCAATTAGTATTTCGGCGACGGTGTATTGGGGAAAAAAATGGAAAAGGATTTTTCGCTTCAGAATTTCACGATCTACATACTTTGTTGGTTTCCAGCTCGATATTTGATGGAAGATCTGTTACAAATTTGTCCAACTACTTCCCTAACGAAAATTGTTTTACATCCTTTATGAATAAGTCGGAAAATACTTGTAATTTTACGACAAAATCGATATGAATTTAGAAAGGTCAATACGAATGACACTTTTTCAATACGATCTTCTATCTTTCCATTTCATATTCCATTATCCCTTTCAGCCTTTCTCCTGTGCGTGGTTAATTGGAAGAAATCGATATGTGTCTGTGGACCATTTCACGATCGGTTATTTTCCTCTTACGGTATTTGTGTGAGAGAGTTAATCCGAAGCCGGACAAACGACGATATATATGGAATAAGTAGGGAGCTACGAGCGATCACGATCTCATGCCATCAGGCTTTTCAATAAGTATAGAGTTTTTGTTCTTTTTTCTCTGTTTTACGAGGTTTTTTTTCGTGAGTACTTCGCTTTATGGTGATGCTGAGAGCACCGCGATTCGATAAGAAATCCCGATCTCGATTTGCACTCGGTCGAAAAGCGATTGAGGCGAGTAGCTTACGACGAGGTCACGTAGAAGATTCGCAGACACTGCGTTCCCTCGTTTCCTTCAGCTTCCAAACCTTCATGGTAGATCTCTAATCCAAGATAAACGTGTCAGTATCTCACCCGGTAGTACTTGATACTATATATATTTGTGCATAAAATATAAATTCATGTATGGGGCGTTTTATACAAAATCTACTCGTACATAACTATTCACTTTCCTTTTTACGATGCTCAATATGAATTGAAAAATTAATCGGAAAATTTCATTTAACAAATATGATCCATATAAAAAAATATGGTATTTCTGACTATATTTTAACTATGCAGTATGTTTCCCTGAGGTGACAGAAATATTTTATAGTTACTGTAATCCACCAAATTATAGTTTTATTTACTATATTTCAATAATCAAATATATTAAGTGCACTTATTAATTGCAACAATGACATTTTTACATATAAAGTTAAGTATCTGCTAGGATACTAGTATGTCGCACAAAATATGTAGATCTTTTCACTATCACAGACAAATCACCCAATTATAGGAATAGTCAGAAGTATTTACTATACAAGATACCATTAATAACTTTTCTGATGTTATGCATGCCAATGACGATATAGTGAAATACAAGAAACCATATAGGGACGGGAATCATCCTATGCCGAAATTGTTTTAATGTAATTAATTTAATTTTCCCTTATTTTATTAAAGGAAAATTCCATTTGTTTTAAATGTTCAATCATCCCAAAAGACCAAACGCGATTTGCGATAAAAAAGAAAATTTTTATATTCACACTATATATATCTACATATTTTTTCTGTGGGTCAGGATCGAACTGCCTACCTACAGATTTCCTACCTAATGCCTACCTCTACCTAACTCGGGACCCTAACCACTAAACTATCGACAATTACAGAGTTCTTTGAAATTAAATTTCATCTATAAGCTACATGTTAGTGCACTTGGATTGAAAAAAGTGGATTGCAGTAACAACGTGTATCTCATCGTTCTCAAGATCACTGAATCCCAATCTAGAGTCATAATTTTAATTCGTTGGCGGAACCATTATCACTTGAGTTATCAACACAAAAAATCCAAAGTTCCGAAAATTCGGTGACGAAGTCATTGAATTGCTAGCAAGAATGGCTTTTTTTACAGTTACAGTAACCATCCTAGTTGCTAGTAGCCAGTAGCTATACCAGTTACAGTAACCATAGTAGTTGGTAGTTGCCAGTAACCATTCAAGTTACAACAACCATACGGCCCTGATATGCATATACCATATTCTTTCGATGGTTGATGAAATATCTACCTAGCAGGCTGGATCAAGTGCTAAACTCATAATTCAATTTTTTTCAGTTCAATCCCGCCGAGCGAACTTTTTTTTTATTAATTGCATACATAAATGATTTTTTTTTCTTTTTTTAAATAGACACGTGGATAATTAATTTTAGATATTATTACAAAAACTATTTTGCTACATGTCTATTTAGAAGAAGAAACGGATTAATGAATGTAAGCCATTGCGAGTCTAACACTGATCCAACCTGCTAAGCTGATATTTTGTAAATTAATGAAAGAAAATGGTACATGCTCATCAGGACCGTACTGTTACTATAACTAGTATGGTTACTGGCCTCTAGCAACTAAGATGATTACTGTCACTGTAAAAAATAGCCATTCTAGCTAAAAAATAAAATTGGTCGTAATGTTTCGTTAATAGTTACTGTCGTAAACTATTTTAGTGAGCTTTACTCACCGGAAATTAATAATTACTATGGAAATAGTGTAAAGGTGATTAAAACTGCGATGGTTTGATCAGAATGAAAATATGCTGCTGTTGATCATATTTTTGTCTAAATGGCAACTTGTTCATAGTTTTGTATTTTACCATATTTTGTATTGTTAAGCTTTTTACCACGACTAATAGCACTTTTTATATGAGATGTTGTTATACACACCATTCAGATCATATGTTCAAATGAACATTTCAATTATAGTTAAGTTAACTATAATATGATATTCCTGTCAATACATTATAGAATTCTACTATACCATATTTTACTATGTTAGTTTATGGGAAAATATCATGGTCTTTTCTCTCAGTGTACATTTTTTGAACAAACATCGATTGACACTTTTTTAAAATATAAATCCGCCCTCATATCGTCAGTAACTGAAATGGTCGAATGACAGGAAAACTTGAAGAGTACTTGAGACCGCACGAGTCATTCACTTCCGGTCCATTAACGGGACAGACCTAGTTAGAATTTTCGAAAAATCGATTTTTTTTTTATTTCATTTTCAAAAAGTAGAATCTCTTACGAACATTTTCCGCCCAGGTAAATGTAAATCGGACCATTATTCGCTGAAATACAAGACTTTGTAGCACGTCGTGTCTGAGCCATAGGTAAGCAGGTAGCGGACTTGAAGTGCGTTTTTCTCGAAACCATGTTTTTGAAGTCGGTGATCACTGTAGCTCGAGAACGGCTTTACCGATCGGGTTGAAATTTATATCACTTCTTCTATACATGGTAGTCCTCCATATGAACGAAGGATTTTTTTTTTGGATAATTATTTTTATTTTTAATAGCAAAAAATGGAACTGATATTTTGGTCAAAAAAAAACTTTTGACTTTTAACGGCCGCCATTTTGTGAAAAATGGAAATTTTTCAAAACCCTTCGTTCAACTGGAGCATTATATCATTAACTAAAAATCCCCTCCGTTTTTTTTGTTTCAGATGAGCCGTTGCAGCGTGAGCTTGATCACCGCAAACCGTGTTTTTTTTTGCAGCGTCCTCGGCAATTGACGGTCACCAGCTTATTTCGATATGTATTGTGTTGAAAAAATTGCAACATATACATTACATATGTATCTTTTAAACGGAAGAACTTTTGTTGTGAATTATTTTATCGTTTGACCAAAAAAAAATCGGAAAAAAGGCCTTTTTTTTGACGTTCCAACTAGGTCTGTCCCGTTAAGCGACAAATTACTCGTGGTGACTTTGCCTATGCTTCATCTCTCCTGTCATCAAACATCTTCATAATCGAGCATCGCGTCATGACTCCTTTTTTTTCCTGGTCACACTTATTCACTTTTCTCTTACCTGTTAATGCGATTGAATCTTCCTCGAGATACTCATTATTATTATTATATTATTCAATAATGACTGTGATTATTTTTTTGTATTGTCTTCTCGTATATATTTGATTGTTATTGTCACTTTGGAATTTGCCAAACGTTTCATACCCTCATTGTCCTTTTTTCTTTACTGTTGTTTGGGTTTATCAGGTTGTAAATCGTTATTTTTCTCTTGACTAATCAGAATTATATTGCTCTTAATCGTCAGTCAGTTGAAACACGTTCGTATGCACTTTTTGCATTGCTAGTAGTTCCGAGTCGGCTTCATAATACGAGAATCCTGTTCTCCGTCATACTCTCGTTGAAACTCATTCGCCATGAGAAAGAACGAAAGAGAGGTCGGTGAAAGTAAAGCTTGTTGTTTTTTTATTCCTCCTCTATTCCATTTTTCTTTAGTATTTCAATTCTCTCGTTCTCTCAGTTAACTCGTATGCCACAGAAGTTCGAGGGATATAAAGAAAGAGGTGCCATTATACGGGGGCTTTTTTGTAACACATATATAGATATATATTTTAACACACGTACGTGTCCGCGTCTCTCGTGAGACCAGAACTACTTCGCCGATCTCATTCTCTCGCAAAATTGATAGGACAGCCTCGAGGGCACAACCGCACCCACTATTTTTTTGCTTGTTCTTTTTTTTTTTTGGAAATCATCGTTCTCATTGAAGTTGTTCGCAAAAGATGAAATGAAAGTTTAGTCTCTCCCATTCTCCGTACTGCCACGTCTCCGACACTTCTCCATTGTCCTCACGTTTTTTTCTACTTTTTTTACTCCATTTTTGCTCCCCTTTTGCTTTGATTTTTTCTTAGCTTTTTTTTCTTTTTCTCAAACGTTACGAGAGTTACGTTCGATCTCTGCATTGTTATTCATACTCTACAACATTCGGGCCGGTTGTAAAGTGCGATCAAGATTAAAACTATCCCATAACTGACGAGACCAAATGGTGAACCTTCGTGAGATGTTCTTTCACACTTTCTACCGATCTTCTCCGATACAAAGCGTATATTCAAAAATTGAAATATCGCGTATTCAGTTTTGGAAAAAAATTTTCTTCACTTTAAATTCATCATCATTTTTTTATAAGCCAAAATATCGATCTATTTTCAGAAAAATTGCTCGCGATCGTTGACGAAAAAAATCAATAAAAAAATTGGTACTAGGTTTTTGCAATGGAAGAAAGAATTGGAAACTCAAAATGGCACACCGGGAAGCTAAAAATATCGATTATTCGAAATAAAAGTCTGTTAAGGTGATTGGGAAAATGACAGAAAAAAAATTATGCAACGATTTGAACTCTGGGCAGAAAAAATGTATAAAAAAAAGAATTGAAAATCTTGTAAGAAGAACTACATGAAAAAACTTATTTTTATGAAACTCCGCGAAATATCGGTTGGGATTGTCGGTAAAATAGTCGATAAAAAAATCATTAAAAACATTGAAAATAGATCGAAACATTAAATATTTGGGAACAATATTGAAGATTCAAGATTAAAAATGTGTAAGTCCAAATTTTGATTTTCAAAGATGAAAATCGATACTCGAGGATTTTTCGGTTCAAATGTAAAAAATCGTACGAAGAGAAGAGTGAAAGCGAAAACTCGGACAAGTTTCCAATACTTCCTGGTAATGCTTTTTTTGTTCTAAGATTCTCAGGTGTTCTGCTGGGACTGCCTCGACAAACGAGCTCTTTGATTAAGTCTAATTATCACGTCCTGTGTAATCGTTACGTCGATTATAGCTCGAATTCATCTTGGCCTTATTCTTCACTTCTGTTATTTTTTTCTCTTTCGATTTTACGTTGCACCGACTTAATCCTTAGAATGGTGAAAGTGAGTGTGCGTTATTGTAATGAGCCTGGATGCGTTATATCCTGGTAATCTTTCGTGGGAGAAAAATTATTTTTATGGGTATTTGGACGAGTCAAAATATGAATACGAGTTCTGTCAATATTGATATTTCTCTTACGGATTTATTATTTATTCGTTTTATATTAATTTTTTTTATTGCTTAATTTTCCTTTTACACGTGATTTTTATTCATAATTCTTCGTTGTTCGATTTAAATTTGTTCTTTGTATAAATTATTTTTTTTTCTCATCATTTAAAACGCTTTAATTATTGGTTTTAATTATTTTAGAACAATCTTTTCATAACGATGAACGTTGTGATAAAATTGCAATGTTGGAAAACCCGTTAGCCTCACTCGACTATCACAATAAGACGAGAAGTTGAATTGAAAAGGTATTTAGTGTAACGGTACTGTAAGATGTTGCATAAATTATTAAACCCCGTACGAACAGATAAGAGAACTTTACACGCCAATAGATTTACAAGCTCCAATTCCACGATAGCATGAAATTTCATTAAAAATCTTAAAAGAATATAAATAATCGTAAATTAATCCTAATTTTTATAGTTCTTGAACCTTGTATTAAGAGTCGCGGTAGCGACTCGAGACAAGTACATTTACAAGCGAGTGCTACAAGACACATTTATAGGAAGCGCCACGATTCTACTTGTTTTCAAAAATTGTTTCTTTAATATTTATTAAATAACAGCGTTTTGGAGGATTATTCAAGTTCACGTATTTGTTTTTTTTTCTTTTTATACTCACTAAACCTCTGAGTTGTGGCATACTTCGCATTCCAAAAACCTTTAGCTTTAATATAATAACAATTCGACAAAATTAGTTTATGTTAAATTTACAGGATATAATAATATTAAGGGGAAACGCCACTGTGACGAGTCCAAAAATTATATATTTTTTTACATTTTCTTATAGTATGTATGTTCAAAATTATGTAAACAAAATTTTAAAGTCAAAAGTAAATATCGATATTTGAGATAACACTTTATTTGATGTCAAGAAAAAAGCAACAAAAAATTCAAACGCATTTTCCTCGAAACGACTTTTTTCGACCTTCTCCCAGCGAATACTCGAAGATCAATGAATCGATTGAAATTCTTTATTTTTTAAATATTCTTCATCGTAGTGACCAAGTTTGTACGTGGCCGATTTTGAAAATTTTCATAATTACTATTTTTTAAGAACGCTTAAACAAAAAAAGGTCTAAAAATAAAAAAAATGAAGAAAAACATTTCAAATGGCTGCCATTTCATGAAAAAAAATTAAAAAAAAACGGCCACGTACACCGATGCTTACATTCATACAGATATTGAAATTTTTTCATTTGTTATTGTCTGATAACACTAAACCAAGATTTCGATGGGACAATGAAGAGGACTTTTCTTTTTTATCGTCGCATGGAAGCTAAATTTTCTTTTTTCTAATTTTCCATTCTAATTTTTCTGAATTTCTATTTTTTTCTAAATTTTCGTTTTTTTTCTTATTTTTATATTTTTCTAATTTTCTCAATTTTCAATATTTTTCAATAAAAATTGGTATTGAAATAGTTGAATATATACTCAATAAAATATCCTTCACCCGATCCTTAAAAAAAATTAGTTATGCCTGTGAAAAAAAATTCCCATAAATTGACAATTTTTTGGCCCGTCATAGTTGCGTTCCCTCTTAATATTGATGAACATAAATAAACAGAGAAAATGCTAGAACTGCATTTAGTAAATAAAATGATGTATTTATGATGATTGAAAAATAAAAATAAAAATAAAAATTAATTTTTCGAGTAAATTGAAATTGATGTATGAATCAATTTTCGCTAGGGAATCTTCGAAACCTCATAATTATCGAATGGCATAAATAATATAACGAATCAAGAGGCAACGAAGAGGTTGTTAAATTTTATGAACCGCAGACAGCTTCTCGTATTACAAGGACTCGTTACTCATATATCAACTCAACTGTCCAGTGTTTTCTTAATGAGTTCCTGCTCATGGTCTAAAAATACATGTATTTATTATTTTGCAACATAAACCCGAGCGTAGAACAGCCTAAAGAAATGTATGATCGTTTGTGCATCTCCAACGCTTGATAGGCTTATTTCGAGCAAGTACAAATTTGACCATGCCTGAAGATCAAATTTATGGTTCACGGGACCATAACTTTGCCATAACGAGGTTATTTATTGAGAAAAAAGTGCTTCAAAGATAATTTAAATTTTGAGACAACCGAATTTATTTTCTACTGTCTTCAAAATTTCAATATTTAAGATTTTTTTTTGTCATTTGCTTTTATGGTTTTCAATTAACCTATAAAAAACAATAAATATGCATTTTCTCCATCAAATTCAACAATCTTTTTGACATCGAGTAGAAAGTAGCCAAGTTTTGTGTTGTCGGACTGTCGTGAAGAGTACTTCGATACAGATAAATCAGAAAGAAAGACAGAGAAAAAGACACATTGGAATAGTAGCACGCGAGAAAATGCCACTCCACCGAGGACACAGAAGTAGAAACACGCGTATAAACGTTCAAACATGAGACATTCCATTCGAGATGTGTCAGGCTTTGAATTATCTGCACATTTTAAACATTATATCGCCAAATTTGAATATTGTTCAATATTAATATTTATAGAAAAGAAAGTGAGCAAAAAAAAATAAGTGAAAAAAGATTCGACTGGATTTATATGCCAGATTGCGTAGCTTCGTTTGGAAGAAACGTTACGAGGTTGGCCACCTGGCGGTGCATTCGGGAAGCTCGATTTTTTAAAACTCATTTCAATCATTTTTCCCCCCATTTGAACCGAGATCTTACTTTTTGTGGTGCAGAATGACGGCCATATTCATTTTTTGTGTACTGTTATTGCTTTTCGGTAAAATTAATGGACGCATTGCGAGGTTGCATAAAAAATTAAATGTGGAGTACGAAAAATCATTTCGATTTGAGATGCCTGTACATGTACCGAGTTCTGAACACGCAAGGCTAAGCGAGTACTGAGAGACAAGTGCAGTCAGGATGTTGTTGGCGTGGATGAGAGAAAAAAAACGCGGAGGAGGAGAAGAGCCAAGAAGAATCGTATCGAGGACTGGGACGGCACGAGCTCACGATTTCATTCATCGACTCGTTAGTCTCGCGAGTCCATACGGTGAATCCCCCTTCCCCTTTGGATTCGCAGTTAGGGAGAGCAAACACAGCATCTCTTCGCGTGTGAGGCGCCGTTTGATCTAAAAATCTACAACGAGAAAATTTTCCCTTACGAACATACACACAGGCACAAATGGCAATTCAAAAGAATTTTATTCCTTCTTTTTCCTCGTTAAATTTATCTGGACAGTTGGACAAGGAGGACAACCGATAGAAACGCTAGTAGAAAATTTCCCTGTTAATAGAAAATCGTGTTAATGGATGTGTTACCAGAAAATAATATTTCAATTAGCAATTTTTTTCTCGATTTCCATGAATGATCGAGATTCATGCGAGCCATTATTCACTACGATTTATTTTAATTGGATTATCTCGTGGGTTTTTTTGAGGGGAATTTCACATTGGAGACAACGATGATCTGGGAAAGAAGACATATTCAAAATAACAGTTTCTTATATTCTTCTGTTTTTCCCCTATTTCATGACAGATGCAAATCATTTAAAAAAAAATAATATTCAATACACCAATCGTCTGATTCAATTGATTTCCTCCTAAATTTTTCTACAACGTTTTTATCTCTCTCATACCTCGCTCTGTTGTAATTTGTATTCACTTAGAAAATCAATCAGAGTTGAGTGAATATTTGCGTGTATCACGAGACTTTCTTCGAACGTATAGTAAAAATTCATAATCATTTACAAATTGACCCCGATCGTCGGAGGCTGGAAAAGTTCACGTCTTAGGGTCCATTCACCTATCAATCTATTCGCGGATCTTTTTTTTCTCATTTCGTTTTTTAATTCACGATCGTTAGAGAAGAGATTCGCAAAGATCGAATCTCTCGCACGTCTTCGCCTCTCTCTTTGCTGTCCAAAGACTTGTAATTTCAAGCTGAGACGAGGGGAGGCGATTCTCTTTAAAAAGGAAGAGGGACACGAGGAAGAGATTCTTCGCAACGAAACGGAAGAACCGCTTTGGCCTCCATATTGAAATAACTTTAAAACCTGTGTCTGTTTATGTGTGTACGTGTGTTTATATACACGTTGAAAAGAAAGCGCTGACCCGAAGAGACTCGCGAGGTGAAACGAGATATTTCGATATTCCTTTCGTCCTTTGCGAATCGAAAATCATCTTGCTATCATCCATTATTAACTCGCTAATATCATTTTTATTCTATTTATCTTATAACTCCAATTTTTCCTCTGTTTTACAGTAAGAAACAAGCCGCTGGAATTTTTGTCGTCTTTTTTTGTATGTGTATACGTCAAAAAAGAAACACTCTCCTCTTCTGTCCCTTCATTCTCCCCCCATTTTTCATTTTACATAAAAATTATTGTAAATCCATACAGAGACCAGAAAAAAAAATATTAAAAAATTATCGCGACTCAAAGAAGCGAATAAAATAAAATGAACTGCAAGAACAAGAGTCTATTAGAAACCCGTTCGAGTAAAACACATACGAGTATAAATCAACCCGGTGAAACAGCTTTAAAAATACATTTAAAAAAATGAAATTTCTATTTCTATTCGAGGTGTGTATCGCTTCCTGAAATTTCGTTATCATTTTCCCACGGTACTGGACCGAATATCAAATGTGAAAAACAAGCATCGTGCTAGGCTCGCGTTCCACTTTTATTTTCTATTATTATCGATGCAGCACGAGGAACTGGTGAGGAATAGCGTTAGAGGCAAAATACAGTATACATGAAGATGGTAAAAAAAGAAAAAGAAGGAAAAAAACCCCTCACGTGCCGATATACGCACAGGTGAATGGCGCGGAAACAGGTGAGTTACACAACTTTTCCTTCTATGTATCATTATAAACTATACGGGTCTCCCAGTTCTCGACATTAACGAGAACGTTCCCCCCTTAACGTTGTAACGAGGACATGCTCTGGCATACATACACGAGCGCATATTTGTACACGTCTTTATATACCTATATAAATGTTATTGTTGACGTATTAACGCGAGTACTTACATATGTATAAATTTAAATAAACAAGTGTCTGTATATATATGGGGCATTCCATGAATCCAGAAAAAAGTTCTATTGAGATCTACTATAGGATCATTTATTCGAATTTTTTAAAATTTAAATCAACAAAATTTCTATTCGTTTCATCTAGAAAGCTGTACAGCTTTACAAATAGATAATGCTATTTGGGTCTGTTTATTCGAATACCTACGTTAAAGCTTCTTGCTCTGGCCACCATGTGGCGCAGAGCGTCGAGGCATTTCTCACATACGATTTGCGCTCTAGATGTGCATAAATTGCGAGAACCAAAGTATTATTATTAATCTGACTGACTACGTCTAGGAAGACGAACGTGAATTTTTGTGCCTACCCAGGATCGCAGACCCATGAAAATATTATTAAATAATATCATAATTGAATATGGTATAATTAATATTAAAAACAATAATATAAATATTATTTTTGTTTCAACTTTTCATATTCGTTCAATTTTTAAGGTACTTCGGTAGAGTTTGGCCGAGTCCAAACGTGATCCATTTTTCAAATTTGTAAATGGAAGATTAAATTAGAAAATCGATTTTAAATATAATTCTCATTGAAAATAAAATTTGTCAAATTGCGTATATTCTTATAAATCATCTAAATGACAATTAAAATTTAATAAGATCTTGGCCTGACTTATGTAATAACAGATCGGTGGATCGGTGAGAATGTAAACATAACCTCGAAAATTCTGCCGCACGATGAATTGATTGCGAACTCCTTCGGGGTTTTATTAACCTCCAGGCGGCTGGCATTTATGAAAGTGCCCACGTCATACTTTGAAAATTTTTTTCCTAGAAAAATTTCCAAACGGACTAGTAATATGGCTCGACCTTGAGATGATGCCGATCGGCATCATCCCGGTCGCCTAGAGATTAAAGAAAATCAACTGAACCAACGTAAACGTTCACTCGAAACTAGAAATATGCATTGAGTAGAAAAAACTTGGAAATGAAGCAGCTAGTGGCTAAGAAAGACAATCGTCTAATTGACATTTCGTATCGGGGGGCCAGGGAGATTAGAGAGGGCACAGCGTGCTTTAGAAATGTACACGGAATCCCAGTCTGAACGGGTGGCGCAGTGATCGGAAAGATTATAGCTATACGTATATTGAGATCAGACTGCGCAAGCGCGAAAGAATGGTCACTTTCATCATATGAACAAATTTTATTACTATAGTTACGATCTTTCCGGCCCATGCGATACTGGTGGCATAGCGAAGAACTAATTCAAGACGGAATTTTGAGGATGCCCCCACCACTTATTTTCCTATGCTGTGCCCACTCCTTCTCTCTAGCCTCCCTGTGGCGGGCATAAATGAGCCCCCATCTTGATTGTTTACTGACTTCCGAGAGAGAGAGAGAGAGAAGTCCGAGTCAAACTGACAGAATTCTGCTATGCGTGTAATTTTATTCGTGATTTCTCAATAATTATACGGTGAATCAAATTCAATTTCTCTTACAAGATTCTTCACATGTCACAGATTAGAGTAATAAGTTTTTTTTTTCGTGGGTTGCACGACAAATTTTCGAGTATTCTCGAACTTAAAGTTCTAACCTGTGCTATCGTGCTGCGTTCTCCTATGGTCGCGATGTATTTTTAAAAGCTAATGTCTCAAAAACTACACTGTTGCAAAAGAGTTTAAATTTCACCAACATGTAAAAAAAATTATCTTCTTTCGATTTCATGCAAAAAAATATATGGTCACACGTGGATCCCAACTCTACCGAACTACCTTAAGATAGAAATATGTCCGATTTTAATACATATATTACATATTTCATTAATCAAGAATGTAAAAATATGATGAAAAAAAATAATTTTTTAAAGTTAAATAGATCTCTATTTGGCCGTGAGACAAGGAAAAAAATTTATTTGATTTAACCAGATTTTTTCTGGGTGTGCCAAGTGAGCCACTTTTGAACCTTTCATTTTTTGATTTGGCTCAAATTTTTTTGTGTTATAATACACATTCAAAGAACCTCTCTTGATTGACGGACGTTTTGAAAAAAAAAAAAGAGTTTGATTTGATCCATTTCTCGGAAAGTTAGTGGCAATCGAAAAAAAAAACCTTCGAATTTCGAAAAACAATCATACTTGACCCGCCGATTGACAAAAAATTCTGAAAAAAATCGAGAGGTTCTTTGAATGTATGTTATAACACAAAAAAATTTGAGCCAAATCAAAAAAGAAAGGTTCGAAAGTGGCTCACTTGGCATGGAATGGCCCATATATTTATTACGGTGTTTATGGGAAGATTGTGAAAATCGTTCAATCTGAAACACACATGCCACACACAGATTCGATCAATTGACAAACTTGTTTCGACTTCGTAATATCATTTCCTGATTCTCAAACGTTAATTAAGTTAAAAGAGTTAACCAAATCTCGAGGCGTTTGAAAATAATCTGTGGCCTATCAATTTTATCACTATGATTATTGATGATTTTTTCAAAATCGATTTTGTACCATTTTAATTACACATGAATACTTAATAGTTTAACAAATTTATATATCCTTTAAAATAAAAATGTAATTTAAATAAAAAATCAATTGATTTAAATAAAAAATGTAATTGCTCGAAATGGTACGAATCGATAATCCTGTCGATAAAATTTGGTAATTACAAACGATTTTAATCGGAAATTCATTTCTCCCACCCACGTCGATAATTACGGTTTGAACATTATTAAATTCATCTGCGTTTGTGTGTAGAATCACGTGCGTGTACTCGATGAAAGAACGCAACGCGATTACTCAATAACGACGATTATATACACGCTGCAATGACGATGTGCCTTACTTTGAGTTCGTTCGCATTCACGTTTGTGTGTTCGTGTTTCTTATATAAATTCTACATGTGCACAAACGTTTGTATGTATGGATAAAAAATTCAATTTATTTATATATCTATATTTATAAATAATAACATTCTATATATATATTAGACTATTTATGGTAATGACAATTTTTTATGGTATGGATTCAGCCTCTCTCGAGGCTGGTAATGCAGGAAAAGCAACGTCATATAGAAAAATTCCTTGAGTATGCCAGAGTTCGCGTGAAGAAAGCGTGATCGAGGAACTCTTAAGAATAAAATCTGCAGGACTGAGAGATTGACTATTAAACATTAGATTGATAATTAAACATTAATCGATCATCGAACATTTTTTATTATCATTTTTATTATTTACATTACTTATTCAAATTTTTATAGAAATTGAAATATATAATGCAGCACATTTTTATGTTGTATATCGGCGATAAAAATGATGTTCGTTTGGAAACATTTTATTAACCATTCAAAACATTCAGTGGACCATTTGAATAATTTTCATTTTTCAAATTGCCGGCCAAATACTTAGTACTCTTCCTCTCTCGCTTTTCCTTTACCTTTGTACACATCTTTCTGTAGATTATCTTGGAGTTTACGTAAACGCAAACTGTGTTTACCAAACCAACGAAGAAAGATACGGTTAATTTGATCAGATACACCGTTACAAAATTTGTCAATATTTATATTTTTTCTTTCGTCGCCTCATTATTTGGCATACTTATACGCAAGGTTTAATATGAATTTTTCATTGATATAATAATATAATAATTAATCATAGCAAATTAATGAAAAAAAAATTAAATAATAATTAATAATAATAAAACAATAATTCATTAAACAAGCTTTAAATCTTTACGAAAGTTGCAATCTCATTGATGGTACGATTTAATTTTTTCGAATTAAGCAAACTAATTGGATAACTTCTAATTTAAAAAATTGTAAATATCGAAATTTATTTAAAATTTCATGCATTGTAAAAAAGTGCATGAAAATTTTCAAGTATAAATACATTTTTCAGGAAATATTGGCACAAAAATGTATACAAATGAATGAACTTTGCTCCAAAAATTTACGAAAAGTTTCACATATACAAATATATTGAAAATAATGGGGTTGTTTTGAAATTTCGACTTACCGGATTGTGTCCAACATTCCGGGCATTCTTGGCAAAGCATTGACCAGTCGTACATGAGGTCCTTGAAAGTGGCCATGGTCGATGGCAAAAAAAAGCAATTATATAAATTTTGACTCCCGCAAAAATTTTGTCTGTTTTTCCCTTCGTATGTTTCGTCACCTCTGAACTTTCGCGAGGTCGTCGCACTGAGTATCGAAAAACAAAAACATCAAATTTCCGTCTTAATAATTTTTTTTTTCGTTCACTTCTATTTGAACGAAGAGTTTCGTAGAAATTTTCACAAATCCCTCAATTATCATTGGCGTCATTAGAAATATTTATAATTGAAAGTCCACCGGCGGTTGGAGAAAAAAAATGTGGCAATTAATTTCGACAGATTTTTTTGTTAACCGTTGAAAAAATATGAATTTTTATCACTTTTTTATTTTCCAAATTAAGCCTTAATTTTAAAGCCGGCTTTTTTCAATCCCATATGATCATTTATTTTGAGCTCGTAATTTTTGTTCTCGTTAATTAGTAATCAATTTTAAAAGCCATTTCTCCATCCTCGTGATTAAATTAATTTATTCTGGATGGTTTTTCGGTTTATTTATAATGTTTAGAAAAATTCTTTAGAGAGCACATGGACGAGGAGGCTAAAAGTAGTCGGTATTACCTTGGGACACCTCGTTTTCTGCGGTAGCGCGAGTTCGTTTCGAACTCGGCTTCGGCGAACCTCTCTTTTACTCCTTCTTCGACCATAATTTCTCCTCTCTTATTCTTATTTTTCTATCCTTTTCGCTTTCGTGTTTCTCCGATCGTACAGTCCATACTTGTCCAGATTCACAACAGGTTCGCCTCTCTCTCTCTCTAATTCTCGAATCCCTTCCACTCTGTTTTTATTTCTCAAAGCCGGTCACTCTGCCTCCCTTCACGCATACGCGGACAGCATTTGCATTTTTATTCACGTTTCTCATTTCTGCAATTTATTTCAATAATTTTCAATATATTTGTCATCTGTTTTCGTCAGTTTTTTAAATAAGTTTTCGCTTATTTTCATTATTTAAAAATTATTTTTGGTTCTTTGCAACAGTTTACAAATACATTTGATTTTTTTTATAACGTTTTTACGTAATTTCTTTTAATACTTTTAATTCCAGAAGTCAACATTTGGGTCTGAGAGATCCGAAAGAAAGTGGAAAATCTCGTGATTTTCGTCTCAGCGAAATGTTTTAATTGGCTCAAATGGTTTTTTTGCGAAAAATATGGAGCGTACGAACATTTGCGGAAACCATAGCATTCACAAATCGGCTGAGTCTCACTGATCCAATGTGTGCAATCTTATTGAATTTATCAATGTACTTTTTCGAATTGTCGATCGATGGTTATTATTATTATTATGTTCAACTTGTTTTCATATTTTGAAGCATGGTTAATCGTTTTTTTTTTCAAAATTGTACATTAAAAAGTTTCGTAAATTCATCAATTTTCGATGTTTATTTGTAAATGCTCATTAAATATTACAATAAACATAATAATTTTAATTCTTCCTACCATTGTACAAAAAAAAACTGTTAAAAAATGATAAATGAATGAAAATTCGTCGGAATGTATATTAATTTTTATTTTATATACACAAATTATTTCGGAGCTGACGATAACTTAAATTCTATTAGAAATAAATCTACGTTTTTTTGACTTTGAGAAATCCGGCCGTGTTCGAGAAATATTTTGCGTTTGCCTCGTTAACTTTTTTCTCGGCAGCTTGAGGATTCACAATTTCCAAGCCCTGCAATGGCGTGAATGCGACACTCGAGGCCGTACCCGAAACTTGCTTTTTCACCGTTGTACTTCCGCCCCATTGTTGTTGCTTCTGTAAATTTTTTTGCAAAGTTTTCGATATTCGAACTTTTGTCTTTTCGTCAATCTGTGGCAAACGGATTCGTCCTGTGCCAGCTTTGCCTATCGTCCCTCGAGAATATCCAAGATCCTCCTGATAAGCGTCGTTCTCGATCTACGAAAAAAACGCAAATTATTTCAATAATTCGAGCTCGAAATCGAGCAAAGTATTTTTCTTCGACATTCAAAATGCAACCGTTTTTTTCATTCTTTTTAATTAAAATATCAGGATTACATTTTCGGCATTATTTTCATATTTTAATGGAATTTTGAAGCAATTGTCGGGAAATACTTCATTTTCTAACAGAAGATACCGAAGTAAAGTGAAAAATGGTGCCAAAAAAAGGTTTTTTCTTCGAAAAATTCGAAAAGGAAACCGAAATTTTCGGAGTTTTGAGGGTCATGATCCATCAAAAGAAACTCGACAACTTCCGATTATTGTTTTCCAGTGTTTTAAAAAAATTATTATTTTGTGGTAAAAAGAAAAGAGGCTTTAAAAAAGAATTAAAAATAAAGGAATAAAGAAATTATAATCTTCCAAATAGAAAATAATTTATAGTAAAAAGAAAATAAAGTGGCGAGAAAAGCTGATTATTAAACTCCATTCACTGAAAATTAAAAATTCTAAAAAATGGGAAGTTTTTTCCAGCACATATGGTCAAAAAACACCGATAGAGAATTCGTAGAAAAAATATAAAACGAGCCGCCATTATTTTCGGATTTTTGTAGAAAAAAATGGTGATTTTGTGATGAAAGAGGAAAAAGAAGCCACCAAAATAATGAAATAAAATTGGCTCCGAATAAATTTGTTAACTTACATCAGCGAAATTCATCCGATTAGCGTGTTTACGAAATTCTGTAATGGCATAACGCTCCTTCATTTTTCTTACGCGTTTACCACCGCGCTTCTTTCGACCAGGGTCGATTGGTTTTGGCAGAGGTTTTACAAATTTCACGGGTGGTGGTTCTTGCAATTTGTCCAATTTTTTTTCTATCTCGTCGCGCAACGCTTGTCCAATGTGGCCATCGGTGCTTTCGTGACAGGCATCAACGCGAGCTGCCAACATGCTTTTTGACGCAACGAGTCTCGCTGCTTTTCGTCGCAGATCCTAAAATAATAATATTCGTTTTAATAATAATAGTTAATTTATTGATAATAACGAGTTTGGAATCTAAAAAAAACATTCGTACCCAAATTCGTGAAACTCACGTGTTGTAATTCCGAATTTTGACATTTTCCCGGTTAGTAAAATCGACTCCATTTTCAATTTCGATATTTTAACACGATTTTCCAAAAGTCGCGGACACGAGTTCGTCATGAATTCGCCCGTTTTCTTCAGATTTTCAAGTATCACGATAAAATTTACGACCGAAATTGATAAAAGCTGTTATTTTTTAATTGAGCATAGTTTTTAAGAAAGTATGATTTTTCGCTATCATCTCGAAAATTTCGGGTCAAATTTTTTACTGAAGATTTGTTTGTTGGGATAATGATCATTGACCGATATTTTGTGGGAAAGTTTTTTTTTTAAATTTGTACTTACCGGTGGAGTTTCTTGGACAATGTCCGAATAGTAAATGAATCCGGTATGGGGAAGAGCTGCGACCTGGGAAAATCCTGACAGAGTTGTTTTTTGGGATCCGAGAACAAGAACGTTGCAGGAAGGCATTTTCGAAAGTTTTGTTAAACCTCCGGCGACACCTTGAGTATTTAAAAAAAGAGGAACAGAAAAAAATGATTAAATTTGAAAATTGGTTAAAAATGAAAAATAGCCGTGAAAAAATTAGAGACACAAAACTTGGTGCATTATTCATTGAAAATAATGTTCTAAATTCGTAATTACCCATTATCTTAGCTGCCGTAGATGCGCCAACAATGACGGAAAGATTTGGAGCGATGAAGGCCATTCTGCTTTCAACATATTCGAATATTTTCGATTTACAATTGTTCAAATCAACAGACATGTCACATGCCTCGCAGATTGCGTCTTTTTCCTCATTCGTCAAGTATTGACTGGAATAAAAAAAGAAATTTATACAAAATTCATGCAAATACATTAAATTAAATCAAAAATATTAAAGTCTACTTTTATTTTTTTAATATTGTCAGTTATTTTCTGAATTCCAACATGTTTGTTGACATTATTTTGGAAATGAAATAAAATTAATTTGGAAAAATTGGAGAGCATTTTTACTCATAATTTTTTTTTCTATACATCGTAGAGTATGAAAAATTTTATTATTCTTTGTATGAGTAAAAAAAATATAAAAATAACAAATAAACATACCCTTGGGTAGTTGAAGCCGTAACGGAAACGACCATTATCGTAGCTTGTGTCAAAAATTGTTGCAGAGTTTCATTGTTCTTTGCTCTGTCAAGGTCGTTGCCCAATTCTCTAACTGTCATGACATACTCCAAAGGGCCAACAACTAAGGATTCCAGTTCTGGAAACCTTTTAGAATATTTGTCTCTCACGAATCTGTGTATTGTCGCTGCAAAAAGAACATTTTCTCAATACCCATTTAAGAAACAACGCTAATTTATTTGTCGTTAATATTATCAAATTCTCATTAATTTTTCATGTTTTATTTGTATAGATATCAATCAATTAATTGAAGCTTAATTATCATCAATGATTCCATTTTTATTCTATATATGTCAAAATTTTAAACAACATTTTCATCGTCATAAAATGTTGTTTATTTAAATGAGTTATGATTTCTGCAAATGTGGATTTTAAATTGTTTTTGGAACTCAACTAATAGAAAATTTTAGCTGAGATAAAAATTGTGAATTTTTCAATTTTGTTTTGGGTCTCTCAGACTCAAAAGTGTATTTCTAAAGTTGAAAATATTGAATTTAAAAAAAATAGAAAACATCGTGTAATAATTTTGAACCAATTTTTATAAATAAATCAAGAAATAAATTAATAATTTTTAGTTAATGGAAATAAGCAAAAAGCTATATAATAAATCAACGATAAATAAGAACAATAAGTTCAAAAATATTAAAATGAATTTGAAAAAAATGTTTCTGTGCTGCATAGTTTTCAAAAAATAAATGATTTTGAGCTAATAAATTTTTTTCCTGAGACACAAATTGAGAATATTTTTCCAATTGTTTCTGAACTTTCAGACCGAAGAATGTACTTTTAGAGTTGATAATTTGAAAAAAATAAATAAATAAAAATAATAACTATAATTACTAATTTCATCATCAATGTCAGCTGCAATGTTGTTGGCTTCGACGATCAATTGATATTCCGGGTCCGATTCCACAGGACCTACAATGTCTGCTGATTTTCTAGGTAATTTGCTGTATTTATCGATGTGTGCCATGATTTTCTTCAAGTGGTCGGAATCTCTGAGTTTTGTCAATTCCCTAACTGAGGCCACTTTGATCTCTGGCAATTGTAACAAGTTATCGCAATTTTATTGCTTGTTTATGAATTTTACAACAAGGAAAACAACAATCATAACAATAAAGATGATAATCCAATTATTTCGATAAATTTCCAATGAAATAATTAGTTAAATAATAAAATACGAAACAGGAAAAAACTACGGATGATAATTCGAAAATAATAACTTACCCTCTTCCATAGGTTTTGGGATCGCAGCCGGTTGCACGAAATCCGGCTCCGGTTCATCCATAAGCGCATCGCTGTCATCGTTTTCCTCGAGGTCGGCGAGTAGCTCGTCCGCCAAAGACATTATTTACGGTTATGGTTTAATTATAATTATTTATCAATTGGGAAGATAAATATTATAATAATACTTGATCGCGGGACCGAGCACTGAGCTCGACAAACGTAACAACGTAATCAAACCGTTGGCAGAGCCAAACACGTCGATCGATGGGCACCCGTACAACTCACTCGAAAAAAAACTCCATCAGGAACATCTCTACCAGACCAATCCCAACCAAGGAAAATCTCCACCAATGATAATCTCCACCGGGAACATCTCAACCAACCCAATCTCCATCATTCCCAACTCCACCAGACAAAACTCACCCAGGAAAATCTCTATCGTGGTCAATCTCCACCAGAGGAAAATCTCCATCAGGAACATCTCCACCAGTCATGAAGATCAATCTTTACTGTCGGTATGGAAAACTGCAAAAGCTATCTAGAAATCCCATAGATGGTGCACCAGTAAGTGTAAAACAGTGGACGCATAAACATAACCAAATTTTGTTACACAACGACTTACACACTCTTTTTTCGACATTATCCATTTAAACAGGTAGAATTTCCATGTTTCTGCATGCATGAATTTGTTGACAAAGCTTCCAGGTTTTTTTTCGAATGATTTTATTTTTGCTGACGAGAGGCCGTGTGATTTTTAAGGCATCAATTGTGAGAAAAGAAGTTGAAAAAAAAACGTTTCTTTTTTTGTGTATATAATTTGTATTATTGTATATAATGATTCTTCCCTGAATGGAAGTCTGAATAAAAAAATGAGACGTTTCACATATTTGGAAAAAAATTATTAATAATTCAACGAACCGGAAACAGTAACCCATAATTGCTACATCCAAAGAATATTTTTCATTCATCCAACAATCATCATGAACATTTTTTAGATGGCTAGTGAGTGCTGGTTCAAAATAACACGATATTAAAGCAAATTCATAGACATAGATCAATGTTACATTTTTATGTTGACAATAATGGCATAGAGGATTTTATTGATCAGAGCTCAAACATTGTTATACTGAGAAATATTATCATTG
This sequence comes from Rhimphoctona megacephalus, assembly GCA_963989365.1. Lineage (NCBI taxonomy): Eukaryota > Metazoa > Arthropoda > Insecta > Hymenoptera > Ichneumonidae > Rhimphoctona > Rhimphoctona megacephalus. Next base: position 24,280,494 of record OZ022416.1, on the reverse strand, counting down.
TGTTAATCATATTAATGAAAAAAACTTCAGTTATAATGTACACATTGTTCGAGAGACGATCGATCTTTTCGTAACGAAAACGCAACAAGATTTTGTTAAAATAATACAATTTTTCTAAAATCGCTAACTTGTAAATAATATAAAGACAAACGAGTCTGCGCTATTCGTATAATAGTGTAATAATCATTTTTTAAAATTCCATTATATCGTACAAATATACTCGTACAAATAAATTCGATTTAATTGTACAAATGTTTCGAAAGACTATCGATCGTCCGGTAACGGAAGCAAAATTGATATCTTCAGCAGCAGTACTTTGAAGTAACATGATTTTGTCGAAATAATGCGATTTTTCTAAAATTGGGGTATAACTTCTAAAAAACGTATGGTACGAAAATGTTAATCCCGAACGATATTGTTGAGAGTTGGCACGATTTGAAAATATAGTTTAGCGGAAATCAATGCCTGTTTTTAACAAAACTCACTGTAAGTGAGGAAGAAAAAAATGTATTTAGTTTCGATGAATTCCCACTGATTATCGCTACCGAAATAAAAACAAAAGCGTATAAGATTTACCAATTAGTTAATAAAGTTATTTCGGTGTTAGCGTAATAAAATAATGGTTAATATTAATCGAAATAATGAAATACATGATGCACATATTGGGGTAAGGCTATTACAATTCTAGGCACTGATATTTTCCGTACGTTTCATTAGACAGTCCAACAATTGCATTCTGAACAGAAATCATCCAAGATCATGTTCTTGGTGAACTGAGTAATCGCTCACGTTCTTTTTCTTCTTCTGTCAAGTATACCCTTGTAATTACTATGTCGCCTGTACTGAGCGTCTGGCACGCTACGTCAGCGACCCATTCGATAATTTTTTCTGTCCTATTGCATAATGTTTTTTGATACATGCACTGACATTTTTCGAGAAATTTTCGTTGTTTTCAAGGGAAAAAAGATCCCCACTTGAATAAGTTACGCTCAATATAATGGCTTCCAACTTCTCGATTTTTTCGAGTCCGTTCATTTGTCCATCGGACAAAATTTCGTCAACCATTTGCATCGATTCGGTGAGTGTTGATGCGTCTCTGGTTTTTCCAAAAATAGGATCACCTTCAATTTAAAATGACACATATAAATAAAAATAAATAAAACTTAATATTTTTTTAAATACTCACCAGATTGCGAATTACCAGACGTGCAACTTTCCAAGCTGGGAAATTCGGCGCCTTCATTTCTATCGTTATCGTCGTCATCGTCGCTACTGTCGCCTTTTTCGTGGCCCATTTTTTCGAGCTTTTCAAGCTTCTTTGCTACCTTGTAATTTCCTTTCAATATTTCTTTTTCGTCCTCGGTAAGCACCAAATAACGAAGAAGTCGAATCTCCCGACTGCTTAAAACTATTTTTCCCGGTATTTTCTTCCATTCTTTTTCTTAAATCCGCTACTTCGGTATCAATTTTTCATTGTCTTTTACGAGCTTTTACGTCTATGGGATTTATGTGCATTTGCACTTGCTCTTCGCACAGTTCCGTAAATAGTTGCTGCATTCCAAGCTTGATAAGCCTGAAAAAAAAAATCATTAAATAAATCTACATCAGAGACATCCTTCTGGATGAAGATGCGAAACTGTGCATTTAAAAAATTAGTAAAAATTTGAAGTTTACCAAAATTTATCTTTCGCCATAGAATTTCGAAATTTCAGCATATCAATCTTTTTACATTCAATTTACCTAGACATCGATGTGTAGACCTGTGGTACAAGACCAAGAACGTCACTGCCAGCGTAAATTAGCATTTCCCGTGTCATTGGCCTGCGAGCCCAATATCGTTGGTCACGACGATAAATATTTTTTAATTGTTCTTTCACAGGATTACAAGATGAACCATACATTTCACAAAGTGATAAGGATTAAAGGATTAAAGATCCTTAAGGTGTAAGGAAAAATATAGTACGAGTGCTATAGAGTTTTGCATTAGGAAGGAGTGGCTGTAAACAACACTCTTCTGGGGTTTCATAGGAACATGGAAGTTAGCGGAGTGTGGAAAAAGTGAAGTCAAAGGGATTGCCTCGTGAAAACCGGAAAAGGAATATACAGAAACATTCAAAATAAGTATGAATCAAAAGTAAAATTTCTCGAGACAAAAATATCTTTAGAAAAGATAAGTTGATACTTTGTTCATAGAATTATTTTACGATTATTCATTTTCTGTTGAATAAAAGTATTTTGGAATAAATTTAGAGATTGAGTTGCAAGTTTAGTAGACGCAACTGAATTTTTATGAAACATATTAAAAAGTAAATATAAAACTTACTTTGATAACAATTGAACTCTCGAGTAGATTGCCAAGCCCACCAGCTTTCATAAGATTCGGTGAAGTAAACAAATCGAAAACATAGATCTGTCCAAGCATCGTACCGATTTGTAAAAGTGTCAATTGTCCTCTAGTTCCTAGATTAATACCTTCGCAGTCAAAGGAAACAACGACGTTGCCATTTTCTGTTAAAGAGTATGTAAGTCGTTGTGTAACAAAGTTTGGTTATGTGTTATGCGCCCTTTGTTTTACACTTACTGGTGCACCATCTATGGGATTTCTAGATAGCTTTTGCAGTTTTCCATACCGACATTAAAGATTGATCTTCATGACTGGTGGAGATGTTCCTGATGGAGATTTTCCTCTGGTGGAGATTGACTACGATAGAGATTTTCCTGGGTGAGTTTTGTCTGGTGGAGTTGGGAATGATGGAGATTGGGTTGGTTGAGATATTCCCGGTGGAGATTGTCATTGGTGGAGATTTTCCTTGGTTGGGATTGGTCTGGTAGAGATGTTCCTGATGGAGTTTTTTTTCGAGTGAGTTGTACGGGTGCCGATCGATGATGTCTCAAAAGCGAGTGTTGCCAACTCTATATAAATAAATAAATAAATAAATATTTGACTTCAGTTGGCAACCATAACTGTAGCGGTTGTTGTTTTTAAGGTGTATGCCCAAAATATACAATTTAAGTTTGACCTTCAAATTTTAAATATGTTGTAGAGTGAACGATGCTGCGTCGATTAGAAAAAAAATAATTAGACTTCACCGTATAGTTATTACGTAAATTAATTTTTTCAGTCCCATTAAAACGCATGTTAATCGTAGCGGAAGTAGCCTAATTTGAAAGAAAATAAGAAAATAAAGCTCGTGATATATAAGCGTACACATTAAAAAAAAATATTATTAGAAACTTTATTTTTTTTTACTATTTAAAGAAAAAAAAACCCCGATGGAACCCTTGAACCTTACCTCCGTGAAGTTAGCCCCCCCACTTTATTTTTTTAAACTTTCATTAATGCAAATCGTTTGAGAATCGTTTGATAGAGTTTGATAGAGAAGAATAATTATTTGAGAGTTAATATTGTTCACGTAAAAACGATTTTATTTTTTGGTGTGAACTTGGCCCCAATTTTTTTTATCTCCTGAAATAATGGACTTAGACGTTTCATTTTTTTTTTAATCGTTTGAGAATCGTTTGAGAGGGTTTGAGAGCCAAAGAAAATCGTTTGAGAGTTAATATTTTAATTGATATTAAATAATTATTCAGTGCACGATTTACCCTAGGATCCGAGCACTTCCGGTGTGCGCAGTGCATGTGCGCAGTGTATGTGCGCAGTGTATGTGCGCAGTGTATGTGCGCAGTGCATCTTGTTCATAAATTAGGCTGCATTTTGTTTAAAAAAGTTATAACCAATTATTAGTCCGAACTGTAAACATAAATCGAAAATTTCAGCTTAATTGCGTTAATTGTGTAAAATTGTGAAACTTTTTGATATTTTTTGATATTTTTTGGAGAGCTACAAATGTCAACAACTGCACTGCTGTCAAAGAGAAAAGCTGGACTTATTGTATTTGGTTAAAAAAAATAGTGAAATATGAGTGAAAATACGTATAAAGTATGCAGTGACATTGGTAAAAATGTGAGCCAATTTGTAATGGGCAAAAACAAGAATAGCGTTAAAAATATTGTAAAAACTGCGGAAGATAACATAACCTCTTGAACGTCATGGCTACGAAAAATCGTCTGCTGATCACATTCAAGTTCTATCGTGAATATTTTCTTCAAACGTCCGGTGACTCTCTGTTTTTATCGTTGCTACGGAATGTTTAGAATTTAATTTACCGCAAGACAGTTTATATCAAACATTTATCATTATTTAATATATGAATTATTAAATAGAAATGTGAGCAACAGGTCATCTCCATAAAGTGTCGTGTAAATTAGACGATTTTCAAAGTTATAATTCTTTTCTAAAGGTTCGGTAACCTGACTCGATATTTTTCCAGTGGACTGGGATGTGCTTTTACTTTTATGTACAAAAAAATCAGTGAATTGTCAAATATTCGAGTTCGTGAAAAAAGAGATTCATTGAGTTTATTACACCTTGGTACATTGAGGCAATTATACAAATTTCTAAATAACGAATAATTTGTACAGAATGATAATATTCATAAACAAAATAATGATTATAGTAATAGTAATAACAATAAAATAAGAGAAATAATATAACGCCATGAAAATAATAGAAAGATAAAAGAGAGATTAATCGATACTCATTGCGAACGCCATTACGAAGCGTATGCCAGTAACAAGGTCATGAATAAAATATCAAAATAAAGTCTAATGTACATCATTTTTTCTAATTTGTGTCTCGTATTTTGTTCTTCAGTGTTCTCCTTGTACCTACAGCACTTGATTTCATATAATTAAACCCTTCTAATCGTTTATTAACAAATATTTCGCTTTGTATCGATTATTAAGGGCGAAATTTTGTATTTTTTCAATAAAAACATCGATTGAGAAGTTCAATGGAGAATATAGAAATAATAATGTTATCTCTCAAGAAATCCCAAATTGTTGAATTCAAATTTTCAATTTTATTTTCAAAATTGCTCGATTTCTTTCCTAATGTAGAAAGAAATTGATTTGTTTTGGAAATTTAGTTTTTAATTTAGAAAAATTCCGAAGATTTCCAATGTTTTAATATCTCGAAGTTTATGATTCAGAAAAGAAATGTTATCTAAGTTCAATTTTAATACCATATATTGTAGATACGAGCACGCTTTTGTAATGAAAAGGACTGTGAATGAAATCAATCATTCATTTTTGGAGATAATAATATCAGGGAAAAATGATTTTGTACAATATTTGCGAATCCGAAGCAGTGTAATTCTCCGAAATTCAAGTTATCAAAAAATAGTAACTCACATATTATCATTGCTCAACATTCTTTCAGATACTCTAATCAAAAAATGGATCACCCTGAACCTTAAAAATCAATGCAGAAAAAAGAAAATTGTGGTCATTAATAAGAATCGAAACTTTCCCGTAATTAAGAGCGGTGACTCAACTCTTTATTTGACCAGAGACATCGCCGCTATCATTGATCGATACGAAAAATCTGTTTTCGATCTCATGCACTACATTTTGGAGAATTCGCAGAGTGACCATTTTACAAATTTGGTCACTATTCTTGAAAAACAACCTTTCATCGACAAAATATGTCAAGTTAAATTTGGCAAAATACGTGGTATAAGCACGAGAAAAGGCACCGCTGTTTTTCTCAGTGATTTTTTGAACGAGGCTCGAGACGCTATGCGAGAAACACAAATTAATTCGCTCAGTAAGCAACGATAATTTGTAATTTTTTTTTACTAATAATTAATGAATTAATGGATAAATCAATAAAAATTTCATAAGAAAAACATTCAAAAACTGCAGGAAAAAAAATCCGAATTTGAATTCGGAAAAACATTAAGTAATTATTGACCTAATAGTCATTTATGTTTTGAATATTTGATTGATTTTCAATAATAAAATACGAATAATAAAAATTCTAAGCTTCACTGTGGAAAATTAAAATTGTATTTCCCAGTTTTAGGGAAAATGCTTCAAATATTAATTGAAGTTATTTTTATCAATATTGCACGAGCTAAAGTGTTTTTTTCTGCAGACTGACCGATAATATAACTCGATAAATATCAGCGACCAAGGTACCTCTCGACCCGCATGACAACAACTTCGATAGCCTTGGAACTTGAGCGGTTATTATTTACGATTTGAAACAAAAAGGGTTTCGAGATTATGGCTTTAGTTGGAATATTGCACTTAATTTGGGTATTGACGAAGAGAGCCAATAAATTTTTTTAATGAATCTTATTGATTATATTGATAAAAAATGTCTAAATGTGAACAAGTTTTCGTTGCGTTATAGTTTTCTCTATTATGCAAAAATAATTTATTAAAACGTGAGAAACAAAAAATTTCCTTAGTATGCATAGGTCATAAATTATCTTCTTTAAAAAATTCAGCAAAAGTAATCATAGTTCTTGATGAAATGTCTAATTCGATTTGTCGAAGTTTTGGCACCTATGCAAAAATTATTTATCAAAAAATCGCGGATGAATTATTATTTTTTTGTCTAATCAAACTTGGAACTAAATTGGCGAGCCAGTGCGAACCATCAATGCTGAGAGAACCGATCGTAAATGATCTCGTTACAAAAATCAATCAATTCGACGATTATTTCTTCGTACTGTACACTGTAGCCGTGCCATTTAGCAAAGTATCATTTTGAACTGCGGTAAGCTCGCTCAATTTTTAGAAAAAGACCATTTTTTTGTGTTTCATATTCAATATTTCTCCCTTAAAAAAACCGTTTAAAATTGTTTTACTAATTAAAATATGGTTTTGAAAATGTTTTTGTGTTTCTTTTTTTTAATACTTAAAAGTGCTTCTCGATGTAGCCACATAGTCAACAAAACTTTGAGGGAGCTTGACGTCAAGAGGGAACCGGAAGATGTGGGATCTTAAAGATTGCTTCTCTCCAGAGTCTCCAAGAACGTTCCAGCAAAAGGAATGAAATTACTAGGTCGTCGACCTCTCGAACAAATGTAAAAAAAAAAAAATTGTTGAAAAAAAGGAAATCTTGTATGACTCTTTTAGACAACAGAATAATTGAACGTTTTACGGATACAAAAAACGCGATATTCCTTGGTGACTACGCTTACCGACGATACTTCGAACAATTACAACGAGGCACTTGAGGAGAGCAATTCCGCTGTATATTCAGATAAATTCATCTACAAAGATAAGATTATTTGGGGAAAAGGCTCAAAGAAGTTATTCAATACTGATTTAGCCCGGGTGGTGAGACTGAGGCTCACACATTTGGGAATTCCTTACGGTTGGCGATGGGGCGTCCCGCCTCAAATCACTGCCCAATCTGGTGCGAAATATTCAGCGAGCCCATTGAGGTTTGACGGATGCTCTCAACTTAATACCTAATTAAATAAGCAATTATGTGACTCGCGCAAAGAAAGAACGAAATACGGAACATAATTGAGAGTATTTGTACGCTTGATTTTGAGCGAAATTTTTTGGTTTGCAAAAGTGTGTGCTCTATCGTTTGTTCTTTCCTTCCACGTGACGCTGCGTCAAAAATCACTTCCTTCTTGAAATTGACAGACTTCTCTGTATTATACGTATAAATTTATAGTTACGCGTGCATCCAAAAGATGAAAAATCATTGAAGATATTAATATATAAAACGAATTAATTGTGTAATGTACATAATGAAAACGACCGTTCACACAGAGATTACCTATGTAATTACAGTTTCTTCATTTTTCTTTTTTCTTATACTTATTATTTAACGACGACGATGTATACAAAAATCCTGGAACAGAATCCTTTGTAGAAGGAACAAGACTGACTACTTCCACTTGTAATAAGCGGTGCGATGCTGGCATGTCGCATCGTAAAAGTATCCAGTGCATAATAACGTTAAATATAATGAAATATTTTGCATAACTCGCATTGCTCACGTTTTCCTTTTTTCTAATTTTTTAAGTTCATTCTCGTTGTCGAATATCCAAAAATTATGGTCGTAGCGAACGTAGCACAAGATTTCCCCAGGGACAATATAATTTCGGACGAAAATTTTCATACAACATTTTTTTTTTTCATTTCAGCAAAATATTGCTAAGTTTCATTTATTTTCTACGGCTGATAATTATGAAAAATATTTTTTTTTCGTTCCTTAATGTGGCAAATTCAAATGTTTAAGTGTAAAATTTTTTTTCTATAAAAGTTGGTTTTTTTTTACATCGTATACAATATGTACATTATCTTACATATGGTCGTTAAAAAAATATGGTTACATTCCACACAAACTGATTCGTGAAAATCTTCGAGAGGTATTTCTCAATATCGTGATCAGATGTAAAATCTAACATGCACGCAACACATACATCGCGGTTCGTAAAATCCGTGGTGAACAACTTTGCGGTATAATGTTAAATGATTAATTTACTTCACTGTTGCGCATCAACAATGAGTGCCTTCTTCTATGTTACATGCATTAACAAAATTTGAGGTTTAGGCGATTAGTTGTTAGGAACGAGAGTGGCTGTAGGGCCCTCGTAGGGAATCGATTGAAGAAATCCATTGGTTGTGTTCATCGCGTTCACCGGTTGAAGCTGCATTATACCACCGTTGTCCACATTTATCCCTCTCACCGTTCCACCCTGCTGAGCTGTTATATTCGCCAATGCTGAAGCGGGTATAAGGGTCAGCTGTTGACCTTGAGCACCTGAAAACGGTAGAAAAAAAATAGCATTAATCGACACGAATCAACATACTATTTATCTGTTTTATCGCCGGGATCACGAGTGGCATTTTATTTTTAGTTTGATTCGTTCTAAAAAGAACTACAAATTTTCATTGAAAAAACTTCAATTTTTTCAAATGTTTCGCTTAATATTTTATCTGTGATAGTAATGGGCTGTATAGTCTGTTGCTGTGACTGAGCAGCCGGTATGTGTATGACTTGGCCACTGGCTAATTGACTCGCATCTATACTCGTAATTTTTATTTCACCTCCTTCTTCCGAGGGTCTGGTGAGAGCGGATAAGATTTGAACGTCAATTTTCTAGCCGTCTTTCGTGGTAAGAACGGTTCCTCCGGTACCACCAGCTCCAACGGGTCTTCCGAGGGAACCAATGCCTACGATCTAATAAAATCAAATTCGTCAGCGTTCAATAACCGTTCAAAACCCTGGGTGAAGATATTGTTTATCTTTATTTCGTTTTATTTTTCCTAAAAGTTCATACCGGTTGTCAAGTACCATTGACATTCTGGAATAATATTATAGAATGAATACTAATTTAAAGGGACTAAGTTAAATTCAATTTTTAACCCCAGACCCCTGCAACGGGGTCGAAAACGACCCCAATTTTTTGAGTAAAAAATGTCTTTCTAGCGTTTCTCCGAAATTCGTTTCGTTTTATAGAGTTTTCATCATTAAATGTCCACCAAATGTGACTTTATCATATACTATTCTCTTCGTGGTTAAAAAAAAACGAAATGGTGTACAATTAAACCTTATTATCGGATACGAGGAACATTTTATGTTAATGTGAAGATTGAAGTCATTTTCGACCCAGTTATAGAGTTAAAATGAAATTCTCCATTGTACCTGAACATTTCCGCCAGGACCAGCAACGCGCTCGTTGTCCAAGTTGTGCTCGACGTCGGTGTCGAAGCAACAACTTGTGCCTGAACTTGTTGCTGCTGCTGTTGTTGTTGCTGCTGTTGTTATTGTTGTTGCTGCTGTTGTTGTTGTTGCTGTTGCTGTTGTATAACTAGTTGAACGACTTGTTGGACTTGTTGTTGTACCTGGGCATCAGTAACTTGTTGCTGTTGTCGTTGAACGACCTGTTGCTGAAATTGATGCTATAAGCCACGACTTGCTGCACAACTTGTTGTTGCGTTTGTTGTTGGGCGACCTGTTGCGTAACGTGATATGCTACTTGTTGACCCTGCAAACCTTGCAACTGCGGTAGATTGACTATTTGTACCTGTTGTATTTGACCATTCGGAGTTATGATCTGAGCCATTTGCGAAATTTGCTGAAAGAATAAAGAGAATAGAGAAATTTCATCGTTTCGTTGTTTCTCCGAGGATACAAGAATATTTTCTAGACGAATAAAATTAAAACCCTTACTTGCGTTATCTGTTGTATTATCTGCGTCGCACCCATATTGAAAACACTAGATAACGCTTGAATGGGAAAGTGTACCATTTGATAAACGGTCTGACCGTTTCCAGCGTTTACCGGTACCTGTACCGGTACGGTTTGCTGCACATGCTGCATCGGGAATTGCAACGGTCTCACCTGTACACTCTAACCTGAAACATTGAGGGTAGCCTTGGAATCTGCCCGTTCGTTTTCGATTTCAGGTGTAAAAAAAGGCAGTGGTTAATCGGTGAAAGCGGCGGCATTAGAAGTTTCGCAAACTTGAGGTAGTTATCGTGCAAAATTTACTTTGTTTAGAAACCAGATGAAATAATATGGCTTTAAGGATTACAAAAAATGGCTTTAAGAATAAAAAAAAACTAGTATTTCAGCATATTTAGAAAGTGGAAAAATAAAAATAAAAGTCATAATTTGAGGTTGATTATGAATAATTTAAAGGTGTTTTTATGGACATTAATCTAAAAAATACAAGCCTAGCTAAATACTCCATTTAAGGTTCTATTTTTGTGCAAATGTAATCTAAATCCGTTAAAAGCGTAGTTTTTGAACGAGAACTACCTTAAAGCTTACGAGAATTTTTTTTTCAAGCTGAAAATATCGCACACCAAATAAGATTGCAATATTAGTAGCTATGCGAGTTTTGGAATAACGAAAAATGCGTGAAAATATTTGGGATAGAATTATTGCGTGAAAGCAAGATTAGCTGAAGGAAAAAACGAGAGAAAAAAAGATGGCGATATAATACCTGTTGGTAATTGAACCGTTTGACCACCGATGCTCTGAATAATTGAAGTTGGAAATACATGTGGCGCCCTTATGAGACTGACCAGATGTGGCGTTATAATCGTTTGACCGTTTGAAAGCTGAACTTGTTGGCTACCCGCAGCGGCGAATTGCATCGCCCCTTGAGGTTGGTGCTGTGTACCGGTCGTCGACATCACCGACGACAGTATAAAAAGTGTCTCTTGACCATCGATATTGACTGTTTGCATTTGCGGTAACGCTGTAACTGAGTTGCTGTTGTTTCAGTTGTTGTTGCTGGGCCAGTTGCTGAACCTGTTATTGTTGATTTTGTTGTTGTTGTTGTTATTGTTGCTGCTGCTGTTGTTGTTGTTGCTGTTATTGCAATGCCGCCTGAATACTGATCAACTGGACGTCCTGAAATTTTTATTTTTCTTTCATTGATACGAGATACACGAAATACTATGACGATGAAATATAATTATGAGCCCTTTTCGTCTGAATTATCGTTGACTCCACAGAATGTACGGTGAAATATTTCTGACGAGTTTTATGGCCCGAGAAAGGCCATAACGCATTTTCCGCTCGAAATTTCGAAGATATTTACATTTTTTTCCCCAATAAGATGAAAATTCATTTTCCTCAAGTTCATTAAGGGGCTCGAACTGTTTATGTGGAGCCAAATATTAAAAAGGGATGGAAAACTCGTTCACAATGTTGAGAACTTGTAATTACTCGTTTAAATTACTACTCATCAAGTAATTAATGGAATTTTTTAATTATTCAGAAGTATTCTTTTTTTCCGCTTCATTTTTCGATACTTAAAAAAAATGTCCCAATTGGATGGTTGTTCTTGGGATGCAAAATTCCAATCAACTTTCAATCAAAATCAATCAAAAGTGAAAGGTAAAATTTTATGTAAAAAGTTGAAAACCCGATAGAATCCAATAAAAATTTGAAAAATTACAGATACAGAAGCGTTTCGACCTATGATTCATACCTGAGATCAAATTCGGAGATTTTTTGCCATAAAATCGTGATTGTGGCTGAGGTTCGACGCAATCCGGATTATTCGAGATCGATGCAGTCTGGATTACTTCGTCATACACTGAGTATTCGTCCTTAAGAAAAAGACAATTTTGTGATATAAAAAGTTTGAAAGCAGCGTTATAAGATAAACAATTAAAAATTTCATCGGTTACATGGCTGTTCTAAATATACCTTGTGAAAAATTACAATTCCGGTGTCCGAACGTACGCGACGAGATGTGGTACGATTTCTGTTTTAGGTGATTCAGGTGTTATGTTTTTCTCTAAATCATCAGAGCGCTCCCATTTCTTCATATTCCGAAACGAATATCCCGTGAAATGGTTTGGCGTGTAAGCAACCGTACCAATCAATCTAAAATGAATAAATCAATTTACAAGGGATTAAATTATTCTATGGATTTCATAATCGGTACGCTCCATGCCAAATAGTTTAAAAATCTCTCACCGGTATTGGACATTATTTTCTTCATCATTTTTCAGTTTTAATATTGTTGGAAAATTTTCCAGATTAGACCGCACGCCTTGCAAGTCTGTGGTACAGACGCGAACATCCGCATCTATGAGTAAATGCATACCCAGTCGATTTATGCGGGTCATCATTCCAGGACAATCCTTGTTGAAGCATGGCAATTTCGTGAGACGCGGCCAGAAGTTGAGAGCGTCTTCCAAGGCACTATATCCAGATTTTTGTATGGTTTTGTGATTCGGCGACATCACCACAATTGAGTATTGTCGTTTGCAGAATCGGGTACACTCTTCGAATACATGCAAACTGGGTTCCGTTTTCATTGCTAGGTTTAGGAAGTTGTAGATGCTGTCATACGCACTCAGTGTGTATGAGAGCGTATTATTTGCTGTTTGAACTTTAGGTTTCGGAGTATACCTGTTGAAATATATCATAAAATATAGTTATAAACACAACACATTTATGTTTAAGATATGGCAGTCTTTTGATGTATGCGTGGTTCTCAAAACAAAAATAAATAGTCTTATTATCAAATACAAGAAAAAGTTGTTTACGTTGTAAAAAAAATGTATTGAATCAATTTTTCCTGTAACTTGTCCTTGCTTTCAAGAGCGTTGGATCTCCCAGGGAGGGAGAGAGAAATTATTAAATCTCAAAACACAAGATGTAAAAATGGACCAGTTGACGGGCTCTAAAAATTACACACACGAGAATTGAGAGAAAGATGCAGAAGAACGAATATCGGGTACGATTGATTTCAACCACCCACACCGCGCGGTCGCGCGTCTCTTTTCTTTCAGTAAATGCACACAAACTTTAATGCCGCCCACATAACACAGAACACAGGACACACATGAGCTCGGAACTCGTGAAGGTCGTGAACCCTGCCGCGTGTTATTTTGTCTTTCCGACTCCTTTCGATTATTCACATTTACGTATTATTTTATCCTGGCCAAAAATCCCCTCCCCGGGGAAAAAACCTTGGACAAGTACATTTGTTGACCCCTGTTTCCATTTGTTTTCACAGAAAAAAACTACCCAAAAAAGTAAAAAATTTTTAGAAAATTGGCAAGATTGAGATAGGAAAAAGAAGATTGTTTCTATAAAATAACTATACTCCAAATGACAAATAGAAATGAAAAACTTCACATATTTTATCGAGATCCCAAGAAAAAAAGCAACAATGCCCATCGTGAATGTCTGGTAAAAAATAGAGTCTACAAGTAAATGATCAATTTGCGCATAAAAAAAATAATTACTTTACAAAAACAGAAATGGAAAAGCCAATGATTTACGTTCAGCATTAAAATTGATAATATCAATAATAGGACAAGTATTTTATTGTCGCTTGAGGATGGAGTATTTAAAAAAAAGCAAAAATTAGTTGGTTATTGAAAAAAGTCACCAATGTACAAAAATAAAAATCGGTCAAAAGAACAGAGTCCAGAAAAAAAAATCGGGATGAAAAAAAACTTGAAGAAAAAAATTTAAAACGAAAAAAATTAGATTGAAAAAAAATTTTCGGCCAAAGTACTTGGCGAGTTTATAACATATACAACATTACGTGATCCTAGCTAAGCAAAAAAACTCGCCAAGTACTTCGGCCGAAATTTTTTTTTCAATCTAATTTTTTTCGTTTGAAATTTTTTTCTTCAAGTTTTTTTTTCATCCCGATTTTTTTTTCTGGACTCTGTTCTCTTGACCGATTTTTATTTTTGTACATTGGTGACTTTTTTCAATAACCAACTAATTTTTGCTTTTTTTTAAATACTCCATCCTCAAGCGACAATAAAATACTTGTCCTATTATTGATATTATCAATTTTAATGCTGAACGTAAATCATTGGCTTTTCCATTTCTGTTTTTGTAAAGTAATTATTTTTTTTATGCGCAAATTGATCATTTACTTGTAGACTCTATTTTTTACCAAACATTCACGATGGGCATTGTTGCTTTTTTTCTTGGGATCTCGATAAAATATGTGAAGTTTTTCATTTCTATTTGTCATTTGGAGTATAGTTATTTTATAGAAACAATCTTCTTTTTCCTATCTCAATCTTGCCAATTTTTTAAAAATTTTGTACTTTTTTGGGTAGTTTTTTTCTGTGAAAACAAATGGAAACAGGGGTCAACAAATGTACTTGTCCAAGGTTTTTTCCCCGGGGAGGGGATTTTTGGCCAGGATATAACTTCTTTTTTTCTGAACAGCTCTGAATCCTAGAATTTTTACATTATAACAGATAATCCTTGATTATTTACGCTGACATAACCAGTAAAACCCTAGCTCAATATCAAATATGCAATGCGATGCTATAAAGAAAAAGCGAACGAACTTAGTACAGCTTGCACAAACAAAGCGCAGAAATTCATTTCAGTTAACACCTCGCGTTTCCTGCAGTATATTGAGAAATTCGATACATATATTTGGTGCGTCTCAGCAATGTGCATTTCACTAATATGAGAAAAACATGAGCGAAAGACCAAAAATGAAACCGTATAGAAATATTTGTGGAACACTTTTTTTTTAACATATCATATCACAATGCACACTAAAAACTTGAATGAATATTGAATTTTTACATTGTTTTCTCATGCTTTTATTTCCACTTATATCTTTTGCACAAGCCTGACCGAGCAATGCCATTACACTATTGCTGAATTTCTGATCCTTCGGCTTGTTGTGAAATATGATAACAGATGATCCTTGAATATTTATGCTGACATAATCAGTAAAACCCCAGCTCAATATAAAATATGTAGTGCGATGTCAAAAAGAAAGAGCGAAGGAACTTAGCACAGCTCGCAGTAACGAAGCGGTGATCCTTGTATGCAAAGGAAATAAGGCATCTCTTGTTTCCGCAAGGAATAGCAAATGCTTCATTGCTTTAAGTTTCACCAGTTTTTTAGATCAAATTGTCGAAGCAGAGAATCTCAGCCCAATTCACAGCTCGCAGCGCCTTTAGTATATTGGTAAATTTCTTGAAGCCAGAAAGAAAAATCGAAGGAACTGAACACAGCCTGCAGAATATTGGAAATTTTATGTTTATTTGTAGACCGCACCTGAAAAGTATTGAAAATCATGATTTCACGACAAAAGTTATTTGTCAAATTTTTATAATTAAAGTATTTCGTCAACAATTAATATTTTTACAGGTTTTTATTTATGAGCACATGATACATCTTGTCACAACTATTTTCATACAGTCACTTTTGGAAAAAAAACACAGTCTTTTGATCTGTAAGAAAAATTTAAGTGACATGATTAAAAAAAAAATTGTGGCGTTCTAGATTGAAACTTCAACAACATTATTTCCGAGTTCACACATTTTCAGAACGTATAACACTGATTTTTATGGTTATGTTCGTTGTATTTTCTAGCACTTATTCCGGCCACACTAATTAACGGTTTTATTCGGATTATTTTATACGGAAAAATAAAAATGATAACCTCAACGAGTGGTGAGATTTGTTTTTATTTGGCTTTTCTGGAATCCGAAACAAAAATGATTTCACCAGCGGGTGCGAGGTTATCTTTTTTAATTTCGCTGATGATTAATTCCGAGATATTAAAAAATAGGCTGTGTCTAGCCGTCCGGATACCGGACGAATACAAGACTGGTATTCGTCCAAATATTTGTTGTGAATGCGATTATAATTGTTTTATTTAACTTTTCTAATTAACTTTTCTACAGTATAATGGTATATTGAAACTCCCTCGTACATAATTTGTATGTAATCCATTCGGATATACAATTTATGATAGTTTTCATTTATATCTGGACGAATAATCGCATATAATTCGTCCGGGAAAACGATTCTCAATGGATTTTGATGGATGAAAAATGAATGAAAATTTATAACTACAGCGGGGAATACTTAGTTTCCTTCAACTATAGTGGGGAATATTAAAAGTTTTTTCAAATGTAACGGAAAATTTTTTCAGTATCCAGACGACTAGACACTGCGTTTTGGGCTATGTAACGGAAAATTTTTTCAGTATCCGGACGACTAGACACTGCGAAATATTTAAACTGAAAAATTGATAAAATCATTGAAAATAAACTTACCCATATTTGCAACTTTTTATTTCAATGAAGTTCGCCGTTTTTACGCGTAAACTGGGGAAAAAATCGTTTTTGTGAACCGGAAAAAAAGTTTTTTTTAACCAGGATTTTATACCGGAATGAGTACAAATAGTTAACACATAAAAAAACTCAATTTGATAAGTTTTTTTTAGTCAATCGCACAAAAAACGTTACAAAAATGATACGTTTTTCTCAGGCAACCGTAGCACTAGTTCACCTAGGCACGTGGTAAAATCAAGTTCCGGAATCCACAATATACACAAGGATCAAGATTGTGAGGGAAAAAAATCGATTTTGTGAACCGGAAATTTTTTTTTTTGATCACGGATTTTATATCAGAATGAGCACAAATCGTTCACATATAAAAAAATTCAGTTTGATCTGTTTTTTTAGAGTGAATCGCACAAAAAACGTTACGAAAATGAAACGTTTTTCTTAAGCAACCGTAGCACCGGTTCACTGAGGCACGTGGTAAAATGAAGTTCCAAAAGATGCGCAATGTACGCAACAATTACGATTGTCAGGGAAAAATCGACCGCACTGTAATTTTTATTTTTTTATGTTACACAAAAAGCAATATTAATCCGGAGTAACACAAAAGAAATGTTCGCATCACTGATTTACCATTTCACGTAGGCATGATCATAACGACGCGGCGACTGAACTGTTGAAAAATATAGATGCGAAAAAAATAACCAACGCGAGCGAAGCGAGAACGCACGCTTGTCTTGGACCTCTGGCGCATGCACCAGAAAAAATCGTTTTTGTAAACCGAAATTTTTTTTTTTTGATCCTGGATTTTATACCACAATAAGCACAAATCGTACACACATAAAAAAACGTAGTGTGATCAGTTTTTTTTAGAGTGAATCGCATAAAAAACGTTACGAAAATGATACGTTTTTTTGAGGTTACCGTAGTACCGGTTCACCGAGACACATGGTAAAATAAAGTTCCAAGATGCACAATGTACGCAAGAATCACAATTATCAGGGAAAAAATCGACCACACTGTAATTTGTATTTTTTCACGTTACACAAAAGACAATATTAATTCGGAGTAACACAAAATAATACGTTCGCATCATTGATTCACCCTTTCACGTTGGCGTGTTCATGGCGACGCGACGACTGAAATGTTGAAAAATGTAGATGCGAAAAAAACAACCGACGCGAGCGAAGCGAGAACGCGCGTTTGTCTTGGACTTCTAGCGCATGCGCCAGAAAGCCATTCCGGACGAATAACCTTATGTTAAAAATACGGTAACCGGACGACTAGACAGTCCGTAAAAAATATTATTATCACATTTCGCAATATTTATATATTACCGTTTTTTCGCACTATTTATATATTTAAACTATTGATGAATCACGATTTTTCACAATCTAAAAAACACGCGATTTACACGACTCGCACTTTACACTGTCAAAAGTTAAAACTACCGTCACACTGGTTAAACATTCAAACTTTCCGTGGTATGGGTGCAGAGAAATGTAGTCACAGGGCCACGTTCAAAAACATCACTCGTGTGTACACTGGTTTACCGGTGGAAATGACCACACTCGTGACCAATCAGAATCTCGATAGGCACGCTGAGGCCTTTCATTGTGACATATACAGACACGTCAAATTCTTCGATGTGTTGGAATTTTTGCATAATTTTGAGCCTGTGCAAAGCTTTTTCTCAGAAAATACGGCATCAATCGTGCTGATTTAAAGCTCAATCGAAAGATTTTTTTCTTAATTAGTCTCCAGTTCAATTTTCAAGTCATAATCTATCTCCTGAGCTTCGTAATTCGAGAAAATGACTTTCAGTTTTTACCCCCACTACCGAAATTTACTTTATTCAGAGATAATATACTCTGGCGAGCCTCGGGCCAGCAGACGACAGAGCTGTCAAATGTACTTGTCCCGAGACTCTACCGAATCTCTTGATCCTATTACCGTCTGATCGAATCCCGGACTCACGCGAAGACGCGAAACTAAATGAGTGCTTCACGGCATTTATCGACCGGTCGTACCACGTGATACGTTAACTGAATCGGATTGTCTCTAATTTTAATATCATGAATGTTAAAATATCATTATTAACACATGAGAAAGGAATAAAATACTATGAATTATTTTCATTATAAAATTATTATGTTACGTCAAAAAAAAAATACAATACCAATTCAAAAGAAGTCGTGCTCGATCAGTGTAGGTTTTTTTCGTGACTCCAGTAGTCAGTGTTTGGGCAACAAATTGGAGTGTCGCGTTAGTGGAATCTTTGATCGCTGAATCATAGCTGGGATGGTCGACAGCTCCGGATAATAGAATTTGCACCACGGAATCGAAAGCGCAAGTAGATTCAACGAAGTAGCATTTTCCATTTATTTTAACAGGTTGCTGCAATCTCGAGCCATTTTCCAGGAAAAAGGGTTTCATTTTCCGTCCAGTTGTAGCCGGTTTTGCATCAACCCGCCTGTTGATGTATCGTATCTCGGGACATGATCTCAAGTATGTACCCTTCTGCTTTGTATCCTCATTTTCCTTGGGTTGTACTCCATTTGACGCCTTATTAGGGGGATTCATCTGGTTGAGGATTTGAAAAAATTGAATACAGTCATCAGTATCTACAAACCTTGTTCGTAAGAAATTAATAAAAACAGATTTCCTGAATTAACACGGTTTCTTATGGGTTTTAGTGTCTTTCCCATCTGTATACATGAAATTTACAATCATTTTGACAGTTTCGGAAGAAACTTCCAATATTGATAAAAAAAAATATTTAAAGAAATTTGTACGGCTTCAAAAAATCCATTAGATACTTATAAAGTTCAGAATGAATGAATTTGTCCCAAAGAATGAGGTTAAATTTTGGAGATTAAACACTCTAAACTCACAACAGTTTTTTGTTCTGACTTGCTCGGTACCAGATGAACTTCCTTAATTATCCCATCCGCTCCCAGCATTTCTTGCTCAGGCTCTTCCTCATTGCGACTGTATGAATGATCCCATGTGATTTCCACCGTGCCTTCTTCTTCGTCTGTAACCTCATCGATGTCAAATGTAGTCGGATTGATGAATTCGGACTTTGGTATTTGATTTCTCCAATTCTCTAAAGACCATTGATCGGAATCAATCTGAACAGTTTCTGGATTTTGTAGGTTGATTTCACAAAAGCTAGACACATTGTGTATATCGGCTTCTTCGGATGCTCGTTCTTCATTTTCATGCCTTGCAGTGTGTGCAACGAAAAGAAGACTTCCACCTTCTATATCTCGCAGGTGAGTAATCAAAAAGTTGTCTGCCCGCCGTAGCCCTTTTCCGAGAACATTTGTTTTCACATCATTGAAATAGCTTTCAATGGCTGCCGAAGATGCACTTTTGTCGCTGTTAGGGATGGTGCAATTTGTCCAAATAGAGAAATCTAAAGCAAGATCTCTCAACAACGGAATGAAGCCAGGTACAAAAAATGCATTCATTTCATGGCCTTCGACCTCTGTTGCAGTGGCTGTCGCACGTATTCCATCGACCCATCCCACAATACTTTTTATTTTTTCACCATCGGATTCATCTTTGATGTAATTGCAGAGATCGTCAACAGGCCGGAGGTGTTCAGTGTGTGCAATAGTATCGGATCCAAGTGTTTTCATAGTAACAACGTCTTTGGCAATGAATTTTTCTAGCTTGTTCCGGATTGCGAGGACAGTGTTTAGGGATGGAATGTTATTAGCCGGCTTGTCATTTTCTATGGGTATTTTGACAACCGTGTCCAGATATTTTTGAGCTGCCACTGTCATCGTGTATGTTAACACTGTTTTGAA
Source organism: Rhimphoctona megacephalus (assembly GCA_963989365.1). NCBI lineage: Eukaryota > Metazoa > Arthropoda > Insecta > Hymenoptera > Ichneumonidae > Rhimphoctona > Rhimphoctona megacephalus. Next base: position 24,260,260 of record OZ022416.1, on the reverse strand, counting down.
GTAAGTTATGTTGGATGCTTGCATCATCAAACCAACGCACCTAAGAAAGAATTGCTTAACTTCCACATGTGCAACAGCCTTCCAACATTTCCAGTTTGAGACAGCATGCATAATATGCGCAACGTCAACATGCATGAGGGTTGAAACGTCTATAGGTTCGTTCGCTAATAACTTTTCAAAGCAGTATTGGATATAATTTTTTAATGATGTTCCGTTTAATTCTCTGCACAGCGCATACAGGAGAGCCTTCGAATAATCGCATATCGCCCTTTTAGGTTTTGGGGCACCTGCTCGCAGGAATAAATGTATCCACATCATTATTGTGTGTGTATCGTGTTTTTCAGAGAGCATCTGGTGAACCGGTATCGTGAATTTGTCATAATTGATCACCATGCTATACAAGAAAATTGGACCACATCGAGTTCTGTTGTTTCTCACCATCTTCTTCACTAAGCTCCCTGTTGCATCGATTAAGATTGTACTGTTGATGGTTTTTTTACAATATTCTTTGTATGCATGGAGCTGAGATGCAGTACGATAAACAACGATGAAAGGTGACGATGCGATATACTCAATTTTTCCAGCAAATTCTGGCCGCTCAGATATTTCTTCAATTGAAGCATTCAAATTTCTTTTGTTTATAGTCCCGAGCCCCAAATCTCCGTCCACACGCGCTTTCTTTGCTTGTCGGAGCACCGCAGCATTGGGAAGATATGGTGGTTCTGCATCGCCAAGGTCCATTTCCTCTCGGGCCTTGCGCTTTCTAAAATTTGATGCACCTTCATGCACCAAATCTTTTTGTGTATCCTTTCTGTAAGCCCCATTTAGTGGACGTTTAGCGACCTCGTGTGTATTGTCGTTTCGAGTATCATTTGTCCAAACTTTGAGAATAACACTCTCTCCGTCCGTTGGCTCCTCTTCAATGCAAGCACTAATTTTGTTCCCACAAGATTTTGCCTTACATCGGCCGGAAATTTTAACAAACTTACTGTTACAGGTTGTAGCTCTCGAAACTTTGGCACGCTTGAAAACATATGCGCATGGGATTTTTGTTTGGCGTGATATGGCAATTGCTATCGTATTGGTCCAGACTCCTTTTTGCAGCGTAGATTCTTCGCTTCCAGAGCAGGAAACTGAAAGGGTAAGTTAGTCGAACGATTGTAGTGAAAAAGTTTTTTGTATTATCGGCTAATTAGAAAGTGGGATTCAGGGGTATATCCGACAAAAAAATGTTCCTATGTCTGTTTCGTTTTCTTTTTAATTTGCAAACAATCACTTCAAAGAAAAAACCTCTATAATATTCGTACAAATAGCTGAAATTCAAGATTGTAACATTTCAAAAAATCTAGCAATGTGCTGTCCTTAAAACATCTTTTTTTTATGACCTTGAAATAATTCATTCTGCTTACCACGTTCTGACGGAAAAATCTCAACATTAGTCTACATATATTCAGTTTGAAAAATATTTACGAACTATTAAGGGGAATCAAGTTACTATTTATTGAAAAATACTACTTTTCCGTAAATTTGAAATATCAATTTACTAAAAAAAAAAAAAAAATCATTGAAAAACTAGAGCCATTTGAAAACTTCGAGAATAAGCATATTGTAGCATACATTCAACTGACATACAATATATCGAATACGTACTCTTGGGTTTAATTGCGTCCCATTCTTCACGTGTGAGGTGCACTGTAAATAGTTGCTCATTATTTTCATGGTTCACATCCGAATTGTTGGAACCTCCGGACGTTGTCGATTCGTTTAACGTGGAATCATCGGACTTTGGAGATACTTGGTTCGTCGGTAACGGAATAACAACACCTTTTTGTGATCGTGCAATAGTGAGAATTTCACGGCGATCCTGGACCACACTGTTATAAACGTGGTGAGGGGTCCACTTTTCTTTTAAATCTAAACTAATTTCTTTCCATACTTCGGAAGAAAACGATGGCAGTTCCGATGTTGCAAAGTGGTGCATGAATTTTTTCAAACTTTGCACAGCGTCGTCCACTGACACAGCAGCCTTTCGTGGCATTGCGAATAAAATGGATCACTCCGTAAGTATTAAATCAAAATGTAATTAGAAAACTCATGTAAAAAGTTTTCTCAAAATATGAATACTGACACACCATAAAAATGTACGAAACACACAAAAAACACAAAAAATATATATACAAAAACACAAAAAATATATACACAAAAAACACAAAAAAATATTAAATGTAAAAGAAAGGCAATAATAAAAATGAAAAGTAACACCAAAAAAAATATTGAAAATAACACTGAAAAAATGAACGAAGCAGTATCAGTTGTTCACCGTGTGCCTCGAGTAACAAGAATAATCGTGCGCTTCCACTCGGTGGTGGAGTTGGTATAGCGTACCATACAATGTATCATCGGCAGAGTCGTATAATAGAGAAAACAATGTTTCAAATTTTGCGTTTAATCGAATGATAAATTGCATTTAATCTTGAAATCTTTTTTGTATAATGTTTCTTTGCCTCATTACATTTTAAACAATTGGATAAATAAATAATAGGAATCAATTCAATCAGAAACATTTGTATTTTTATTTTTATTTACTGTTCGTCGTTTCCAACGTCTCCCTCTTCGTCATCAAAATATCGTAGGAAACCAATACATTTGATATCTGTATGTTACACAATGGTATGTTGATAATATACATAGTTATTTGACGAATTTTATTGATTAATCAAAAAATTTAGTCGGAAAAATTCATCTTTAATAACGAATCTGCATTTTGGATTGGATTCAAGTTTTTTTCACTCGCTTGTTCGTGTCTGTTATACGAGCATTTTTACGTTTTCACGAAAAAAGCTAAAAAAAGAACAGTTACAATGTTTATCCGACCTAGACATCGAGGATGCACATATACTTGGGAGACTCAAATTGAATTTGGATTATCCTTAATACGTAGTTACACATTATATATGTTTAATATATATAGTTACAAATTCATCCACGCAATACATTTCTTAGTTCAAGCTCGAGAACTCTAAATTAATCATTACAAAAAATCCCTTTTTCTCTGTTTCATTATTCTCACTGATAACCCTGCTCGTGGAAATTCGATCTCATTTTTGTATTCGTTTTCAAATAATGGGGGACGGTAATAATGTAATTCACAATACAAAGTGTAATCATGGAAAAAAACAAGTCGCTCGAGATTGATTCACTATTTTCTTTAAATTCGTTAATTTTTTTATATAATTTTTCTGAAAAACATAGATTAAGATTTTTGTTTTTGGCATATTACGAAAATGTCCTTTATTCTTGTTTTTTTAAAAATATATATACATAGTACTAAATGGCATTAAGGCCTCAGATAAATTTAAATGATTAAACGTCCTTGATAAATAATCCCAAGATGAATATTTTCTAAAATCTCTCAAGCTTGTGAAAGATAAATTTAATAATGAGAAAAATCGATCAAATTCCAATAATTCGTACATCTCGATAATGAGAACCGTGTATTTGATGACGATTATATTCATTCAGACGTTTGACATTGGCCTCCAATTCTCCGATCCGTAGCGAAAAATCGCTAGACAAGATTCAAAACTTTTACATCTTTCGAGCTTAACTGCACGAGCATTCGTTCTTTTTATGGCTGCCTCAATTCCTGTGAAGACCTGAAAATGGAAAAGCAAAGAAGAGGTATGGATTCATTGTTGGAAAAACTTTTTTCGAAGGTGGTACCTCTTTAGCTTCAAAAAAATGATAACTCCCAATTTACAGAATTTATCGATTACCTTTGAAAGTAGGGGTAATCAAAATTTTAGACCTTGTATATTTGAAAGAAGATGTTCGATAATTAAACAGTTGATTAAAAAATAGCAATAGATATTTCAAACAGTTAAAAAATAATGGATCGTCAAGTAATCAAAATTTAACAATTTTTATTTTTTCTATTAAACGCTGGTCAAATCGTAAATGACAAATGCCATTTACGATTACATTACATTACAAATTACTACAGAGCATTGCTTAAAAAAGCGAGTGGGTTATAACAACGAGTTTTTGTCGTCTGCGCGCTCGACATATGAAGGAAAGAGATATTCAGAAGAGAGGTTCCAAACTATTGAAATAACGTGAGTATCGTTGCAGTTTATATTTATGAATAATGAATAATAACGTGTATATGATCACATTTGTCGCACACCAAAAGAAACAATCTGTGTTTTCGAAATCCGAAAATTCGAATAATAAATCGTCCTTGATGAACAATTCCAAAATTATGTTGCCCAGTGAAAATTAACAATTTTAATGCTTCTGCATAATTGCTTCCACATTTCCTAGCTTATTCAATTTTTAAAGTTACTGGATCATAGTTACAGTGTTTTGAGGATCAAGGATTCACAGTATAATAAGCGTGGACTTGATTTGACTAGGATAATAACCGAGGTTATTTCTCGGTTCCAAGAGAAATGATAGAGTACAGTTATAATATCTGTTGTGTATGCGAGATACATGATAAGTTATACCAGTATGCAATGTTTTTATAATGTTTTGACTAAAAGATCTAATAACGTTTTAATATAAAGAAACTCATGTAATGAATATTTTATTGTATAAAAAGTGGATAAACGAAAGAATCAACAATGAAGAAATAAATACGATGATAACAAAACGAATTGAATAATATTCATTGAAAAAAGAAGACATTTTATTTATAATGCACAGAGTAACGATGTTGAAAAACATGTGTTTATTACTATTATTATTATTATTATTATTATTAATATTAATATTATGGCGAGTGTTGAAAAATGAAATATTAACAGTGACGAGGCAACGACGTTCCGACGCCGAGGACGGCACGGGGATAAGGGGGAGGAAGGCGATTACGACAACAACTAGTAAGAACAAGGTCTAGGAGGGAATATCGTACGAGTTCGATGGCTAACACCGATGCAATTGGAATCTCCGTATACGACGAGACGACCTGCTTTGTTGTTCAATTCGTCTATATCATTTTTCTCATTCTCCCTATCTTTGTTCACAGGTTTTACATCGTTTTCTAAATCTAACGGATTTTGCTTGTTTATATAATATTTTTGGCAGCTTATTATCGTTCGGCAAACTTTGTCCCCCGAAAGCGTCCACAAGGAATAATTAACCGAGCCTGAACTTTCTTCCTCGGTCATCGATTCGTTTTCTTTTTTTTTCCTCTCGTCCTCCTCTTTCCAAAATTCAAAATCTTCCAAAGAGCTTTCTTCCTTATTGCTTGAACGAGTTTTTGCTGCCGGTGGTGTCGAAGCACTTTCAACCGAACTACCTGTTAAAACTGGAAAATTGGAAAATTAATTTTCTGGAAAATTGCAGAACCTTTCAGATTGATTAAATTTTACAATTTTTCCAGAAAAACAAAGAATACATAGTAAAATTCTGGAACGTACATGAATTTTCCAGAATTGAGTAATTTTTTAAGATTTTTTTTCGAACAGAGAATTTTTCGGAATGTGTAAGAATTATACAAGTTTTTGTTAAGGTTCGATTGTACTGTAAAGTAGGAAAAAACGTTCGGCAACATTTTGAAAACAGAAATTATGTAAGAAGCAGATTGGATCCCTAGTTTCAAACTCTCAAGATAATATACAATATTTTTTGCCAATCCTGAGGTTACTCTGCTGCAATTTAATCATACTTACAAAATTATGAACACCCAGCTGAAGTATTGTCGGTAATTTGCTGATAGAAACGAGTGGCTGAAACGTTTCATTGAGAATGTGAATGAGTTGGGCGAGATTCCTGTCACGATCGAGATGAGCTTCGAGTTGTTCCTTCATCAGTGAATGTGCGTTGACTGCGGTGGTTGTAGAGCCTTAAAGGAAAAAAGACATTGAGATGCGACCTGACAATAAAACAAAACCAACACTATTTTTTTTCATGTAGTTATTCAACAAAAACTTACTTTTTCCAAATGTTAGTTTAAAAGCTTTGTCATTCGTGCTCCACTGAACCGTCACAGTAGCCCCCCGATTTGGCCCATAAGCGAGCACCAATTTGCTGTAACTGTAAGTCTTGATGCTAACTATATTTCGGAAATTGTACTTTTCCATTTTAAAATATTCCGCGAGATCTCGAACGACCGAGTACAGATAAACTATTTGGGCCCAATCATTCAGCAATGAGTCTACGGTCCTGGAAACTGCATCGGCGGTTCCTATCTCGTATTGAAAATAAACGGGTCTTCTCAAACCTGTAACATTAAAAATTTGACAAAATGATATTATTGACCAACGAATTTTGAAAATTATATTTTTTTTTCCTCATTGGTCCAAAGACATTACTTTGCTCTTTCGGATGACCGCTGTTCACGGGGCTGCTGTAAAATACAAATTCCGCCATCCACGTTTTCACCATACCTGTACCCTGAACTCTGATCGAAACGCTGAGAAGTCTTTTGAGAAGTGCTTGCCAGGCACTTCCGGATGCAATGTTGGGTGACGGTGCTGGAAACTGAACGAGTTTCAGAACAAGCGCGGTTGCGTTTGCTTCTACCTGCAGACCTTGGTGCGCTAGTCGCGTCGTGTGAGCTGAGAATACAAAACAAAAACATTTCGATATTCCAGCACAAAGTTGGTCAAAGTTGGCGATAGGAACAATTAAAGACATTACACCGTTTAATTTTATAAACAGACACTGTCGAATCGTATTAAAAAACTGCAATTGAAAGAAAAATCGTAAATTTTTACCTCTTGAGCCAGAGTCACAAATGGAATTCGTTCATCGCAGAGTGCAACAACATGAGCAAGCTCAGGAATAAAATATGCAGGATGTTTGGGCCTCCGGTTTTGCAGAGTTCCCGGTGCGTTGGTACGTCCAGTGATAGCTCCGGTACTTCTATGTTTGTTGATTCCTTTCTCCACCACGTCTGTAATGCACCCCCCATCTTGATCATTACTCCCTAAAAAATCAATCTGTTAATCCCTGTAAGAACCACCAGAGCGACAAGGCGTGCGCCCAATATGTCATGTGTGAAATTTAGTGCCAGATGTTAAGCGATTAGTATACATTACTTAAGGGCAAAATTTGCATTCCTTTGAAAAGAACAGAGATATAACCTTTTTTTTCTGAATCGTAAACTTCGAGGTATTAAAACATGTGAAATCTTCAGAATTTTTCGAAATTAAAAATTAAATTTCCAAAACAAATCAATTTCTTCCTACATTAGGAAAGAAATCGAGCAATTTTGAAAATAAAATTGAAAATTCGAATTCAACAATTTGGGATTTCTCGAGAGATAACATTATTAGTTCTATATTCTCCGTTGAACTTCTCAATCGATGTTTTTATTGAAAAAAAATACAAAATTTCACCCTTAATAATCGATACAAAGCGAAACATTTGTTAATGAACGATTAGAAGGGTTTAATTATATGAAATCAAGTGCTGTAGGTACAAGGAGAACACTGAGGAACAAAATATGAGACACAAATTAGAAAAAATTATATACGTTACTCTATTTTGATATTTTATTCATGACCTTGTTACTGACATACACTTTGTAATGGCGCTCCCAATGAGTATCGATTAATCTCTCTTTTATCTTTCTATTATTTTAATGGCGTTATATTATTTCTCTTATTTTATTGTTATTACTACTATTATGATCATTATTTTGTTTATGAATATTATCATTCTGTACAAATTATTCGTTATTTAGAAATTTCTGTAATTGCCTCAATGTACCAAGGCGTAATAAACTCAATGAATCTCTTTTGAAATAAAAAAAGAATTATTTTAACATTAATTCACTACTTATACCGTTGTCGACACTCGTGAATGGATCGTGGGTTATGACGAACGTATCAAACTCGATAAGGCTCTGAACTTTTAGATACATCTTTGGTATTTCCGTCTCAATTGTTTCATCGTGTGGATCGTCCTCGATTGAGCTGTGCTTAACCACGGCAAGATAGAACGAGCACTCAATCTCGCACGGTGAAGATTCTTTCTCTTTGAACGCCACGATCTGAAGAACGTTTGATTGAAAGAATTATTTCGAGAATATTCAATTAATCGTTTAATTCAAAGCATCGAGCTTTGGCTCAGAAAATATAAACAATCAATTCACCGACCAGTAGATACTACACTCTCGAATGTCGCTTTTCCCCGTTGCGAATTTTCTAGCTAATATTTTCTCTTTAATAAAAACAATATAACAGCACAAATTACAGTCCACGCGCAAATCATTAATTAAAACTGCATTCCGAAGCATTCGCTGACACTTTGTTTGTTTATTAAGGTATTCCTTTCACGAACTCGAATATTTGACAATTCACTGATTTTTTTGTACATAAAAGTAAAAGCACATCCCAGTCCACTGGAAAAATATCGAGTCAGGTTACCGAACCTTTAGAAAAGAATTATAACTTTGAAAATCGTCTAATTTACACGACACTTTATGGAGATGACCTGTTGCTCACATTTCTATTTAATAATTCATATATTAAATAATGATAAATGTTTGATATAAACTGTCTTGCGGTAAATTAAATTCTAAACATTCCGTAGCAACGATAAAAACAGAGAGTCACCGGACGTTTGAAGAAAATATTCACGATAGAACTTGAATGTGATCAGCAGACGATTTTTCGTAGCCATGACGTTCAAGAGGTTATGTTATCTTCCGCAGTTTTTACAATATTTTTAACGCTATTCTTGTTTTTGCCCGTTACAAATTGGCTCACATTTTTACCAATGTCACTGCGTACTTTATACGTATTTTCACTCATATTTCACTATTTTTTTTAACCAAAAATACAATAAGTCCAGCTTTTCTCTTTGACAGTGCAGTTGTTGACATTTGTAGCTCTCCAAAAAATATCAAAAAGTATCACAATTTTACACAATTAATACAATTAAGCTGAAATTTTCGATTTATGTTTACAGTTCGGACTAATAATTGGTTATAACTTTTTTAAACAAAATGCAGTCTAATTTATGAACAAGATGCACTGCGCACATACACTGCGCACATACACTGCGCACATGCACTGCGCACACCGGAAGTGCTCGGATCCTAGGGTAAATCGTGCACTGAATAATTATTTAATATCAATTAAAATATTAACTCTCAAACGATTTTCTTTGGCTCTCAAACCCTCTCAAACGATTCTCAAACGATTAAAAAAAAAATGAAACGTCTAAGTCCATTATTTCAGGAGATAAAAAAAATTGGGGCCAAGTTCACACCAAAAAATAAAATCGTTTTTACGTGAACAATATTAACTCTCAAATAATTATTCTTCTCTATCAAACTCTATCAAACGATTCTCAAACGATTTGCATTAATGAAAGTTTAAAAAAATAAAGTGGGGGGGCTAACTTCACGGAGGTTTGAACCTTGATCAAAAATCTCAAAAAAAAGTAGTCGTTTAGGTCATGTGCGAAAACTGCTACTACAGCCGCCATATTAAACGTGCGAAACATGGAAATATGGCAACGTTGCACGCGCGGGCAGTACGAACCGAGTGTACAGTAGTAGTGAGAGAAAATAAATACAAGCGTGATCTAATCAAGTGTCTAGTTCTACAATTCTTCGACCGTGAAATGTAAATTTTTTTTCGGTGTCGTTCAAACGTCTTCGTTTCTCGGCACTCTTCGCAACACTCTCAAGCCACTGTTTTCTTTTTTGTGTGGTAAATTTGTCTTTTTTGTCTCTGAGCACAACACGAGAATTATCACTCATTTTCCTCACTCACATTATACACGAAAAAAAAGAAATTAAACAATGTATTAGGTTAGGAAACTAGCTGTCAAATGACACACTTTCCGGCACTGTTGCCAAATTTTCTCGATATATAAACGGAATTTTTTGATTGGTTGATAGAACGGACATTAGCTCCAGTAAAAATAGTCAAATGAAGAACTAATTTTTCTTAAAATTAATAACTGTAACTTTTATCGGGTTGATTTGCTATGTACAATTAGTATTACTTAATAAAAAACATATTTATGATATCTTATATAATGATCTGTTTGAAAAAAACAAATAGATATACTGCAGATTTGACTGGGCATACATCCTTAATAACACACACTTTAGAAATATCGTACATTTGAGTTGTTGAATGCAAAATACTATATTGTCTATTTAATAATCAACATATATTTTTAGTATTTATTTTATGACCTTGCCATAAATATATAAGTGTGTGATGGGATTTTTTGAAAATTCATAGTCAGTCAGTGACCATACCAGCAGTGTTGGCCGCCTGTTGACGAGAAGTTGTATGTTGTTAAAAAAATCCGAAAGACGGCGCGTAACTCAGAATTACGAAAAATCAAACGTAACCTCAAAAAAAAATCCTTCGTAATGAAATTGCAAAGAAAATTCGTCCGTAAATAATAAAGGGGTGAAAATAATAGTGAACATTCAGTGGAAATACAATAACGAACTCAAAAACATCGGGAAAAATAAAGAGGTAAAGTATTGTTCTTTCATGAATTCATCAATCAACCCACCCGCCAGAGAAATCATATACAAAAAAAATACATGGGCAACAAAAATTGGAAAGAATTATCTTAAATACATATATTCTTTCATAATTAAATGAAAAAAGAAGTATGTTATTTGTCATAAGCGTATATTACTGGAGTCTTAATGTCTGCTTTCAGAAAAATTAGAGGCAGCAAATTGAAAGAAAAAAAAATAAACAAAAATATAAAAAAGCAAAACGAATAATGAATAGTATCGGTGAGACGTGCAATGAGCTTAAGAAAGATTACGACTCCTGTTTTCACGTGTGGTTCTCTGAGAAATTCCTGAAAGGCGATATGAATGACTCCATGTGCGCTCCTATCTTCAAAGTTTATCAGCAATGCATCAAGGTAAAAAAAAAAAACATCTCCATTTTTGCAATTAAAGGAAGGCGGCGTGCGTTTGAGGGATCGAAAACAAAATTTGGAATTATGGAGGCTTGCAGCGAGCTCAAACAGAATTACGACGCTTGCTTCAATTATTGGTTCTCTGAAAGATTTCTTAAGGGCGATCATAATGATTCTATTTGCTCTTCGTTACTCAAAGTATACAAAGAATGCGTTCAGGTGAGTCTGATCGTGCTCCGATTAGAAAAAACAAAAATTGGAGTATGCCTCAATGTTGTACAATTCATTTGCCAGTTTTCATTATTAATTCCTTTGTGAAAAAAACTATTATAGCTTTAAAAATGATCCCAAATAAATTGTGAGCTTACTTCTTTTTGAAGAACCATCCAAATTGATTAATTTAATAAATTTATAGAAAAGTAAAGAAATCCCAGCAAAATTACAGTGAATCCGAAAATATTCAATAATCTTTCCTATATTTGTTTTCAATCTTGGAATTTGTCAGTATTTTAGAAAATTATAAAAATCATTCTAAATTAAAAAAGTGAACAAGTAGTTTGACATCATTTTAAAAATAGAACTGCCGCAAAGCAGATCAAATCACTAGGTAGTTACTAGAAATATACAATGATTTTTATCTAGCAAAAGTTGATTAATTAACGTTATTTCACTTATTTTTTCCCTTTGACACAGAAAGTCATAAAAGAACAAAATATAGAATTGAAGGAGGTTGAGGTCAATCACCTTGGTACAGAAAAGGAGAAAGGTCCTGAGAGCTGACGAGCTATGGACAATGAAAAAAACACTGTAAATAAAAGAGGAACAAATTCTTGGATGGAACTTCGATTATTTCGTCTTGCCCAATGAAAATCGATGTTTCTTTCGCACTGGGCTTCGTTTGTTGCTGATCATCTTAATGCAAGCTGGCAAAATTAATTTTGCACTAAGTCGTCCCATCGAGATTTGGTGGAAATTACTACTTTTAAATATGAATATGTAAATTAAATTTTTTAGACTCAATCGCAAATGTTTTCTATAAACATGTTAGCAAGGAAATTATTTATTATTGCTGTTAATCAAGAAATTTAATTTCTTCCGAATTTGATTCAATCTCATGTATTTTCGGTAAACCGCGCACGTTTTGGCTGCAAAATAGTCGCGAAAAATCTCAGTTGTAAGGGAGAATGGTATTAAATGCGCCATTATTTTTTGTTATGTTTGAACTTCGTTTTATAGAAATAATACAATCTCACTCATGAAACTCATAGGTGCAATTGTGAATAATCGATGTCGTTGAAATAAATGTATCGTAGGAAAATTGACGAAACGAGAAGTCGTCTCCGAACAACAAAGACTATTGTAACATAAAATGATCCGTATAAATAAATCATGAGAATAAACACTTCAATCGCTACCGCCGTCACTCGACGAGGCTGTATCTTCATTTTCTTCTTCGCTCGTTGGTGGAGTTGCTTTTTTTGACACTTTTGCCTTTTTCTTTTTGCTATCCTCCTAGAAAAAATAAAATAGAGAAAAAATATCAATTAAGGTGAGTTGCTGTAGTAAATACTTCAGACTTGAAACTGAAGTTAGAAAAGTTTAATTACGTCGATTAGTTTTGAGGAAAAAAACGAAACGAATAAAATGTTTTATTTTTAAATTTTCAAATTCAAATAAGTTCGTTGTTAACAAAATAAAAAAAAATAATTTCTCACGAACCTCAGGTGGTGGTCTTTTGTCTCCTTTTTTCGTCGGTTTCTTCTTTTCTTCCTCGCTCTCTTCTTCCGCCTCCTCCTCCTCGTCTTCATCCTCATTTTGCTCGTCTTCAGAGTCTTTATCTTTTTTCTTGCTGGTCTCTTTGTTTTTTGCTTTTGATTCTTTTTCCGAGTCGGAATCACGTGACTTTTTCTTCTTTTTAGTTTTCGAATCGCTGTCATTGCCGCTGCTACTGTCGTCGCTAATGTATTCTTTGCTCTTGAAAGACGAGCCGCTCATCTTCGACGGTGATGATTCTTCCTTTTTGCTCTCCTTTTTCTTTTTCTCCACTTTTTCAGATTTGCTCTTTTCCGCGGAACGTTCTTTCACGTCTTTCGCGCCTCCGCTTTCCTCGTACTCTTTCATCGCTTCCACATATTTTTTCTTCAAACCACTTGCTTTGTCCTCCCACTCGGATTTATCCTTTAATTCCTTCCACATCTCACCACCTTTTTTCGCAATTTCCGTCACCGAGATTCCCGGATTATCAGATTTTATTTTCTCCCGATTGCTGTTCAACCAAAGCATGAATGCGGTCACTGGCCTCTTCGGTTTATTCTCATCTCGTTCCTTCTTCTTCTTGCGCTGTTTTCTCGGCTTTTCCGACTGAAAATTGTATGGTTTTTAATCGATAATAATTCATCAAAATTAAATCAATCAGATATCGACAAAAATTTTGAATTAGCTGAAGTATTTCATAATTTTTTAACAACTTCGGAAAACTTGAAAAATATTTGAAAGGAAAATAAACGAAAAGATTCCAAATTTACCACTGTTTTGGCGCTTTTGTGCTTCTTCTCCTTTTTCTCCTTCTTTTCTTTCTTCTGTCCTTCTGAGGCGTCGGAATCGGCATCGCTGTCCGAAGTGCCAGGATTGCTGTCGTATTCCTCAGCGACGTCGCTCTCCTCGACGTTTGGATTGAAATCTTCGTCTGTCGATTCGTCATCCTCGGAATCTTGATTGTCGTCGTCGCGCTCTTTGGCTTCGGCTTTAACTCTTGCCAAATAAGCGTCGGGCTCGTCTTCCTGATCGCTGTTACCGAAATCGTTGTCGTAATTGAGCTTGTCCTAGAAAACGAAGCCCAAAATGTTAATAAACGAAGGGATCAAATAAATAGCTGAAAAATTCAAATTTTTAGCTGAGAAACTTACGCTCTTGCCACGATTTTTGACTCGTAGCTTTTTCGAGGATATAAAATCGAAGAGCTTATTGTATTCCTCTTTTTCGATGCTGCTGAAAGTGTGCATAACACCGCTCGTAAGTTCGATCTCAAAATCGAAAGATCTCGTTGATCCGCCGCCACGCGCGAAATTCACAGACGCTATTTCCTCGAAACGTATGTGAATCGGAGGCTTGTGAACGTACATAAAGCCACGCTCCAGAGGATAGAGATATCCGGCTGCTGCTTTGAACGAACAACCGACCGCAGCAGTTCCTGAATGACTGAAAAAAGAAACAACAAATTTATTTAATAATCTCTAAAAAGTTGGTCAACAATTAAAATTTTGCAAACATTGAAAATATACAACGTTTCGACTGATTGAAACTTACCCAATAAATCCACCTGGCCCAGTGAGTTTTCTATTGATAATAACCTTCATAACTTTGCCAAGCACTTCGTAAGTTGGTCCAGACAATTCCTTGGGCAATTTATCTTCGTATTTTTCTTTAAGCTCTTTCCTAAAAAAATAAATCATATTCGCAATGTTACAAACAATTAAGTTTATAATAGTTTAAAAAATAGAATTTTCATCTTACTCGGAGAAAGGAAGTTCAATGGAGGTTTCTTCCTCTTGATTGAACAAAAGCACAAGATAGTGGTAACGTGTCTGTCCCTGTTTGATTGGTGGATCGAGGGAGACGACGAAAAACATTTGCCTGCTATCTTTATGGGGCAACAAAAAGAGCCGAAGGACTGTGGACATTGGAATTTTGTAGTCAAATGTTTTACCGTGAAGTTGGAAAAAGGACTGGAATATTTTGATATCGTAACGGCCGCTGTGAACAACAAAATTCTGAATTAATTTCGTATAATCGTTACATCCAAAAATATCGAGTAGTAAAAGTAATAACACTGGACATTGAAAAAATTGATGATAAATAATAAATCATTACCGAGGAGTGAGACAATGAATTTCTCTGAAAATGGCAATAGCATCTCCACTGACACTGATAACGGATGCTTTTTCCATAACTTGTTGATGGAATGCCTCAACGGAATCTTGGTCCGCTCCGTCGTTGATTGGAATGTGAAATCTCATCTCTAACAAACTGACCGGTGCATCATCGTTTTGATGAAATTCCAAGGTCACTTCGTTTTTGCCTGTCGTACATTGGGAGACATCTTCCAATGGAATTTCAAACGCAGTGTGGTGGCCAACATCAAAACTCAATATGGAACCATTAAACTTTGCCGTTCCCCAATTCCAACCCTTGAGACTGAGCTCTTTTTCTAGCATGTCTTTTTTGTAATGCGTACTGAAGAAACTCGCGATTTTTTCTTGCTCCTAATATGCCAAAAAATTTGAAAAATTAAATGAAATTTATTTTGTTTTTCCATTTTTGGAGATATTTTTATGTTGAGGCAAAAAATTAATTTATTTTCAGGGATTTTCAGGAACATATTGGAGCTTGGAAATGTGTTGCATCCTTTTTAAAATAATTGTATTTCTCAAAATACTTTTTTTTTGAATTGATGTTTTTTTGAAAAATTTTTTTGGTAATTTTTTCCTACTTTCTGAAATATATCAACGGTAAAAGAATCAACTTACAGCTTCCTTAAAACCACGGAACCTGTGAAGAGTTCCATTCTTCAGGAAAATCCTGAGTCCCCAAGTACCAACGAATTTTTGAAAATTCACCATTTCCATTTCGCTCGACGATATTTGTTCAACTTTGCCGGTTTTTTGATTTTTGAAAATGAGATGTTGGTCCGTGAGCTTGAGACGTCCAGGCGTCTTTGAAAATCGAGAAAAATTCGACGATTTTTTATAAATTTCATACAATTTTATTTTTCACTGTTTAAATTGAAAGTGCTCGACGGAAAATAACTTACCATGGCGCCCTTGACCTCGGCCGTGATGTCAGGATATTCCAGAAAATACATTTTTTTTGCTGGTTTTTATTCGTGACGATAATCGAGGTTATGTTCCCCCTTTTATTGTTATATATTAAAAAATATGAGGAAACCTCCAAAATTACATTGTTTCGTTACTCATTACATAAAACTTAACAATTTTTTTTTTTTCAAAATTGATGTTCCAGTGTCCGCAGGTTCGTAATAAATATCTATAACGGTTGAACGTATCAGTCGTAGTTAATTGACACGCAAGAGAACGAAGAATGAGCGTGAATGCGCGGGCTAAAATATTTCCGGCGTTTACCCGACGATCCACCATTTTGTAATTCTTTCGAAACCGGCATTATTTCAAAAAATTGGATTCTTTTTTTCTCTTCGATTAAATCCTTCATTAAAAAAGCAATTGCATTTACTGTCTGTATTAATTATTTAACAGCTCCTGATTGTTTAAATCAAGAAAATCGTTCATCAAAGAATAAATAATTTTTTATTCTCGTTCTATTAATTCCATTATTATAATTCAGCATTAAAAATTAATTAAATTGAAGAATGTCGACATTTACGTATTTTGTAGAATCCAATTTATTTTCGATACTTGTATTTGTTTAACAATTATACATTACTTTATCTTTTTATTTTTTTATTATCCGATTACATCAAAATCAGTTGTTTAAAAAAAGTGTGCGCAAACTACTGACGCCAGCCCTATCTATCATTTCTTGTAAACTCCATGCGGCCATACTTCTCGTATTTTTTGTTATTTCATGGCGAAAATAAAGAAGAAAAAAGTTGGCACTTTCACCGTACGAGGCGCTCCGGTTGTCTCGTAACCGTTCATTCATCAATTTTTCGGAGTAAAACACGGTAGTGGTAAAATACGAGGCTCGTACTACATCTCGTAATAGGTGGATAATTGTTGTTTTTATGTTTGTTCAAGATTTTCTAACTTTCCCCAATGAAAGTACAACAATTATTTCCTCGTGCGGAGTTATCGTGAATTAAATTCGGTGTTTTTTGTGTGCGGATGTGGGTGGGTCTCGTACTTAGTTTTCTCGCTGTCTCTCATTCTCTCTCTTGCTCACTCTCGCTTCGAGCAAACCTATATATATAACTGCCAACATTCGTTTCACCTGTCAGCTTACGTTTAACGTCTATATATTCTTCCGTTAACATGATTGATTGAAAATCCTGTTCAGCCCCTCGAAATTTCGCTATGAAAAAACGCGTAAAATAATAGACTCATGCAAAACTACAAATTTTCAAAAACACGCGTGGCTCTAACTGTTCAAAACAAGTGCGATTATAATAATATCACTGTGCAATGTGCCATTTTTTGATCACTGCTTTTTTCGCAATCCGAGCATTGAATTGTACATTCTCCTTGAGAATTTTCCTTGAGAAAAATCGT
This sequence comes from Rhimphoctona megacephalus, assembly GCA_963989365.1. Lineage (NCBI taxonomy): Eukaryota > Metazoa > Arthropoda > Insecta > Hymenoptera > Ichneumonidae > Rhimphoctona > Rhimphoctona megacephalus. Next base: position 24,243,158 of record OZ022416.1, on the reverse strand, counting down.
GATTGATCTTTGTTCTGAATTTGCCTTATTTTTTTTTTTGAATTTACGGTGAACCAAAATTTTTACGATCAAACACTCGTTCCTTGCCAAAAACAATTCATTTTTTATTGAAAATACTTTTATTACTCGAAATTCATGTTTTTTAGGCATCGTTAGTTTCGGAAATTTTATTATAATGGCGTCACTCTCGCTGCCTCGTGTTTTGCAACAGAGAAAAACGAGTTTGGATCTGGAGCGAGAGCACTTTGAAAAATTTCAGGTATGAATTTTTGACAAAAGTGTGTTTTATTTTGTTCCTCCGTTGAATAACAAATAACTCGGAGCTTCGTTCGACACATTGCATGACATCTTTGGTCAATGAGGAAATCATTTGGAATTTGCGTGAAATAATAGATAATCCGCCTGAATTTTTTTCAATCTCTTTTTGACACAACTTTTTATTCCGGATGCTGCTCTTCCTGTCTTGCCGGACCCTGCAGATGGCTTAACAAATTATATCCACTAACACGCTACCTTAATTAACCTGAGACAAGGGAAAAAAACAAAGACAAAAATATTGCACGACGTATTTGAGACTTAAAAATTAAATATTATATTTTGAGATCGACGCACGACTAACAAAATGCCACCGGTCATACCACCCCCTGTCAAACAACTCCAACACCAGGTGAGCCTTTTTTTTATACATTTCAATTGTTTATTCGGCAATTTTTGGTCGGTTAAATTATTTATATTTATTATTTTTACAACATTTGTTCCATTTTTTTTTTCAAGCTTAATAAATCAGTTGAATAAATTTTTATTCAATTTATTTAGCTCATTATCTATTTTATATACACAATAATTATATATTTCATTAGTTTACGAGGTATTTCCTGCCAATCGAGTAATAATAAATTAAATAATAACAAGCGATTGCATAATAAAAAACTGATTTCTATTGTAAAACCCAAAACTGAATATTTGCATTCGATTTTCGTACAAATATTTGATCTGAGAATATAGAGAATATCTTTTTGCTTCGTTTGTTTTTTGCATGGCTGATTCTGCACGAATTATCGAGAATTAACATCTTGTAAAGCAACTAACAATGTTTACTCTCGAAACATTATGTAACAGTCATTGGAAATTCTTGGGCAGAAATAAATTTTTTAATTTTTTGCTCACACCACATCCTCGGGATTAAAAAACGCTGATATTTAATCTCTTGGCGATAATAAAAAAATTTTCTCGAATAAAATAAACGTTTAAAATGAGTATTTGATTGATAAGAAAGTTTTTATCAGTACGAAAAAGTTGCGAAATTTCATAAGGACTGGATTCCTAAGAGTTAATCACAAACTATACAAAACTGTGGATCCAGAATTGTGATTTATGTTTGACTTTTTTCAATAATACTATAAAGTCAAAAAAATGTAATTTTTCATATTTTCAGAGTATAAGCATTAGCAAAGCTGTCCATCCGTCTGAGACTCCAGTCAAAGAGAAACATGTGCGGAGTATCCTTTCAAATTCGTTAGATTATGTGATTTATTTAACAAATTATAAATACAATAAATGACAATTTGCTTTCCAAAATTGTGCAAAAATACAACATCAATCAAATTGATGAAATTCTTGAGAAATTTATTGAGAAATGGTTTAAATATTTTTGAAATTCATTAACATCGTTGTTTCGTACAAAAACTATTGTTTCCTTATAATAATGAAAGGTGCTATTATTGGAACATATCAAGAAAAGAGTGGCGCAATATTTTGGATGTTCATATTGCGTCAGCCGCTCCAAGAAAATCGCATTGTTGCGTGGAAATTTTGTCACGTTTTGCACAAAGTCCTGAGGGAAGGACATCCCCGTGTAATTCAAGACTCTCAATGTCATCGCGGTAAACTGGAAGACATTGGAAAATTGTGGCAGCATCTTCTTGAGGGTTACGGGCGTTTGATTCACCTTTACATACGTTTGCTCATCACAAAACTCGATTTTCACAAACGTAATCCTGGACTGCCTGGTAATCTTCAAGTCACGAATGAGGAACTTGAAGCAATTGGGGAAAATGACATAAATATTTAGTAAGTTTTAAATACATTTTAAATACAAATTATAATATTTAAAAGAAAATATATAAAATTATACAAAATACAGAAAAACTTAATATTAGAAAATTTTGAAAAATTCTGTTAAAAGTTGCACCAACTTAAAAAGTTTCTTTTTCAAGTTTTTGTTTACACGGTCATAAATGATATGAACAGAAAATATACAAAAAGTTCACTTTTTCTTAAAGAAAAAGTAAATAAATGTCTTGTTATTTTTTTTTCTCGACAGTTTTCAAATGTCTGTTGAGATGTTCGATTATATGGACGACATATTGAATCTGCAGCGGGCGGTTTTCGCGTCCTTGGATTTGGCGCGTTCAAATTCCATGACTCCACCGGGTCAATGTCGTCTGGCTCCTCTTATACCTTGTGTTCAAGATGCCTCGAGATTGTACGATTACTGCGTGAAAATTTTGTTCAAATTGCATGGTGCTTTGCCACCCGATATATTAATCGGTCATCGGGATCGTTTCGTCAAACAATTTTACGTTCTCAAAACTTTCTACAGCACCGTTAAACACATGCAATACTTTAAGCATCTGATAACAATACCGTCTTTGCCGGAAGTGAGTTTACGATAAATCAATAATTTTCTAAAAAGGATATGAAAACTTCAATAATTATCAAAGTCGAAAAATTGTTTTATTTTTATTTGTTTATTATTTTCAAATCAACAATGATTATGTATTTTTTAATGTAAATATTTTGTATTATTCGAGTAAAAAATGCAATTTCGTGAGAGGGTTTCTGTTCATACTTAATTCTGTTTCAGAATTAAAAGATTTCTGATCGAACACGAAATTTTATTAGTAATATTAGAAAAAACGATTTTTAATCAATGCTGATTGTGTATTTTTGCTTCTTTTTTCAGAATCCACCAAATTTTCTTATTCAATCGGAACTTCGGACGTATGTAACGCCCGTGGTTGTATTGCCACCGGAAGAACCAATGGATTCAGATGCTGCTGTCGACAGTTTGATCGATACATCGGATACGAGCTCGATGACAAGCGATCAAATGGATGCTGCGAGAAACGGCTCTATTTCGCCAGACGCTCTTGCCGAGAGGCGAGTTTGCAAAATTTACAAAATTCAAAACATATTTCGGAGCATTTTGGAAGTTTGGAATAATTTATTTGATTTTCTAGAATAATGTTTTTTTATTGTTTTCTTTTTACAGGGACAGCCTAATAGAACATCTTCATCACGAAAATAGTCGGCAGCGTGAAGAGATGCATCGAATATTAAATGAGTACAATCGAATGATAAGCGAAATGAAAACTCGTATACACGAATTGGAGTTAGCATTTTTGGCTAAGGAGAACGAGTTGGGGGAGGAAAAAAATTTGAAAGAAATTTCGACCAGACAAAGCAACGAGATGACACAAAAAGTTCGCGAATTGGAGGGTTAGTAGAAAATTTCCTTCAAGGAACTCGTAGCTATTAGACCATTTTTCAAATATAATTTATTTTCCAATATTAATATATTTTATTAATTCGAAATAAATTTAGAGCCCATTGAAAAGTATTTTTGATCAATATTTTCTTTTTATCGTGATTTTTAGAAAAAAATCGTTGCCTGGACGAAAAATTTCAGAAGCTGAAAGAAGTGTATTCGAAACTACGTGAGGAGCACATAGGTTTGATCAGAAAGGTGCGATAAGTTATCTCGGAGATAAAAATAACGTTTGCTTGTGATAAATTAACCCATTCTTTTTTGTTTCTCTTGTTTTTGTTTTTTACTCGCTTCGGCGATTATCGAAACAGAAAGCTGAGGTGGACCGACAACTCGGTGGAATTAAAATTCTGCAAGAACAAGCGGAACGTAAAACGTTGGAAGCCGAGCAGCGGCTGCAAGAATTACAACAGGGTCAAGTCACGTCCGATCAAGAAGCTCAGAGAGTCGCTCAAGCTAGATCCGAATTGGACGAAGTCAGAAAACAATTCGATCAATCGAAAACCGAAAATTTGGCTCTCGTGGCCAAAATTGATTTTATCACGTCCGAAAAAGCCGTTGCCGAAGGCGATTTGCACGATTTACTCGCTCAGAAAGAAGATCTTGATGTTAGGATAGCTGAACTCCAAGCCGATATCGAGAAAACGCGGAAAGAAGCGAAAGCTGATTTTGATGCGGCTTATTACGAATTAATTTGTAATATATTTTTAAATTTTTTACCTTTTTCACAATATTTCTTTTTGCAAATCGAATTCAATCTATCGTTATCAATCAGCATCAATTTAATCAAATTCTCAAATAAACTTCTTTTATTTATGTTAAATTAAACTTAATGCATAGTTTGATTTTTTTTCCTTGAACAATTTGCCTCAAATGGTCTTGTGAATCAACTCCCAAGGACATTTCAATTAGGTCATACATTTCTAGAGATTATCTCATATCAAATTGAATTTTAAAAAAATATTATTCATGTAAATTTATAATTAAATGGAAAATTAATTTTTTTTGTCACTTCAACTCGTAATGAATGAACACAATTTTTTTTCGCAGTGAACGCCATCTCAACAGCTGAAGGAATAGTCGCGAGTGCGACAAGTGCAATTGGAAATCCAGCAATATCAACACTGACTTGCACGCCTGATTACTTGGAGAGTCTCGTAAAGCCAACTTGTCAGACGCTCGATGATATAAAAGCGTCCTTCGAGATTTACCAAGCGGACACGAAACAAGGAAAATCACTTATACGCAGCGCAATAAGCGCGGCTCATGCTTTAGCGATTTATCTGACTCATGCGAGATCGACGTCGAACATATCGACCGATATATCTCTGGGCGATAGTGAGTCATGATCGATTCTTATTTTTCTCACTACTTTTGTTCAATTTATTTTCTTTATCATGGCAAAATTTTTCTATAAAAAAATATTGTTCTTCAAAGGCTAGATTCTTTTCCCTCATTTTTCAAATTGAATTATTTAATCATGGAAAAATTGCTTTGTAAAACAGAAAATATTCCTCAGTCAAAAAAATGTTTTTTTTTTGTGAAAAACTATGAAAATTAATTCGCATAATAATTTTTATAAATTTCTTCTCTTTTCACTATATTTTTCCAAACTTCCTTTTAAATTGGATCCCATTGCTCTTTATTCGTAGAACTGACTGAGGAGTGCAAGATTTTGGGTACCGAGGCTTCTCTCATGTTTTCTCAAGTAAAAGAAAAATCATCCAAAACTTCGGAGCAAATTGACCTGGTTAAGAACAATTTGATCGGCGTTTCAAGCATGGCAAACACATTGGCAAAAGCTCGAGGAAACGTGGACGCGATAGGAGATTTGGTGGAGACAGAATTGTTGAATATGGATAAAGCTATCGAGGAGGCAGCTGGAAGAATTCAGGTTAATTATTGTTGGCAATTAATCAATAATTCATTACTTAAATTCTATCAATTCCGCAGGTGAAATAATAGATCTTTATTTTTCACTAAATTTTCATATAAATTCAGGAAATGCTGAATAAATCTCGCGCCGCCGATTCGGGCGTAAAACTCGAAGTGAACGGAAAAATTCTTGACTCGTGCACGGATTTGATGAAGAAAATTAGAATATTGGTCCAAAAGTCGAGATTATTACAGACCGAGATTGTCGCCCAAGGAAAGGTCAGTCGAGCATCCAAAATAAAAATATTCATCCAAGCTAAAAAAGAATTCTAAAATTGTAGGATTGTGAAATTTTCAGGGAACTGCGTCGGCGACAGAATTTTATAAGAGAAACCATCAATGGTCCGAGGGTTTAATTTCAGCTGCTAAAGCAATCGGAATGGGTGCTAATTTTTTGCTGTAAGTACTTTACCAATTTTTATATTTGTCTTAGTTTTTGTTTCAGTTTTATTATTATAAATGGAGTTTTTTTTATCACTTTTATTTCTCTTTCATTTATTTATTATTTTACTCATTAGTTTTATTTATTATTAATATTAAATTATAGAGAAGCTGCTGACAAAGTTGTTTTGGGCGATGGAAAATTCGAACAATTGGTCGTTGCGTCACAAGGAATCGCGGCATCGACGGCTCAACTCGTAGTCGCGAGTCGCGTCAAAGCCGATCGACACAGTAAAAATCTTTCATCGCTTTCGGAAGCTTCGAGGGACGTTACACAAGCAACAGGAAACGTCGTGGCTACTGCTAAAAGTTGTGGACAACTTATCGAGGAAAATGGTAAATTTACGTTCAATTGAAAGAAAAAAAATCATTTTCGAAGTTTTCCGACGGCGAATATATGGTTTATAAAATCAATTAACCTTGTTTTTTGGTAATCAATATTGAATCTTCACATTCTTAAGTTTGGACACTGATTTTTTTCCTCTGAACTTTAGTTATTCCCATTTAAACGATCCATGTTCTATTTCTTGCAGATTTGACTGTTCGCTCTTTTTTGTGCGCAGGTTTGACCGTTATTCCTTAAGGGCTTACATACATCTAAAGGTGTCAAAAATAGGGTCAATTTTAGTCATTTTTTTCATACTGAAAAAATGTATCTATTGAAATAATTTTTTGTATATTTAAAAAGACATATTGTTGTGAATGAAAGCGGAAAATTTCATTGAAAAAAAAATAAATTAGATTAGCTGTGGTTGTAGATTTTGTAAAACAGTTTTTTGCAAAACGCTATTCGCGGTAACCACGATTCCGACTGTATGCTTTAACCCAAAAATAAAACAATTTTTTTTTCTTAAAGTCGACAAACAAACAGTCTTTGTCGAGGCCGAATTTTTTTTTATGCATTTTTCGCAAAATGGCAGAGGTCTGAATCGCAAAGTCGAGATTTTGCCAAAATGTTTTTTTCTTTTTTTACTTGTGAAACAAAAAATATGATGTTTAAAAGAAAAATCGCTCGACAGAGACCAGACAATTGTGTAAAGGTCCTCTGTACTAAATTTCATCCAAATCAGTCGTTTAGTTTTCGAGATAGAATGGTTACCGTTTTCAAAACCACCATTTTGAAAAAAATCATTTTGGTGTTTAAGCTTTTAAGGTGTTTAAGTCAAATGGAAGTGAAATTTTTTTCTCATGGCTGCAATATGTTATCGATTCCCAAGAAATTTTTAGACATGACATGTAAAAGGTGACACCATCGAAAAATAATGTTTTTGAAAAATCGAGTTTTTTTATCTCTCTAGGTGTATGTAAGCCCTTAAGAAAAAAAATGCAAATTTGTATTTCGATTCTTACGAATGTAATAATTAGCGCTCAATTCTTTGAGAGAATTTTCCTTAGTAGTGTACACCACTAGGAATCCACTTACGTCATTTTATTGGCATTTCAAAAAATGTATAATGCCGTTTGTTTTTTGTAAATCTATTCGTAATACCTCTCTTAATAAATTAAGTGCTAAAGTCCCCAATATTATTAATTTGTATTCCGCTGCAAATAAGGTTGCTCGTATCGATATTTTTATATTTCCTAATTCTTGCAAAAAAGTTCAAAGAACATTCTTCATTTTTTAGACGATCTTGACATTTCCGGTTTGACGTTGCATCAGGCAAAGAGGCTCGAGATGGAAGCGCAGGTTCGCGTCCTTGAGTTGGAACAGGCTCTAGAGACTGAAAGACTTCGTTTGTCCGCGTTGAGGCGTCATCATTATCAAATGGCTGGCGAATGATAATGTTAAAAATTAAAACATACATGGAGAATACGCGTAAATACGTGAACGATAAAAAAACAACAACACCATTGAACGAATTGAAAGTAGTATTTTAAAAACAAATGTTTTGGATTATTTAATATACCAGTTACGAAGCCACAGTCAAAAAACTTCGAAGGGTCATACGTCGATTTTGGATTAATTAGAAATCCTTTCCCACGATTTGTATTTTTGTTATACACTCAATCAAATTGACCGAGACCAAAAAAAAAATATTCAAATGCTCGTATTTATCGATAGACCGTGGCTCATACGTCTATATATATACAGTACAGTGCATAGAAAAAAAAATTATTATTATTATTATTATTATTATTATTATCAATATTAATATTATTAATATTATAATAATACTATTACGTTTAAATCGAAACTTATTTTATATAAAAATATAGTCAGTATTTATGCCTCACTATAAATTATCTGTACTTTGAATCGACGTTAATAATGATATTTTTTTTATGTTCTTTCATTCTCGCGTAACGAAAAAAAATGGATTTTGCCAAATTAGTTTCGTTTTGATTATTCTTTGGTTTCAATCGTCTAGTGAAAAATGTTGTCTAAAAAATGTAAAATTATTGTTTGGAATTATGAGTTTTGTAATACGAAATGAATGGGCATTAAAAAGATTTTTCCTTTTTAAATATTGGTGGATTAATGCGATTTTTTACCTACCACTTGGACGAGGAAGTGATCGATATTTGGTGATTGGTTTTTTACAGCCTTTTTATTGCTACAACTTGGAAAATATTTGATTTCGTTTATCGATTATATTGCGAATATTTTTATCGATGAGGAGGGAGAATTTTACAGAACGGATAAGAGTTTTATAAAATTTTTCGCTCTTTTATTGTAGCTTGTATAGAACGAACAATGAAACAATTGAATTTGTTTTTTTTTTTTACATGGAGTACAGTGGAATACACGTGGATTCTTCTCTTTGATGCTCCACATAATTAATAATCTATACACATATACGTATATACAACTATGAAATTAAAGTCAGAGCGAGTTTTTGTTCACTGAACAAGAATTTTTTAAATCGTCAACACCCGCGCGAACCAGAGACATTGGCACCATTCGAATGAACACTCATTCGAGCTTATTTCCGAAAGAAAAAAACAACACCGGCGTTTATTCGTTTAATTACGTTCAACGAAATCGATATAATATAAATAAATAAATTCTCCTTATTAAAATTCCATTATAAAGTAACTATTTATTCCGGAAGGAAAAAAATCATAATATACATAATATATTCCTAAATAACACAATTTATAGTTTTGGTTTTCACAGCGAATGTACGGAAATAATTTTTTTGCCATTCGAATCGTGCTGATTCCTGGCACGTGGTGTTTGGAGAAAGCACGATTTTGGGTGTTTCTTTTTTCAGCCCAAATCAACAACGTGATTGTTCGTGGATTTTATTTGTTCCATTCACTTTTTAATGTTCATTTCTGCACAGTGTTTTTCTTCCTCTTTCAAATACGCTTGCTCACAAATATATATGTATATATATTAAGGTGATTAAAAAAAAATCGACTTTTTTTTCTCAAAGTCGCAAATGATTTTGTTAATACTTCATGAAAAAGTAATTCTGCCAAATTTTGGGTCTTCTAAAAAAATTTTTAGAGGTCGCGCCCACTTAAAATTTTTTTTTTTCAATTTTAGGGAAAAATTATGATATAAAAATATCGATTTTTCGGTGTCGCAACAAAAATAGTTAGCACTCAGTACAGAGTTGATTCCCTCAAAATTTGAGCTTCCAAGAAAAAATTTTTGAGGTCGCCCTAGCAGCTTTTCTAAATTTATTTTTTTAATTTCTCGTAAACATCTTGATATCAAAAAAATAATTCTCTTTGTATCGCAGGTTAATATGTTAGCTTTTCATGGGAAAGCAATTCTCCCAAAATTTGAATCTTCTAAAAAAATGTTTAGACATGCCTCCAATGACATTCAGATATTTTTTTTTATAATTTCGGGTAAAAATCGAGATATTAAAAAATAAATTTTTGTGTATCGAAGTTTATATGCTAGGATTTCACGAAAAACTAATTCTCCCAAATTTTCAGCCTAATAAAAAAAATATTAGAGGCCACACCCAGCTTTATTATGATTTTTTTTCTAAAAAAACGCAACCTCTAAAACAATTTTTAAAAGGCCCAAATTTTGGCAGAATTACTTTTTCATGAAGTATTAACATAATCACTTACGACTTTGAGAAAAAAAGTGAGAATTTTAACGTTGAGTTTTGCCGAATTTAGAAAAAAAAAATCATAATCGCTGGGTGTGGTCTCTAATAATTTTTTTATTAGGCTGAAAATTTGGGAGAATTAGTTTTTCATGAAATCCTAGCATATAATCTTCGATACACAAAAATTTACTTTTTAATAATTCGATTTTTACCCGAAATTGTAACAAAAATATCTGAATGTCATTGGAGGCATCTCTAAACATTTTTTTAGAAGATTCAAATTTTGGGAGAATTACTTTCCCATGAAAAGCTAACATATTAACCTGCGATACAAAGAGAATTATTTTTTTATATCAAGATGTTTACGAGTAATTAAAAAAATAAATTTAGAAAAGCTGCTGGGGCGACCTCGAAAATTTTTTCTTCGAAGCTCAAATTTTGAGGGAATCAACTCTGTACTGAGTGCTATTTTTGTTGCGACACCGAAAAATTGATATTTATATACCATAATTTTGCACCAAAATTGAAAAAAAAAAATTTTAAGTTGTTGGCGCGATCTCTAAAAATTTTTTTAGAAGACCCAAATTTTGGCAGAATTACTTTTTCATGAAGTATTAACACAATCATTTGCGACTTTGAGAAAAAAAAGTCGATTTTTTTTTAATCACCTTAATATATATATATATATATATATATAACCTCTTCATCTTTATTTCTCACTAATGCAGGCGAGTTTCCAAATCTAAAACGTACGGGACAATCAATCGCCGAACGAGAAAAATTCACAAAAGCATTCCGCTTCTAAAGCTACGAAAAATTCGCTTTTCTCATTCACGAATTCACCAATTTCTTATTATTTTATTTATATATATATATTTTTGTTTTCTTTTCACCCCCCTTGTTCGTCTAACTTTCAACTTTACACTATTTACATGTGAATTATATTTATTCGACAAACACCGAAAGCTGATTTTCTTCACGTTCTTTTCTTTTGAGAATATAGTTTGTAATTTCCTTTTTTTCTTTTTTGTTTTTTTTTTTTTTTTTTTAACGAGAAGAACCTCAGTTTTTAATGTTTGTACAAAAATTTGAGAAAGACTCGGTCGTTAGCTATCCGAGCAAAATACGACATTCTAAATGGTTTATTTTGACTCTTTGTCGGTCTCATGGGCATTTTAAAATTACTGTCGTTTTTCATTATTTTGTTTCTCTTTACATCAAAAATATTTCAGCTCATATTGGACTTATGGCATTTCCAGGGAATCCTAGAACCCATCATATTTCTCTGATTATTTGAGAGAAGAAAAATCAATAAAAATAAAAATCTCAAAAAAGTTATCCAAAAAGTGGTAATCACGCGAAGTAAAATTTCGGAAAAATTGCTAGCCCAGGAAAATACTCTAAAGAAACGGCGTATAATTGTATGTAGCCCATTGATTTTTTTTCCTCATCACATTTTGCTCCTCAAATATTTTTAAAGATTTTTTCTTCAATTAGGAATGGCCGGTTTTGCTTGAACCTCCTCCTCGTTCATCGGGCTCTACTCCGTGCTATTGAAACAGTAAAACCGTCAACGTTCTAACAATAAAATATTTCGCACGTAGGCGACGAAAGTGGTCGATAATGATTTTTCTTTTCCTTACGTTGTTTCTTATTGTTTTTCTGTGTACCATTGTTTTCTGATTAATAATGAATTATTTAAAATTCTCTTGCACCTATAAACACACATGAATCACGTGATGGTTTCGATACTCATTGGCGTGTGGCGCTCGAGAGGGCAGAAAAAAAAGAAAACATTTGGCCACCGAGTATCAGAGATTGAAATTAATCGCGCGAGGAACGAAAAAGTTTTCGTTAATTTTTCTTGACTAATTTTTCCACCTTCTTACATTTTTTCGCATAGAAAAAAAAGCTGAAAAACTAGCCAAGAAAATATAACATTACTTTTAAATCGCGTGGTAAACGCAACAATTTATCACTATGTAATACCTATTATTTGCTTTATATATAATTTTTTTTTCTCGAATAAACTATATATATTTACAAACGTTTCGTAGTTGCGAAACGTCAATTTAATTTTTTCCCCCTTAATTCTTCGTCCTAAAGTCTCGAAGGACAGTTTCAAAAGAATTTCACTTGAAACAGTGTTTTTTTTTCTCGTATTGCCTGCGTATGTGTATGTGTGTGTCTTTAAAGTTTACAATCCAAGTACATCCTGACGAATTTTCGCATCTTTTGTTTCTTTCGTTTCGCTCTTTTTCGTTCACAGGGACATTTTCACACGTCACGAGGAAGTTTCCTCGAGTTCCGAATCTCCTCGTCAATGTAACCGATCGTCTTTCGCGACGTAAATCTTCGCGGTGTTCCGCGTGTCCCTAAAATAAATGAGTTTATGGTTGTCGTTCTTTTTTCTTTGCTCCAGTATTTTTTTTAAAATTTTTTTATTTCTTTCCTTGCTGTCTTGCATGCCGAAAGAAACTGCGATTGTTATTTTCTGGTCAAAATAGAATCCGAAGATTTCATTTCGTCTTCATGAATTACGGTTTTTTTTAAATATCAATTAATATTGCCGTTCATAACTTTTGAACAAAACAAATATAATTTTCGAATTTAACCCTCTATGGCCCAAATTTTTTCCGTAGTTATAAAAAATATATTGGTATATGTGACTTCAAAGTCGCACCGACTACAGAGGGCTAGAGCTATAAGTATCGCTCTGCGACAACAAAATCTCCATCTTCCAGTTGCAAAAATGATTTTTCTGTAATCGAAATTTAAAACGTAAAAAAAGTGAAATATGCAATAAAATATACGAATTGGGTATTGAAAATTTAACACATGATCTTGTCTCTATCGAAAGTCATTTTTGATGAAAAATACTATTGCTCCACAATAAGAAGACAAGTTTTCAATTCGACCGGCGAACGACCAAAAAGTAACAATGCAAAAAAATCCCCCTTCAGATGAAAATAAAATGGAAAAAAAAGTAAAAGATAAGAATTAAAAACAGAAACCCTTGTAGATAAAAAAAGCCTGTTTTCTCAATGCATCTTAACCTTCAGCGAGAATTTCCATGAGAAGTCGTTTGAGGCTGTCGAGACCAGTAAGAAATCCGCAATCAGGTCCATGATGTACCGTTGTCGAATTGGGATTAAAGTTGGAAGAATTGTTGGAGTGTCCAAAGGTGGTGTGAGCAAAGTCGATCATTCTAACATCGACTTGTGGATCGTTTTGTGTATCCTTGAGTGGTAATTCACTTTTGACGCGCAATCTTTTGGAGATGCTGGTGGAATCCTCATCGTTGTTTTTGTGTCTTTCGGTATTTTCATAGATACGAAAATCCCGAGTTCTCGAAGGTCGAGTACGTTTCAGGGTACATTTAGTGCCAATATCAAGATCGGAGCTGGTGTCGCCAGAATTAGCGATGGTCAATTGTCCACGGCAGCAAAAATCATCATTGCTGGAATGGCTGCTTGTGCTGCTACTTCCATGTGTACTGTTTGTATTGCTCGTCGCGCTGCTGTAAGACGAACCAATCCAATTTTCATAAGAGGGTGAATTTTGTACAACCGCGGCTTTTAAAAGATCTGTGGGTGGATCCATGAAAACGGTTTCTTCGCTTATGGGATAAAAACCGGTGGCGTGTTTAGCACCACGGGCGGCTGCTTCACCAAACGCTCGATGAAGAGTCGATTGATTAACTTCTTCGTGTTCTGAGAGCAAATTGTAGCTGGAGGAATTACCGCACGGATTTGAACGTCCGGGCTCGCAGTAGCACGAATGTGGATGATTATCGACGTCGCCAACTTCGTCGTCAACGTCGACGTCCTCATCGTCATCGTCATCTTCGTGCGGTATATTTTCCATGAAACTGACATCGTTCGATTCCTCCTCGACGGCGTGACTGGCTAATGGACTTCGTGTACTCGGCTTATAATCCTCGATTTGATATCCCTCGTAAACGACGAGAAGAGAGCTGAAATATTGGGTTTTTCACGACCACGAGAATCATTATATTAGAAACACATCTTTGAGAATTTTTCTTCTTTAATACAAATTCATTAAATGCTTATGGTTGTTTTTTTTTCGTTATAAAAAAAAAAAAGAAAAGGTTTTAGATGATATTTGACTTGACCGTGATAAAAGAGGATGATGACCTCGAGGCCCAGCGAGTCCTTCCGCATTGATGAATTATTAGAGTAATAATTTCCTAGGTGCACGCTCGCGTCGGTTCATAATGTGTGGTCTACTGTGTGCTTTCGTACGAATGTTATGTTAAGGGGGCGCCAAATCACGAAAAATTTTCATCTTTTTCTCGTTTTTTTTTTTTAATTTTGGCTTTCTCCTCATTTCTTTATTCTTTTTTTTCCAGGGGCAAAGAGGATTCTGGTCAACTTACCAGGAATAAAAACGATAACTGCTCTGTCTCTCGATCGCTCGTCTCAGGCTCTCTAATCGTGTTATCACTCTTTGTATCGCTAGTGTTCTCAAACAGTAGCCGTTGTGAAAGAAACGATAAAGCGCCGATTTGAAACCTTCCTCGTTCAGCTCACGACCCCAATATTTGTCCCTTTTCACATAATGATCCGTATCGGATTGGTAAACCTGTTAATTACGAAAAATTCAAAAATTCAATATTCCATTTTCATTTTTTTTCCACTGAAAATAATTCAATATTTATAATAAAAGAAATCGAGCAATTAAAATGAATTCAATTTACCTGCATCCCACAGAGTCTGACACCCAATGAAGCTGAAGTACTTGCAGCACATTTTGCAATTTGTTTACTCCTTTTTTCCGCCGACGCATCGTCTCCGTGCTGTCTCGTACCCATTTTAAGGTCCAAGATGCACGGATGCGTGTAACGTGACGTTATGTTTTCCAACAATAAAAAATCTATTTTTTCACGTAGTTAAGGAAATTTCTATTTTTCCGCTACTCCAATTTCTATTTATCTTTCATCCTTATCCAAATATAATTTTTTTTAATTCCATTTCCCAAAGCTGCGCTTCATACCGCAATTTTTTTTCTTTATCCAATCCAAATAATTAACAAATTGCTCATTTTTTCACTCAAAATGCTTAAATTTTAAGTTTAGTCGTGTCCTCCAACTGACCAAAGAGCCGTAATATTTTTTTTTTCTTAATCAAATTGAAATTATGCAAAAATCTCAATGGAATTGGGAATGATGAGGAGAATATTTTTCGTAAATAAAAAATCATTTATTTTCGATAAAATAATGAAAAAAGGATACATTGTTTATTCGAGACACTGTCCAAATGCGTTCCCGGCTTCAAAACATCCACCGTACTGTTTTTACGGTGGATTCTCATTCTGAAAAAGTGAATATTGAGAAAAAGTTGTAATGACATTGAAATTTTTCTCATCATACGAAAAAAAAATAATAACAATGTATATATATATATATATGCTCATTTTATTATAAACAAAAACGTCTCTTTTGTTAGCTACGCATTCACCGTTTCGTTTTTTAAAATTTATATTATTATTGCGATATGCATGTACCCATGTGTATATTCCTTTTTGTAATGGTTTATTTGAGCGTGAAAACACGAGAGTTCGAAGAGAAAATAAGAGAAAAAAAGGAAAATAATAAATATAAAATAGAGTAATATATATCGGTTTTCTTAAAATAGAATAAACTTCCGTCGTCCGATGATACAAAACATGTGTTATCGAAATGATTGAATGTCGATACAACGCATCGATTCTATTCTATTGGCCGGGAAAAGGAATGAAGAATGAAAAATAAAATAAAAAAATCACATTACCTTCGTCGAATGGATTTTCAATCGTCTTTTATTCTCCATTAAAAAGTATAATTTACGTAGGAAGATAAAGTGATAAATAATTGTAAAGCATTAACAAACTTTTTTATTTCGTAGTCTCGAACGGAGCTGAAATGCAATTTTTAATTATTTATTTATTCATAAAATCAATATATTACAGTGAAATATTTATTTGCAATTAATCCGGCCAATAAAATCGAATAATCGTAACGACGTAGAGTTCGTGAAAGAGATGTATTTTTCGCACAACAGAGGCAACAGAAAAAAAAACATTAAAATGACTATAAATACATGAGATAGAAAAATAAATGAAGAATGAAAAAAAAAAAAAAATTAAAATAAATTACGCGATAAGAGTACTATTTTAGAATGCAATTATGTTTTTTGTACCAAAGGTACGGCCCTTTGCGTTTATTGCAGCAGGATTTATTCGCCATTCTCAGCACACTGGTCTGTGGGGGCGACCATACACGACTCGGTCGAAGGGCCCAACCCCCGAACGTGTGTAACGAGCACATTTTTCAAGGGCCCCCAAGGAAGATGGTCGGTAGAGTACTCTAATCGTTGCCCTACTGGAAGTTGATGTTAAATCCTGAACTCACACAGAATTCGTCGTATTCCACGACGAAATCTCAATGCATTTTTTTCACAATTTTCTTCATCCAATTCATTAAAAAAATCAAATAAAAATGAGAAATCCAAAAAAAAAAATCAAAAACGAACACACACATACAATGGAAATGTGAGGTTGGATGATTTTTTGTCTTTTTCATTATATTCTTTTTTTTTCTATACAACTTTTCATCGCCTCGAAGTTCCATTGTGAATTAATTAAATTACCTGAGCACGTCGTCGCGTTTACGTTTCGTTGAACCTTTCGTTACTGGACCCTGCTGATGTGACGAACTTTCCGCATCACGAAAACTCGGACTGTAACGCTTATCCAAGGTCATCTCACCTCCGCTACTCGACGCTTGGATTACACCTGAAACATCACCATTTCTCGTCAATCAATATATTTCTTTATCTACATTCGTACGCCAGAGTTACGACAAGTTGTTTTTTTTATACCTGAGAGCATTTTTTGTTACTGAGAAATTGGTACTTTTTTTATTTTACATTTTCATTTGTCCACACGAGCTATAACTGATTTTTCAATACCTGGCATAGAATTCATTGTCATTAAAAAAATCGTTTTTGGAAATTTGTACTTTAGGCTTAAGACAATTTGTTATTTAATTAACGCAGCATTTTTTTGTCTCGATAAATTCGATTTTTTTAAAGTTTTTTACGATCTATTAGCAAGAATGACATTTACTTATTATTATTATTATTATTATTATTATTATTATTATTATTATTATTATTATTATTATTATTATTATTATTATTATTTACAGGCACGAAAGTGGAATTTACATTGTCGTTTCGTTTCATTACAGTTTAATTTTTTTCATGCTTTGACCAGACACTTTGTCATCGACTTCGAATTGTAGTGACGTCATATTTCCATCTCGAAGATCACGCGCAAACAATTCTATTCGATCTCTTCGAATCTTTATTCTCAATCGAGTGAAATTCGTGTTTCAATAATTTACAATTTTGTTCAGCGAGAAGGGGCAGTGGGAGGGGGGGGGGGGGGGAAGTGAAATACGTAACTCGCGAGGTTTTGATTGAGGCGCGTGTGACGTCGAGCTACAACGGCACGACGTGATAATTTAAGAGGACGTTTAAGCCAAGTTGTGACCAAATTCATCAGATAATAAATCCAGAAGCTTGACAAGAGAGGCCTAAAAATAATAATAATAAAAATAATAATAATAAAATATAGTCTGGATAGCAAAAATTTTCCACTCAAAATATTTGTCCACGAAAATAGAAATAAAAATAACTCGTCGGAATGAATAATTATTCGAAAAAAAATGCAAAAAAATAATATAAAATAAAGAAAATATGCAATAAATACTTACCAGCTTTGTTTACATTCATCAACAATACTCTCCTATTTATCAATCACATATTTTTTCATTTTATTTCTTTTTGGCACGATAATTGATTTTGTTTTTGTTTTGCGATTCACTCTCGATGGAATTTATTTTCGAGGGCAAGGATAAAACTTCGGAATTCCAATGCAAAATATCCGAAGTCTAATAAAAATGAGTATCATGAGTATTTATTTGTTTTTTTTTTAATTTATTTTTTCAACTTCGGATAAACTTCCGAAAAGCGGAAACCAAATTTCGAGCTGAAATTTGGCACACACCTTCACTTTAATGTTAGAAGACTTCCGTTAAAAGGATTTTTGGCGCATTTGAATATTTTTCGAGAAATTGAAATTTAAAAGCTATTTTTAAGCCCGGGCTAGTATTTATGTATATGGGGCATTCCACGCCAAATCGACCTACGTCAAACCCTTCCATTCTTTGATTTGGCTGAAAATTTTATATGTTGTATGACCCATTGAAAAAAGCTCTCTTGATATTTTTCAGATTTTTTTGTCCATGCAGTTGTGAGATATGATTTTTCTCAAAATTCGATGTTTCTTTCTTCAAATGACTGTAACTCTCTCAAAAATCGACCAAATCGAACCTCTTTTTTTAGAAAAGTTGGTTTTTCACCGTACTATTAGAAAAAAAATACGAAAGAATAATTAATATTTGTATTCCGTATTTTTTCTCAATTTAAAGCAATTTAAAGCAAAAGAAATATTGGTTTTAGGATGTTTGCCCATTTTTTTTTTTTTTTTAATTCACAAAAAAACTTTGACAAATTATATAATTTTTGAGACCTGTCTCATCGTGAGCAGATTTTTCCTTATATTTTTCTTCTTATTTTGAAAAAAAAATTCTTTTTTTTTTCAGTAAATTTGGACCAAATAGAACTATTTTTTTATATTGTGTTTCACACCAACATTTTTAATATAAAAAAGTCCTATTTGGTACGAATTGACTAAAAAAAAAAATTAAAATTTTTTTGAATCTAAGAAAAGATATATGAAAAAATATTTCTCCACGATGGGACTGGTCTCAAAAATCATTTAATTGGTCAAGGTTTTTTTGTGAATTTGTTGAAATAAATCAAAAGTGTCCAACATCTTAAATTTAATGACTTTTTGCTTAAACATTGAAAAAAAATATAGAGGACGATTTTTAATAATTATTTCATATTTTTCTCCAAAAGTCTGGTAAAAACCTACACTTCAAAAAAAAGTTCATTTTGATCCAAATTGACTGGAAAAATAAAATGAATTTTTTTTTCAAAATAAAAAAAAAATATAAGGAAAAATCTGCCCACGATGAGATTGGTCTCAAAAATTATATAATTTGTCAAAGTTTTTTTGTGAATTTTTTGAAAAAAAAAAATAAAAATGGGCAATCATCCTAAAACCAATGTTTTTTTGCTTTAAATTGCTTTAAATTGAGAAACAATATGGAATACAAATATTAATTATTCTTTCGTATTTTTTTTTCTAACAGTACGGTGAAAAACTAACTTTTCTAAAAAAAAGAAGTTCGATTTGGTTGATTTTTGACAGAGTTACAGTCATTTGAAGAAAAAAACATCGAATTTTGAAAAAAAATCATATCTCACAAGTGCATGGACAAAAAAATCTGAAAATAATTAAGAGAGCTTCTTTCAATGGGCCATGCAACATATAAAATTTTCAGCCAAATCAAAGAATGGAAGGGTCAGACCCAGGTCGAATCGGTATGGAATGCCCCATATATATATATGTATAAATACATTTATGAAAGGGTATTTATGGGGACCTTTAAGAAAATTCTCTTAGAAAGAATTTTTCCTTAGAGAATTTGTGAAAATAATATAATGACCACATGCAAATAGTAATGGGTTTGGTCTCCCCGGCGCGAAGCGCCGGGGAGACAGATTTGCAGGAAAAAAACCCCTGGGTTTGATCTCCCCTAGGTTTGAATAGTATATGAATTAAAGTGTTAAATAAAGCTTACACTTGGAATACAGATTAAAGCTAGAGGAGAATTTTATTAAACTAGCATTGACTTGGAAATTTCCAGTTATCTGGCTTTGACAAATATAAGAGAGCACGAAATATATGTCGCGCCACTTTGTGATCTCTTTCACGAGTTAAATCATTTATTACGTAATGAAACAGTCTCGTGTGAAAGAATTGTTTATTATTTTTTTATATGAATCAGAATTTCTTTTATGATTAGAGAAAAATCATTCGACAACGAAGCAGCGCATTTTTGTTCATTCATTTTTTATTCAACCGGAATATCCTAAAAATGTTTAAAAAAAAGGGAATTCCAAAACGCAACAAATTAAACGGATTACTAAATTATTTTCAGCGATTGGTTAAAAAAAAAAAATAAGTTCGTAGGGGCTCGACCAAAATAATGAATAATCGCCTTTTTGTGTGGAGTAGCTCGTACATTCGTACAATTATAAAGACGTATAATATCCGAAATTTCGAAGATATCCTATCGCTGCATTATACAATTATTTTCTTTCTTTTTGCCGATATGTAAACACAAATGGTTTTCTTTTTATTTCGCTCATAATCGCCGACGAACAATTAAAAAAAGATAAGGAATGTGAGACAGTTATTTGGACAATCTTATCGCCAATAATCTTGTAAACACTGAAAAAAAATCTAAGGGCATTTCGTGCTTCTGCTAGAGACGGAAAATCTCCTTGAGAAATTTCTCCCATGAGACGGATAAAAAAAGCCTTCGTTTTAGCAAACATTGATTCGTGTTGTTGTCCCGTTTCCTTTGACAAAGAACGATCGCAGATGTAAATAAACAATGCCGACACTTGTTTTACGATTATTTTTTCTTAGGAATGAAAACAAAACGTTTTTCTTTTGTGGGTCTTATAGTTTTTGAACATTTGCGAAATAATTCTTACCTTTAAACTGTGGAACAAACATTTGTATCTCCTGCGGAATGTTTCTGTAAAAGTCGAGCTCTCTGCGGTTCAGTGGCTTGCAGATTGTGCTCTGATTGAGGAGTAACAGCCTCGTGTGACCGCCAACCTGGTAAAATATTTCAGTGATGCATTAGTTAAAACAATTTCAAATATATATATTCATTCAAAATGATTGATAAAAAAATTACTGAAAAAATTCATTCAATATTAGAAATATTTATAAAAAAGACACGTGCTGAAAATTAAATAATATTTCAGAAAATTGGAGCTTGAGAAAAATATTTCTGAAACTAAATTTAATCCTGGACCCCTACAACGGGGTCGAAAACGACCCCATTTTTTAAAAATAAGAAGCTTTTTTTGCATTTCTCTAAAACTTTGTTTCGTTTTATAAAATTTTTATCATCAAATGTTTACCAAATGTGACTTTATCATATACTTCTCCTCGTTATTGAAATAAATAACTCTTCGTTATTGAAAAACGAAGAGAACGGTGTATAATGAAATCTTATTACTTGCATGCGAGGAACATTTTATGCTAAAGAGAAGATTGGGGTCTTTTTCGACCCCGTTGTAGGGTTTACGTTCAGAAAAATAGATTGTGGAGGTCAAGCGTTAAATAAAAAAATATTTATGAAATTATTAAAAATTGATTCGGAGGATTCAACCATTATTTTACCGATGACCTTTGTCGTATGAATTTTGAAAAAACGAGGGTCAAAAAAATTAGTTTTTTAAATTTACAATATTGTGCTCATTCGATAATTCAATATTTTGGGCTCGCAATTTCTAGCACGTGGAACCGTAAATCGTGAGGGAGTCTGAAGTTTTAAAAATGTTTGACATTGTAAACAGAATGAGTAAATATTAAACCAGGAAATTCAAAAGAATTGATATTTGGAGAGAGAGAGAGAGAGGGGGGGGGGGGAGGGTGGGAGAAAGGGAGAAAAAAGAATTCTTTGAGAGCCGAAAGACCAAACATTAAGATACGATTATACCGTGAATCTTGTACTTAAAATAAAAATCTAGGTCAAGAGAGAAAAGTAACGCTCCACAGATGCTGGACCACGGGCACAACTGGAGGACTTAGGGGCAATTCTTTCCAGAACGTTAGTGATACAAAAGGACTAATTTTACAATAACAAATAATTTTTTCCAACTCAAAACAAATATTTGAAAAATGAGAAAAATTATCTTTAAAAAATACCCGGGCAAACTGCTCCAAATAAACTACTTTGAATTATGCCAATTTTTTTGGTAAGAGTGCTTCTTGTATTTTTAAGGATTTCAACGATTTTATCATTTCGATAAAACGATTGTTATTTCCCAATCCAAAATGATTTAGAAAAATATTATAACGATAAATATAAATATTTCAAATCTCGGATGTTGTTCTTTTTTTCTATTCTCCTCACAATTCCTTGTCGCATAAATTTGCCATTCTATCAACCATTAATTCAATTCCACGTTCTCGTAATCTGGGTAAAACTTTGGATTAGCTGAGGGAATTTCCATTGAGTCAGAATCACCGAATTTTTATTACAGGAAATTGTCAATACAAAGAACTCTCGAGAAAACAAAGAATGACCCAAAATTTTAGAAGACTGAATAAAGATATTTTAGTTGAAATAAAACGTAAGGAAATCTGAACATTGTTGTCAAACGAATTTGCCTTCATACTTTCAAAATAAGAAAAATTATCTAAACGAGAAAAAATAAAAATACAACTTAAAGTCACGTTAACTCATAGATTACAATAATTATTACAATGACTGCCATTGAAAATCACAGGGATAAAGAATTCGTGGTACTGAAGTTTGCATCATTGGAACGCAACAAAATATATTAATATTTATTATTTGTTTATTCGTTGAAATCATCTGAATTTTTTTTTTGCAAATTTAATAAAAACATTTAAGTAAAAAATTTTGTGACATTTCAATGTTGCAAACTTCAACATCATAAGAATTCAAGAATTTCGATGATGTTTAGCCGAATCTTATCACAGTTCCACAATATAGTACTAAAGTTTGCACCGAAAAGAAGTTTTTTTTTCTTCTTTATCTTTTTAATTTTTGAAATCGTGATTATTTTTTCGCAGATTTAGTATTTAGATTCGAAATAAAAAGTGTCGAATCATCGTAGCACTTCAAATAATTAGGGCTCTATAAAAATGAGAATTTTCGTTGCATTCCAACGATGCAAACTTCAACATCATTCCACAATTTCAAGCTTCCAGATTTTTCTGTTGAAAACAAAGTTTAGTCAGGATGCTATTGAGCAAATTTGATTAACGATAAATCTTATTGATGGAAAAAACAACAAAGACGTTTGTCTTTACGCTCATCATTACGTCATTACAGCTGCAAATTGTTGGAGCATCGACTTGGTTCCACCGATATATGAAAAACAATAATTCTTTGCGAAACGCATGAATACTACAACAGAAGATACTGAATTTTGTAACTTGCTAGAGAATAAACAGAAAAATTGTGTAATTGTGCGTAATGATTAAGCAAAACAATTTTCTACATCGATTGAACATCAAATAACATTTCTAATATTCCATACACATTTATTCGGATGTATCTGTCAGAGGATCAATGAAAAATTCACAACAAAATAATATTACGATGAATCTAAGAGAAATTCCAAAAACGATTTCGCTTATTGTTTTCTCTACCAAATAAATCAATTATAAATTAGTTATGACATAAAATCACGTCCTCGAAAGTTTTGAGAACAAGAAACAATGCACTATTATGTTTTTTGGGTTAGGTTACAGATAAACAAGCAAAGGTAGAAAAAAAACATTGAAATTTAATTTTTCTGTACACCAGATGAAATATCGACAACGAATGTTTGTCCGTCATTACGCGCCGTTATCATTGACAATCGAAAAATGAACGATTAATATTTATCGTGGAATTTTTTTTTAGTATTTCAAAAACGAGAGAGTGCATTTTTGGGTTAGGTCAGGAATAAATAAAGAATGGGAGGGGGGAAGACGAATGATTTTGTAGTTATTGTTCTTAATAAAAATTTTTTCTAAATATTATCATTATGATAAATATTTTTAAATAAATGATGAATTTTGCTCCGAAAAAATAATGACTTCCAAATGCTTTGATAACCAGAAAAAATGCGTTCTTTTTTGGTTCGTCAAACATGAATAAAGAAATGAGGAGGACAGAGGGATCGATTTTTGTTGTTTTGTTTGGAAAAATGTATTTTTTTGGGTTAGGTCAAACATAAATAAACAAGGACAGAGAGAAAAATTTGATGTTTTTTTTGTTTTTATGCACCTGATTGTTGAGAGGATGTAGGGCGACCTCTTCATCATGATCCTGTAGAAATGTAGCTGTCGTTGCTGACGACGTTGAGGATGACGATGTTATTGTATTTGTGCTGTAGCACCGAGGTTCAGTCTCTCCCATACCCCAAGAACTCGTCAGGTATACCATGCCCAACGTACAGCACCGACTTTAGATTATTTATTATGTGTAATAATTATTAATCCTTATAAATATAAATTTATATTTATATAGATATAAATATATAAATGGGGATCGAAAAAAGATGCAAATAAAAAAAGTCCCGCCACAGAGCACAAATTTCCGGGCAGCCACAATTTTAATTGTACCAATCCCCCCGTAATTGTCCCGTCCCTAACCTCGTTTTTGTTCAATTTCTCCCTCCCTGCGCCCGCGCATCAATTTTTCGTCGACAATAATCGCCAACGTCTCGTAGTTAAAGTCTTCTCTTGGTATAATCTTATTTGTTGAATTTTTTGCCAATTTCTTCCAGAATTCCTCTCGTCTTTGAATGAGTGAGAGAGGCCTCGAGTTTATCGACGATTCGTGTTGGTATATAAATTTACACGGATATAAGCTCCTCTACAACACACGGACACAAACACGCACGCTTGCAACCCACTCAGTGGGAGTCACGTATATAGATCGAAGGACAGGAGGGGAGACGAAAGAAAAAAAAATGGAAAAAAACGTAAAATAACCGTGCGAAACACACTCTCAACCAATATACATCGCTTTTGTATATGTTTATATGTTCACTCGTTCGAAAGTTTTGGGAATATTATTTTTGGATTTTAAAACACACGCGCACTCTCACACACGCGTCACTGTAATGCCAATAATATTCCTTTTGTTCTTCTACTTCCCGTTTCTCTAGTTTTCTCTCTTTCTCTTTCTCTCACACATACACACTCACACTGCCCGACGAATATCTGAATAAAACGAATATTTAACGTCAATCGAGACGCGTGCCGTTTCTGAAATAACGTGAGAATCCTTCGATCGCTGCCTGTGTCAAACAGACTGACTGTGACTCGTCGCGTATTATTTTACAGGCCGAGAGAGAGGCGGAGGAGGATCTCTCCATGTAACCCACGACAGTTATCACATCAGCTGTAAAACGGAACAAAGAGGGGAGGGCTCTTCGGGCTTACCACACTGATTATTGTTTCATAGGTAATATCCAGCACGAAAATCTCTAGATTATAGTGATTTAATTCTTGAATTAATTAGTAGGTAGCACAGACCTTTAACTATCAGATAAAATGGCACCCGTACAACTCATCCATCAGGAACATCTCTACCAGACCAATCCCAACCAAGGAAAATCTCCACCAATGACAATCTCCACCGGGAACATCTCAACCAACCCAATTTCCATCATTCCCAACTCCACCAGACAAAACTCACCCAGGAAAATCTATCGTTGTAGGAACATCTCCATCAGGAATATCTCCATCAGTCATGGATCAATCTTTACTGTCGGTATAGAAAACTGCAAAAGCTATCTAGAAATCCCATAGATGGTGCACCAGTAAGTGTAAAACAGTGGACGCATAACACATAACCAAATTTTGTTACACAACGAGAGAGAAAGGACCGTTTGGAGCTGAAGAGAGTTTTGTCGTCAAACTCATCGATCAATCAAACACTGTGATCCCCGAGCGACAAAACTCTTCAGCTCCAAACGGTCCTGTCTCTCTCGTTGTGTAACAAAATTTGGTTATGTGTTATACGTCCACTGTTTTACACTTACTGGTGCACCATCTATGGGATTTCTAGATAGCTTTTGCAGTTTTTCTATACCGACAGTAAAGATTGATCCATGACTGGTGGAGATGTTCCTGATGGAGATGTTCCTACAACGACAGAGATTTTCCTGGGTGAGTTTTGTCTGGTGGAGTTGGGAATGATGGAGATTGGGTTGGTTGAGATGTTCCCGGTGGAGATTGTCATTGGTGGAGATTTTCCTTGGTTGGGATTGGTCTGGTAGAGATGTTCCTGATGAAGTTTTTTTTCGAGTGAATACGGGTTCCGATAAAATTTATCTGGAGGTGGAACAACCGGCCCTTATTGTTTAAACAGACATTTTGAATTACGATGACTTCTGATATTTGGTTTTTTGTTGTAAAACACATACGTTGAACGTTGTAAGGTGAAAAAAAATTGAAAGTTTGTAAAATAACGGTAAAGTGACCGTCCGTCAGATAAACATTTTTCTTGATAGAAAAATGTTCACGTGACGTCACGTGACCTAACTTCAAAATGGCCGTCGTTTCGATCGACTCCAGCTCCTTACGTTTTTTTGCAAATGTCAAATTTCTACTGACAGTTACATGAAATAATTGAACTTTTCGAAGATTTTTATTTAATCTTTAATATTGAATCAACATGGCTGATCCCAAATATGCTGATTTACCAGGAATTGTGAGTATTTAAACAATAATGTTACTTATTTCTTTGGAATATTTATACTAAAGTTTTTGGTTATAGGTGTGGTTAGTTTATTATTAAGATTACCTTATTGTTTGACAATTTCATCTGTTTTCTTAATTGTTGAAGCCCCACATTTGAAAGGTGTCAAATCGAAGTTTACTTTGTAAGAAAGACGAAGGACTTGACTTCAATTTACTTAATTAATCAAATGTTCGATGATTATCGCTGTTGAAAAATTTATGGGGTCTCGTTATTCGGTGATGACAAGTGACATTCGGTGGAATTTGAATTTTCTGAATCAAAAGTAAAATTCAATTGATCACTTATCAATAAGTAATTATATTTCCGTTGTCATTCATAACGAACATAACCTCCAAAATACAAGTCAATTTGCAGTCTCATTCACTATTTTGATTGATATGAGTCAGAATTTTCTTATCAATTATTATATTTACATGATTTTTAAAAATAAGTCTAATCAGTTTTCGATTGTTTTGACGATATTATAATTTTAGGCCTACGATCAGGCTGACGTTTACGAGACTTCGGACCTGCCAGAAGCTGAGCAGCTTCCAATTTATGCAGAGGTATAAATATGTTTACGTTAATTAATACATTATTATTATTGTTTAAAAATTTATGAAGAAATAAATGTTTAAAAAGACCTTTCATAATTGACTTTTTAATTACGATTCCCAAGGATGAAACGGATTCTATCGAACGTTTGCACACAAGTGCTACTGAAGCCTTCAACAAATTCAAGGGAAAACGTGTTCTCAGCCAAGGTGTTGATTTTTCTGACAGAATATCAAGAAAACCGAGAATCGGCTACAATTCTGTGTAATTTTTAACCATCCTATTCTAATTATAGACAATGTATTTTTATTGCTATGAAAAATAGTTTAGTTTTTCAATTTTGTGGTTATTTTAAGTTCTAAATTTTGATGATTTATCTAAAATGAATGTTTCAAAAAAATGGAAACTGTTTTTGATTCTGTCATGATAAAAATTCTGTTTTTTGAAAAATAGTTTCGGAGACTGGGAATTGCCGGGTGAGGGGGAGCAAGAAACGCCAATTCAAAAATCCGAGAGGTTGCAGTTTGAGCTGAAAGAACTTTTTGAGGAAGTTAACAGACTCAAAGAAAAAGCGAACAATGAGGCAGAACATAAAAGCATGGCAGAAATTTTGTCTCAGGTTGAGACGATGGGAAAACAATTGAATTGCCTGAAATTGGAAGAAACACTCGGCAGCAATCTTGTCGCGGCTCTCGCTGATCCTCAAGGCGCCAGTTTGAAGTGAGTGAAAAAGCATTTAATTATTTTATGTTCCTTTTGATTTTGTCTTTTCAGAAATAGCTTCAAACAAAAATTAACTGAAAAGACTCACATAACAAAAACATTACAGAATTTTTATTTCGCATCAAATATTCAGAACTTGAAAAACCTTTTAAAAAACTTGAAAAAACTTTTTATAACATCATTTTGAAAAATCGTTAGAATGATTCCTAAATTACAAACTCTCTAATTATTTGAATAATGTTGCTAGAAAAACAATATCAAAAGAATTTTTGAACCTATTACAAATCAAGAATTCGAGTACGAACATCTGTTGTTTCTCAGGCAATTAACGTCGCAGATCGAGCTATTCAAGCAGACAGGTTCGACGCACGTCAAAGAGGAGAAAACAGAATCTCCAAAAACAGATAATTCACCGACGGAACCTGGAGTATTGAAGTATCAGATGATGTACTTGCCGGAAAAGGCTCGCCTCCAAGAAGCTCAAAGGATAGCGGGAGTGGAGCAAAGAATCGCTAGACTCGAAAATATTTTGGGTGCAAGTAACGAGAAACTTGGAAAATTTTCGCAAACGCTGAAGACCCAGGGAATCGTCGAGGCGGTTCAACAATTGAGCGCAAAATCTTCGTTGCTCGATAGCACACAAATCGAAGCAATGGCTAGTAGACTCTCGACGCTTTCTCATCGAATGGACAATTTGGCACAGAAAAAATCGGCTGCTCAACAGGACACAGAGAGAGAACAAAAAATTGTTGAGATGTACGAAATTATGAAAAAAATCGAAGCTTCCTCGGATATTGTACCGCAAACGATCAATCGCATGTTGGCGCTTAGCTCTGTTCATCAACAAGGTAAAATTCAAGGATAAATTATTGCAATTAAATTATCAGTACTTTGTTATAAAGTTAACGCTTCCGCTGTACACGGGGTCAGTTTGACTCTAATACTTTTGAGGTCAAGCACATTTTTCCCACTTAGAACGAATTTTTGAGTATTTAAATTTGATTTTTTGCTTCAAGAAATTTTTGGACCTTAAAGCAAAAAATCAAATTTAACCCGTCGTCTGTAATGGTTTTTTTGGCATCTCCCGTCTGTAAACGGGGGTCATTTATGTCCCACCATTAGTTCCCCAACTTATTACGGTTAAAAAAATCTGAAAAAATTCCTGCTATTACTACAAACCTTTTACTTTATGCACCAATCATAATACTATAGAGAAATTTTTTTTTTTTATATATATTTTTTAAAAATATCTGGAGCAATTTGATGAAAAATACGGGTTGTACTTAAAAAATCATAACTTCGAGATAAATTCATTTAAATTAATTTAATAAGCGGCAAATTAAAGCTGAAGAATGTAGTTTTCAAGAAAAAAATATGGCGCTCGATTTATTTAATATTAACTGCTTAAGTTTGAAGAGTTAAAATGGGAAAAATTTTACACATCAGTAGGTATTAGCATGTATTTATTTAGCTATAAAATTTTTTTTTCTTACGCATTATGATGAAATTCAATTATTAAAATCAAATTATCATTCATTGGACGCAATCCGAGCAACAAATAAGTCGATGATGGTCGCATACGGGTTTCTTACAAACAGCGCAGCAAAAAAGCGTTTTTTTTTACTTCATCGCGATGACCCGTACAAAAACCACATCGCTTCCGTTTCCCCAACTTGTCTGTACCCGATAGTCGATTTTCCACAACCTCATTACGTAAAATGTCATGGATAATATTTTTTAAACTTTTATGTAATCCTGGTTTTTGTGCGCGTTCTTCAATATGCGGTATCATGAACGAAAGTGACAAATCTTTCAGGAATTCTCTTCTGTTTTTCGTTATGTTGACAAGTTTGAAATTGTACAAAATGCAGCTGTTGACACTTGCCTGATTAAGCATTTCCAGAAAGAAACGCATTAACCACCGATTGCACACCCTAGCGCATGAATAATTTCCACAGAGTTGATCAAAGACGTCAGTGCCACCTTTCTTTTTATTATAAAACTGGACTATTTCCGGCTTCCCATTTTCTTCGCGTGCTTTTCCGCTTTTATGGTAAGACGATAATAACAAAACATTCTTATTTCTCTTCGGGCAGTATGAAAGTAGAATATTTTGACCATCGTATCCGTATTTTGCAGTGCCAACTGTTATGTTGTGCTTGAAAGATTCCGGAATTTGGCGCTTGTTTCGACGCACTGTCCCTACCATACTCAAATTATAACTTTTCATTTTGTTCAAAATTTCGATTGAACTGAACCAATTATCGCAAGTTATGTTTCTTTCCGTATTATAAATTGATTCACACAATTTCCGTACGTAATACGACGGCACACTTTCTCCTCACTCGATTGCAATTTTGCCGACATACGGTAGTGCGTTATACATATAGAATGTTTTGGAATCATTCATCGATACAATTTTGATTCCATAACGCGCTGGTTTTGATTTTATGTACACGCGAGCTGAAAAACGTCCACGAAAACCCAAAAGTTGTTCGTCAATTGTCACAAAACCACTCGGTTTATAATTATTTTGACAATTGCGTATAAAAAGATCCCAGATTTCGCGAACGGGTACTAATAGATCTTCTGCACGTCTAGCGACACGTGTGCGCTTGTCATCGAAACGCAAACGACAACTCACAAATTCAAAGCGACGTTGCGACATCGTTGCTTTACACAAATTCGATCCAAACTGGGACGACCAGATCTCTGAAAGATTTACTTCATTATCATGGTGCACACCACAATGATATAAAATTCCGATAAACGCCTTCAAGAGAGAGAATTTCCCGAGTAAACAAAGTGCTCCAAAATTCCAAAGGCGTGGTTGAGGTAGCAGCTGTTCCAATAACTTGCGGAAGAATGACAGCTGGGATAGTAGACCTGTAGCCCTTGGTCTTCGGAGTAGTAAGGCAGTATTTATACCTGTCCTTTCCGTACGCGAATTTCCGACGCCTGGGTTCTCTTTCTTCGGGCTCTGACTCATCCTCTTCGTTACTTTCAACCTCTTGTTCTTCTATATCCGAAACATCGTTTTCACTAGGTTCATAATCTTCTTCCTCAATAGCGTCAATTTCTTCATCACTATTTGGATCATCGAAATAGTCAATAGCCTCTTTTTCACGTAGAATGCGCGAAACTTGCTCCGGCGAACGCTGTTCCATTTCACCTTTACACCGAAATTTTTTTTCTCCAAGTTTTTCTAACAAATAACGGTTATTACCGTTATTTGTTACTTGTTTGTGTTATTTGTACAATTTTACTTACCTATGCAATGCGCCAATGCCGTCTCTAAAGGTGGGTCGTTCGTGTCCTCGCCAAAATTAATTTATGTGTAGCAAAGACTCGGAGGGGTCTGGGACTTCGGGCGTCAGTGGTCGAGTCCCCTTCCTACATGTTTTTTTAGGTCGGGGTAGTAAAGGTTCCCACTCCCTTCATCGCAAGTTACAATGAAAAACAGTTTTGGCCGGGACACAAATGACCCACCTTTATAAACGACGGGTTAAATTCTACAATCTACATCTTTTTAAGAAAAGGTAGTTTTGCAAATTGTTTGAAAAACGTCTAGGGTCAGATTGACTCCGTGTACAGTCTATAGCACTGAGCAGAAGTGTGCAGTCAAAGCGTCAGAAAAACGACCGAAGTTCAAATACCAAAAATTGATTTGGCATAAAGTTTTAAAAAATGTCTGCGTTTTTTTTTTCAAATGAATTTGTCGAATTTTAGCGGCCGAATTTGGAAAATCATTGGCGCAACTGGAGCTCTTACAAACCGACATAACCAACGGACTCGACAGCAACAAAGCCTTGCTCAAAGGAGTTCAAGAAAGTTTCGCCTCAAATTTGGAATCCATACGCAACAATATGGCATCTTTGGACGAGAGAGTGAAAAAACTGAACAAATGATCGGTCACACTAATACTATAAATTAAAAATAATAATAATAATAATAATAATAAAAATAATTTGAGAAACGCATTCGCTTTATCACCGATGAAAAAAAAAATTATGCTTATTATTTATGGAGCTTCTTGTACGTCGAGGTGTTATATTAATAAACATTGAGGATAGCTCGAAATAAATGGTATTCACGTGTTCTTTTTTCTTCGTTTTTTTTCAGTGTTTTAATGTATATTTTTTATTTAAATCGCTTAGAAACGGAGCTTCTGGAAAAACCATTTGTTCTTGCCAGATTTGTACCTGTAATCAAAAAGAAAATAATTTTTTTAGAAATTTTTCGAAAACATTGCCTGCACAGTAATTTTGGAAAGAAGAAGACAAAACATTGACTCACCTTTCCTCGAGCTTTACGCGGGTCTGGAATCTGACCTTTTTCCTCTTCATCGGATCTTTCAAATCCTTCGGGGCAACTTTGTCGAGCGGCAAATCAACCGTGTATCTCGTTGGCATCAAGTGATTGTAGTTCAAAATCTGAAATGGTAAATTCATGAAATTTATTATGAATATTAAGGTATGAGTCTCGCCAAAGCGTTTTTCTACAGAATTTTTTTATATTTCGAGAACTTATTCAGAACACCATTATGTAATAACGTGCAAAATTTGAATAGGATTGACTATTCCATATTTGAGATCTCGGAAATCAAAAATTGTATAGTTTTATGTGTGTTCTGATGGGCAAAAGTAGAAAATTTCACATTTTACGCAATTACTTCGAAACTTTTCTACAGATTTTTTTTTTTTAATTGTCATTTGCACTGGTGTATTTGACGAAGATTTTCGAAAAAATTACAATTCTGACTACTTAGTTTCGGAGATATAGTGACATGAACTATATGTTACGTGTATTGCATAGGAAAATGCGGGTATTCCGGAAACTCTGAATTTTATATTAAACATTGTTCCCGAAAATTTTTATCTTTTTAGGCTCCCGTATGACTTGACAATTGCCATTCTTAGGTTATTTCTCAGGTTATATTCAAATTTTCGAATTTTGACCGGAGAGTTAACTTTTGAACGTGACTGTAGCGAGACTCCTACCTTAAATAAATTCATGATTTTGTCTCTTTTATTATGTTTATTATGTTAATCAACAAAATAATGATTAAAGCAAACCATAAACGTTTCACCAGTTTACCACCAGATTTTTTGAAGGAACAATAGTAATAAAAAAGTTGAATTTCAATCTCCAATTTCTTTTTGCAATATTAAAAAATATATCAGCCCAAAATCAAGATAATTTCTTATCAAATCTAATAATCTGTATTATCAAAAATCTACTTCAAATTAATATCCCATATAATTTTTACTGTACTTATGAATAATGAATTAGATATAAAAATTCCTTCTTTTTAAAAGTTTTCTGTATAAACGATTCCATTTAAATTTTATTTTATTATTTAAAAAAAAATAAATGCTGTAAACATAAGGTGAAGTATCCATGTCTAAATACTATTTTTCCAAAAGTTCATCCTCAAACACCCAATAAAAATTTATTAATTCATTGTACTGTTCAACAAAAAAACCACTGAAAATACGAGAAAAAAAAATCCATTTTTGCATTTTCTTTCAAAAGTTTTTTGTAGAAACGCCTCCATTTAAACATTTTTTTCAATTTGATTATTTGATGATTTCAATTTTCTTTTATAAGATCTTTCCACAAAGTTCTTGATCAAAAACTTAATGAAAGTTTATAAACTTATTATAATATTTAATAACAAAAAAATCACTATGAAAATGGGTAAAAATATGTTCTTTTTTGCATTTTCAATTAACAGTTCTTTTATAAACAACTCCATTCGCCCATTTTTTGAGTGAGATTATTTGGAACGAACATTGCTATAAATATAAGATAGAAATTCTAATTATTTAAAGTACTACAACAGTTTATGGCTTCTGGATGGATGCCGTGTAGAATTTCAGTGTATTGCCGACGTTTTGCAAACATTACAGTTTGCATCATCAGGGCAGAGAGCTCCAATACTGGAGCTCCCTCATCTCAGGTAGTCCTTATATACGCATGGTCATCGTTCCGGATGACTGTACCAGCCAATCAGTTTTTCATTGATCAGCTGGTCAATTAAAAAATTGGGAGGACCAGATTGGGTGGAAGGGAAACATCGGTAACATGCTGAAACTCTACACAGCATTCATCCAGAAACCATAAACTATTGTAACAATAATGGCCGTGAGAGCCTAAAAACTAGAATATTTAAAGTACTATTTTTATAGAATTTCCTTGATAAAAAACTTGACGAAATTTGGTTAATTTATTATATTATTCAACAAAAGTATAATTGTTATAGATATAATTTGAAAATTTCGAGTTTTTTTTAGACGTTTTTGTTTTAACAAACTGACCTTGACGAAAGGCTTGATTTTGGAACGCTTATGAAGTTTTCCCTTGCCCATGCGTTTGTGAACTTTGCGGGGATAACGGTCGATGCCTGCGACAAGAGCATGTCCGTACTGCTTTTCCGTTGTGCCATCATCAAAGTTACGCATAACAATGGCTTTGCGTCCTGCGTACCGGCCGCTAAGGACCAGCACGACTTTTCCTGTTTTCATTATCTTCACCATTTTGGCGAACTGCACAGCAAGGAAACAAAGGAAGATCAACAAATTGTCAGAAAATCATGTGAAACGGCAAGACAAAATTTCAAGATTCAAAAAAATGAGGAGTATGAATGAATAAGGGGGGCTCATTACGAATAACTACTGAAAGAGAATTAAAGATTGGATGAACATAAAGTTAATTAATCACGAGTTTAACCCCCTTTTCTTAAATTTCAACGACGTTCGAATTACGAGAAAAAATTGAACATTTTTTTAAATCACTCTCACGACTGGTATAAAAATGATAAAAAAAATTAATAAAGAAAGCACTCGAATCGAAAACAATAATCGCGTGAAGTTTGTCTTTGCCACGATAACATGTTGACAGAACGAGAAGAATATCTCATCGTGTTTGACTCGGGGTAAACGCAATAATAAAAGCGCTATTTTCAAAAAATCCTAGCACGCAATGATCCGCTAATGTTCGAGCTTTTTAACAACGTTTAAATAGTATTTTTAGCATTAATGGATATTTGGATGCTTGAAGATTACTGTAACAAACTTTGGATTCAACGCACCTCACGGCTATGGTAACCGGAAAAAAGAGCCTAACCTAACTTTCGTCTCGACTCGCGAGTTCGGTTAGCTTTCTAAGTGGCCAACAGAGGGCATTACCGGTCGGTTTTAATATCAATTTCCGGTCAAAGTCGTGACTTCTGTTTTTTGAATAAATGTTCCGAATTTTAAAAAATCGGGGAATGTAGAACACTTTTTAATCGATAAAAATGTCGATTTTTTAAATAATGTAGGCTGGAACATTTGCTTCGAAAACTTTGAATTTGAAAACATCTCACATATTAACAATTTTGGAATGTAATAAAGTCGTATTAAGGTTTTTATTGTTATTTCCTGTTTGATAAATATCCAATTTTTATTACAAAAAATTATTTAGCATCAAAACCATTCTGTATTCTCAACTTCTCCTTTATCCCCACTCTCGACCATGTTTACAGCGCAAGCATCGCATGGAAATAGAGAGAATGTGTAACGAGCAAGAGAGTAAATATTTTAAGAGTCGAAGCAGGGAGAATAGAGAGAAGGAGTGGACACAGCATAGGAAAATAAGTAGTAACGGCGTCCTCAAAATCCGGTCTTGAATTAGTTCGTAGCTGTGCCACCAGGTGTACAGATCCTACACGTATAGTAATAAAATTAGTCCACACGGTGAAAGTGACCGTTTCGCGCTTGCGCAATAGAAAAAAAGCCTCTAACCCACATCCCAGTATATTGAACAGGATATTGAAGGTTAAAAAGACGATTTATTGTCTTCAGTGCGTGGTTTCGTCTCATGTGTGGAACGGTTAAATTTTGCAAATAACATTTTGTGTCGACAATCTGAGATTGTTGCATGCATTGATCCAAAATTCCGATCACCTTTCAAGGTTGGCAGATTTTTTCGTGTGGTGTTATCTGTGTTACCCGCGTCGTTTTCATGCTGAATAAAAAATTTTTAATGCCATCAGTATTTACGACATAAGAATGGCCATTGAGCCAGATAAACATAACTTTATTTCCAGTATTTACAAAATGAATGATAAAAAAAAAAAATTGTACTGATGGGTCTGGTAGAATAAAACAATATCAAATGTTCACATTTCATTTCCTTCCAAGATCGAAGCTCAGTACATTAATAAAAAAAAATTTTTGTACACGTAAACTCCCTGACGTAAACATGGACATTGCACGTATTTTGAAAAATCGAGGTTAGGAAATAAGTAGTAACGGTATGTCTGATCTAATAGGATTTGTACCGATACAGCGCCGCCGCTTCAGGCCGGGATTTCGTGTACATTTCTAAAGCACGCTGTGTCCACTCCTTTACTCTAGTCTCCCTGAGTCGAAGTGTGGGTTGGGGAAGTTGGCATATGGGGACAGGCGGAGTTGACGTAATAGAACGGTTCATTTTAAGGGGATGGGTCAGTCACCTAACCTCACCTCGAATTTTCGAAGTTGAAATTCTTCGATACGGTTTGACCGATTACAAAAAAGCTCTGTCAGCCCACGCAGGACGATGGCAAGAATGAGCCAACAGGGCCTTTTTGTAATCGGTCAAACCGTGTCGAAGAATTTCACTTTCGAAATTTGCAGCTATCTCTCTCGCACTCATGGCGGCTCAGTCGGTATGACTCCTAGCCTTAAGGATGTATGTAAAATATATCAAGTCGTCTAACTTTCCATAAAAATGACTAATATGATAGAGTTTATCACGCTGCATCGTTTGGAAAAAAGAAAAAGGCACTTAGCCGATGATTTGAAAAAAATACTTAAGAATTAAAGCCTCATTTAACTCCGTGTTATTTGTACCGGAAGTTGACAAAATGAAACTAAAATGATAAAAAAGTATATGTATTGTAGTCAATGTTTGACCAAAAAAAGAATTTTCAGAAACTTCATACATTTTTCAATTTTTTCACGAAAAAAAATACTACTGTTCCCGATGTCGTTGTGAAGATATTCATGGTTAACTTTTGACGTTTCATTAACGTTCTGTAAACTGTTGTTCAATTTAATACGTCCACCATATCGGACACGTAGATGCGGCAACGTAGCACGCTTCAACTGCCGGTCTCGGAATGATCAGCTGTAGTTGACTGTCATGACTGGGTGTAGCATTGTTGCCACATTTTCTCGGGACAGAAATGAAATTATCTGATTGGCTCAATTTGTACTCGGCCACATATATCAAGTTGCATATCAATTTCATTAAAAATCGTAAATTATTATACAAAATGACATAAGTTTTTCATTAGACATCATAAAAAATAAAAGGAATGATTCGGCACTTGACATTTCGACATAAAGATTAACCTTAAAAAATAAATAGATGTACTGCGGATTTGACCTTATATACATCCTTAAGGAACGTGGCCAAAGAATGCGTCGACTATTCGAATTATAATGTTTTACTGACACTTGGTCCTGTAGAAATCCAGGGGCTTAATTCGTCACAAGTTTCTCTTAAATCGACAAGATGGCTCTTTTGTAACAATCGACGAAAATTCGTTTTGTGAAATGACGCGATTCGCATATATCAGTCTTTTACTTGTGTCACATGGCCTTCGGTATTCGTTAAATTTTGAAAAGTGTTATCAATCGCGTTATCGATTTTAATTATACTAATCAAAGATGAGATTTTTCAGTGTTTTCGAGATCTCGCGATATCCGCGACCTGCCACCACGGAACTAGGGTACTTATTCGTTCTCTTGTTATCTACTTCATCTTTATCGATTAAGGTGATCTATCAGTTGCATGAGTGGGGGGTCGATAACTGAAAAGTAGATACACGGTTTTCTCGGACACGCTTGATATTTCGAGAAAACCGTGTATCTACTTTTCAGTTATCGACCCCCCACTCATGCAACTGATAGATCACCTTAAGTAAAAAAACTATCATGCGATCGATTCCGTGCAATCTAAAGAAATATCAAGAGACTCGGTAGAGTCTCGGGACAAGTACATTTGCAACTCTGTCGTCTGCTGTCCCGAGCGCTCGCCGAGTCGGGAAGGTGCAAGTAGACTGCCGCGTCGCTAGTGGTCAAAATTAAAAGTTTTTGGGGAAACGTCCAATGTTTAAAGTTTATATATATTTAAGTATGTATACATATAGTTCATCACAAAATATATGCATACTTCGAACGTGCTTCGACATGGGAAATCGTTCTCAAAAACTTACGATTTATAACGCTAGAGGCGCCACATGTACTTTCGACCTACCCTCTGCATCGAATCTGCACTATCCCTATATTATCTCGTAATAAAACGAGTTTGCGATGGTCACTGAACTATAGCAATACTGGAACGCGCACTCTGGATCCACTAACCGCGGCGAGAGAGAGATCTCCAAAAGGAATCTCTATCTCTTTTCATACAGTCTATTAAAAAATGTGAATGCCAGGAAACGATTTTCTGTTCAGACTGTATAATTTAGAATGCGCATGCGCACAGGCATGCCGCAGATCGTAAAGAAAGAGATAGATTCCTTTTAAAGCTGCGTTCGGGGAGTCACTATTTGCGCTAAAAAGGCAACCTATAGTAATAGTATTTAATGGTAGCGTTAGTGTTTGTAGCGCAAATAGCGACTCCCCGAACACGCCTTAAGAGTATGGATCAGTCACCTAACCTCACCTCGAATTTTCGAAATTGAAATTCTTCGACACGGTTTAACCGAATACAAAAAAGCTCCGTCAGCGGACGCGGGACGCGGGCAAAAATCCGCTGGTAGGGTCTTTTGGTAATCGGTCGAACCGTGTCGAAGAATTTCACTTTTGAAATTTGCAGCTATCTCTTTCGCACTCACGGTGGCGAGATACCGACTGACCCACACTCTTAATTAAGACTCTCTCTCGCTGCGGTCCTTGCCGATTAGGACTTTATAGGAGTGCGCGTTCCAATATAGCTATAGTTCAGTGGTGATGGTAATATATTATATATTATAATAAAGCCGTTGAAAATTTCGGGATATGAGAATCACGTGTCAAATGGAATTTTGGCCGCGTATCCATGACCTTCAATCTACTTTTTCTTTATTTTAATAAATTGTATACGACATTGCGATGACGTAAAATCGCTTTGGTAAACAAGCGTCGGAAAGCGCGCAAATATTTTTCGTAAAAAAAAAAAAAGAAATAATATGCGAAAGCACACACGAGCGGGTGTAAATTGCGAGAACTCTTCGCGGCGATAATCGGGCTTCTTATCGGGGGATTCAATAAGAAAAACAAAGAATAAAAAAATTGAAATTAAAAGAGTAGAAGATTATTGAGACCCCCTGCGAATGCTTGAAATTACATGTATTTTGTAAGAACACTCGTGCGCAATAAGATATCGACAATCTATAATTATTTTTTATTTTTGTTCTGCTGATATACATTCTGAGAGTTCAACATGATTAGGAAATCGATTAATTAAACATATTTAAGTTCGAATGAAGCGTATCGAAGCTTGGGAAGAAATAAATAATCTTTTTATTCTTTATTCCTACGGATAAATGACACGTGTGCTTTAAATTGCATGGATTTCAATGAATGACCTTGGGACGTCCGTCCGAAAAATGTATTGTCATTTGATTTTTTTTTGTCTGGTCAAATAATCCGATTTAACCGGATTATTTGATCCGGTTAAGAAAAAAATTTATTACCGATGAACAGTGGATCGAGATTTACGGAAATTTGATGTACTCCATTTGCTGCGGGGGAAAAAATTCCTTTTCCCGTCTCCTAACTTTTTGACCACGTGCTCAACGAACCTGTTGACTGAAATTTCGGATATTGTTCGTATAGAAGAGGGAATCAATATACCGGATGTTCAATTTCAATAGTTATTTGTACAAAATTGGTTTGTGAGTACTTTAGCTCGCCACTGGATCAAATATTCTCTTAAATTCATACTTGACCTCAAACAGGACGAACTAAAATAATAAACGACTTATTTGTGCGAAACGCGTCTGTCATTATTTTAGACGCCATTGAACCAAATATTTTCGTAATTGGGAGATGCGGTAGAGGCTCGACGCCAAGTATTAAAAAGATCTAGAAAAAAATCACAAAATAAAAACTATAGAGAAAAAAATTCCAATATTAGGTTTTTTCTGATTATGTTTTTAATTTTAAGACATATCTCGAATACGGAATTGCAATAAAATGTTAGACCATTTTATATATCGGGTGGCCCATTTCAATCGCCAATTGTCGGAAAATGAGTTTAACATCATTTTATTCACCGTTTTGCCGAATACGAAATTGCAATAATATAATAAACAATTTTTTATATATCGAGTGGCCGATTTTTATCTCCCAATAACATATGTATAAATGTAAGTAACAATGGGACAATGGAACGAAAAAAAAACTGGATAATTATATAAGAATGGAATCTTGATGCTTTAGCTCCAAGTTCTCCTCAAATACAAAATATACAGGGTGTTACAAAAGTTTCGGATCACCTGATTATTTCCGAAAATAAGCGTCGGGCAAAAAAATGTTTGCAATATAAGTTTTATGGTTTCAAAAAATCTATTCAACGGCAGAAAATTTAGCCTTCTCCCACTATCCGTTTTAAGGGGAAGGGAGGCAACGTTGGAAATTTAATAAGAAACCGCACTTGTTATTACATATTCTGTTTTAACATGTGAAAACAAGGGACTTTTGTCTCCAACACTTTTTTCGAACCATGCATTTTTCCGGACTTATCATAGCATAACCACTCCGATCATGAGTGATGAGTCAATGGAAAGTTTCTCAATTACCCCGCGTTAGGACCCTCTTTCGTGGTCTCTACGTCGCACTATCCACTTACGAGAGAGCTAAACTATTACTCGAAACTTCAAAAGCTTATAAGTCCGGAAAAAGCATCTTTCAAAAAAACAAACGGTTCCGAATGAATTTTCTTGTTTTGATATTTATAATTAGAATCTGTAATAAAAAAAGGAGGTTCCCATTTGAAATTTCAAAGATGCCCCTTCCCCCTCCGAAGGAGATTGTACCTTAACGGATCAGCGTGTGCCTAAAAAAAGTCCCAAAATAGTCCTATTTGGGACTCGGGACTTAAGTTGACAAGAGTGACTCCAAATTGAGTTTTAAATGGGACTTTTTCCCTCTTGCTCGGTGTGAACCGGACGTGACGTCATGAGTCCCAAACTGGGACTTGGAGTCCCAAAAATAGGGACTTTTTAGGGTTGAAAACAAAAAAGTCCCTATTTGGGACTCCGAGCCCCAATTTGGGACTTTTTTGAGTCTGGCAACCGGAATAAGCGATTCGCAGCGAGAAGCAAAGAAAAAGTCCCAGATTGAGGCTCCGAGTATCAAATAGGGACTTTTTGGTTGAAATTTCACCCTTAAAAAAGTCCCTATTTGGGACTCGTGACGTCACATCCGGTTCACACCGAGTGAGGGGAAAAAAGTCCCATTTGGGACTCAATTTGGGGTTACTCTTGTCGACTTAAGTCCCGAGTTCCAAATGGATTTTTTTTTTACTTTTCTTGGGACTCGCTGATTCGTTAGGATAGGAAGAGACTAAATTTTCCGCCATTGATAAGATTATTTGAAAACGTGAAACTGGTATTACAGATAAACATTTTCTTGTTCGACGCGTATTTTCGGAAATAATAAAGTGGTCCGGGACTTTTTGAACGCCTTGTATGTAAGTCTAGAGTGGTAGGTCTCGAACGAGTGGCGGTTTCCCCTACCACATTTATATTTACGAGACAGCAAACGAGGAGAGCATTCGTCAACTCGCGTGTCAGTCCTAACGTGACATTCGGAATTATACCTCCGTGCCTCGTGCTTCAATTCTCTTTTTTATACTTCTTCTTAATTTCCACTTTGCTCATTTTTAATTTTGGTTTAAATTTTCTATTTTCGATCTTATTTCGTTTGTTCTCCATTTTGTTTTTTACACGAGTGTTCTATACAGTACCTGTGCTGCTACTAGAATGATGAGTCTTGAGGCTGTTAAAACAGCCTGGAGAACCGCCGAGGCGGTAACTTTCGATGTTGATTCGACGGTTATCCAGGAGGAAGGAATCGACGAGTTGGCCAAGTTCTGTGGCAAGGGAGATCAGGTTGCTGACCTGTAAGTGAATGGCCATTCATTCTTTCATGTATACGAACTATACGAACAATCACTTTCGTATTAAATACAAATTGCCATTCTAGATTTACCACGCGGGTCAATTTACAACTCCATTCTCAATTGCAATTCAAAATTCAAATCTCGTTAACTACGTAAAAACTTTACGGTGACGAAATTTCGAAGAGAATTTTTTTTTAGCTTAAATTTTCATGACTTTGGAAAAAACATCCCTTTCTTTTTTGATTAATTTATAAATTGTAAATTTACTGATTTAATTGGAAAATTAAAATTAAACGAGCAGTCAAATCAGCAACTGAAATTTGAAATTTTATTTTTTCCTTCTTCCATGAACCACCGAGGTCAATGCAGCATTCGAATGCTTCAAACAACAGATGTAATTGACTGTAATTAATTTCACTGTTCATTTTATTTGCTTTTTCAAGTCGTTAATAAAAAATTATGGTAATTGAGTAGAGCCCAAATTTCAGATATATTCGTACATAACTTCTTTCTCGTGTTCATGAATTTTTTTAAATCCAGTTCTGTCAATATTGACTTCGAAATGTAATTTTGAATTTTATTATTTTGATGATACAGGACCATTAAAGTAGAACAAATATCTTGAAAATATGGAGAATCTTATACCCATAAACTTGAAAAAATAAAAAAAGTTAATTACCAGATTGAACTTACAAAAAAAAATAAAATTGAAAAAATGACTTTATTTTTTTTTAAATTTTCTCCAATGAATTCTCATTGAAAATGTTCGATTTTTTTTCATTTTCAGGACGAAACAGGCAATGCAAGGAAACATGACGTTTCAACAATCACTCACTGTCCGATTAAATATTATTAAGCCGAGTTTAGAACAAGTTAAAGATTTCATAAAAAATCATCCACCAAAATTAACGCCAGGAATAAAGTAAATACATTAAAATATTTACTTGATAAAAAAAATGTTATACCTGGAAAAAATGGTTTAAAACAGCATATTTTTATTTATTTATTCATAATTTTGTGTTTTTATTGTTTTTTAAATAAATAAAAAAATTCAGAGAATTGGTGAACGAGCTGCACAAAAAAAACAAAAAAGTATTTCTCGTTTCCGGAGGTTTTCGTTGTCTGATCGGACCAGTCGCGGCACAATTGAACATACCAACCGAAAATGTTTGTGCAAACAGACTGAAATTTTTTTTTAATGGTTTGTTCAAAAAAATTCACATTTCTTACAATCAAATTTTGATCTAATATTAATTAAATGTTATTCTGATTTGTATTTAAGATTTATTACAATTTCCTTTGAAATTTTCAAATGACTTATATTTTATTCATTTTTTAATTAAAATTATATTCAATAATCTGATTATGATTCTAACTCGATTTCAGAATTAGATCTGAAAAAAAAAATAAATAGTTTGTTTTTGAAATTGATTAGCATTTCGTTTAAATTTTAGGCGACTTCGCTGGTTTTGATGAGACTGAGCCAACGTCGAGAAGTGGTGGAAAACCCGAAGCTCTGAGGATATTAAAAGAGAAACATAATTTGGGTATTATCGTTCACATTGGGGATGGGGCAACGGACATGGAAGTTTGTCCGCCCGCAGACGCCTTTATCGGTTGGTAAAATTCATTTTTCTTTTATCTAATCTTCGTTTTTTTGTGTGTACAGCAGAAAAAGTAAAAGAATTTTTTCATATGATATTAATAAAAATGACTAAGATTTACACACGCAATTTCAATTTCGATATTGGTAAATATTTGGCATCTGAAAATATTGATTTTTTACAAAATTATTATCAACGAATTTTTCAAGTGAAAAAATGGATTGTCCTATTGTTTAGAAAAAAAAAATTTAGGAAATATTTTTATTCAGAATTTTTCAATAATATTTAAAAATTAAAAAAAAAAAAATTTTCGCCACTTTCAGGATACGGTGGCAATGTTGTTCGAGAGAGCGTGAAATCGCGTTCTTTGTGGTTTGTTACGGATTTCAACGAGCTCCGAAACGCGTTATGATTATTTCGTAAATTTTGTATGTACAGAAAAGCCGCCTTAATTATTTAATAATTAATTAATCAGCGAGAATGCGAGAGTAAGATGAAAAATTGTATTTTTCAAAAAGAAAAAAAAAACAAGTAAACAAAA
Organism: Rhimphoctona megacephalus; assembly: GCA_963989365.1. NCBI lineage: Eukaryota > Metazoa > Arthropoda > Insecta > Hymenoptera > Ichneumonidae > Rhimphoctona > Rhimphoctona megacephalus. The sequence continues at coordinate 24,199,156 of OZ022416.1, read as the reverse complement.
GCTGAAAAACAAATTCTCGATAATGAAGACGAGGCACAAGAGTGAAACAACGACAAAAGTATTACGTAAACGCGCTGGTTACAGCGCATTTTGATCGCGCATTGCGTAAATTTTATAATATATATATATATTATATATACCTATTATCAAAACGGTGTATTATTTTAATGAATTTTTCGAGATAAAATAATAATAAACTAAGTAACGAAAAGACATCGAGAAAGGCTATTAATCATTGAATCCGTAATAACTGAAAAATAATCGTATCGAAAATTCCAGACAGTAAAATGTTCAGGGACAATATTCAGGGACACACGAAAAAGTCTCAATCCCAGAGCGACAATCCATTTTTAAACATTTATTTTCTTACAAGAAAATGAATGCTCCATTTTTCTATATCGTTTTTTCTAGTGTCTTGAAAAAATGACAACGAATATTGCATAGTTTTGGAAACAATTAGAGATTAATTTGAACAAAAGAAAGGTTCAAATAAATGTAAGGGATAAAAAAAAAAACAAAAAAACTATGATTTTTTGGAATCTGACGAGAAATGTTTTTGCTTAGAATTAACCAAACCTTCCATCGTGACAACCACGACTATAAATATAACGTTTTTTTTTCATATGATACAAGAAAGCTTGTCGCGTGTTCAATTGGCGCTTCGTCATGCGGTCAAAATGTAAACGAACGCTTTTTTTCTCCATTAATGATTAAACAATGCGTGTTTCATTCGCGCACTTTGTACTCTAGCTAAATCGTAACCAATTCCCGTTTGAAAGCAATTAATATGTTACGTATACTTTTACCACATTTTATGAACATAATCGATGCTACGATATCAAAGTAACCGTTAAGAATAAAATGAAATAAAATAAGAAACAAAAACAAAACAGTACGAACACAGATCGTGTGCTCTTTTATGACCTGAAAAAACAATTATACGTATATATTTATATACTATGTGAATAAGAAAAAAAAACACAAATTTTTATTCGAAAAAAATTCTATCGTGTTCCACGTTTCTATTTTATTCTATAGGAATTAATTGGAGAACAATAGAATTTTTTTAACCCCTCCTGCCTCCACAACTTTGATTAATGAAAAAGAAATCACGTTAAGGTATAATAGCTGATGGAGACTAGTCAAATGAGTGCTAAATTTTCAAAATACATTTATGCAAAGTTTAATGCACTAATTAAATGAAATGACGGTTGATTTGTATTACGGCATGTCTTATTAAGGGCTAAAACCATTGTAACGGCCTCAAAAAATGCCTTTTTTCGAAAAAAATTTTCGGGTGGAAGGAAAGGCAATAGAATAATAATATTCAGGGGAGTTATTAAGCATATATTTAACTGTACAACAAAAAATTATGATTGAAAAATATTTAAAAATGGCGATACCAGAGCCATTCCCGCAAGGTTTATTGAATTCGAGGCGCTCTGCGGCACGCAGTGTAACTGGTGCAATTGTTGATCTGGAATAAAAAAAACCTTAATCTAGACACTCATAGCTAGTGAAGTACGTAGAGGATTTTGAAGATATTCATTTTTGTATTATTGGCGAGTGTTTGAATGAAGAAGTTCAATTTTCGACAGAAAAAAGGGGTAATTATTTGTTGATAAAAAATGTTTAAATGAACTTATCGAAAATTCCGTGCGTATTTCACTTCGAAATGTTATTTTTAAGATATTGTCAAAAATTCAAATGAAAAGAATGAAAATTGTTGGAGTTATGCTGCGTGCCGTTTTGAAAAATCGTGTTTGAAGAAAAACGCGTTTAAAGTTTTGAATCGTAGTACTGAAATGACCGACGCGCTCGGGGAAGTGCCCGAAATTGCAATGAAAAATTTTTTTTTCAGGTATAAACCTTTTTGCCTCATATTTAAGAGGGTTCAAAGTATATTTTAAGTCAATAAAAGAAAAATCGATTTTTCGAAAATTCTACAGTGGTTTTGCCCATTAACCCTAGGTACCTATATGGGGACAAATTGACTCAGGTCAAAATCGACTTGTGGCTGGCAGTTTTTTTCTCCTCGATTTTAGGGATTCCCAGGGGGGGGGGGATAATTTAAGTTGAATCCTTTGTGGTTCGTACACCAAAGGGCAACCTTTTATACCCTCTGGTTTTAATGCTACAGGCGTTTAAAAATCGATTTAGGGCCAATTTGTCCCCATGTAGGAACGGCGTCAGAAAATTTACTTTTTTTTCAACATAAATATGTCTTGTGTGTTCAAAAAGCGCGCATTTGAAAAATTGTGTGCAGCGTAGCCATTTCTGGCAGCCTTGTCGGTCGAAAAACGCGTGTTCTCGAGCGCCTCCGTGGCGTATGGCGAAGTACAGTGGCAGGTGACAGCCTTGTGTGCTTGTGTGTGAGAAGAACGCATTCGTCATTCGGCAAAAAAATCGTTTGGCAAAATTGACAAACGGGTACGTTGTGTATACTATCCAAAGGGAAACAACCGGAAGTCCCAAAATATTTGCCCTTCCTGCAAATTACCAAGATGCGACTTGGATCGAACGTTTTTATGCATAAAATATGGACCGATCGCTTAAAAAATGTTTTCAACAACTTACGATTCATTTTGTTATTTTTCACGAGGAAATAAAAGCGATACTTCCTCCAAGAAACGTTTGTGTTGCGTTTTATTCGATACCTGCTCCGGCTTTGAAATATTAAGATGTAAAAATACCGTAAATTTACTCCTTGCAGTTTTGTAAAAGAAATGTTAAAATTGGTTTGCTATCATTGTTTTCTTATAGTTTCATATCTAAACTTTATGGAACAACCGATTTATTTGAAAACAAAAATCAAGAATATATAAAAAATTTCAATTTGAAGCCATGCGTGCATTTTTTCGAAAAATGAATTACACTTTTTTTTAAACATCAACTACGGGGAAACTAATTGTTTTTTTTTGTATTGAGCCTTGGATCATTCGATTAGTCAAAATTTGTACAATTGTTTTAAAAAAAGTCCCTTAAAAATATTGATTCTACACTGAGTTATGAGCTCGCAAATTGGTTGGGGACAAATTGTCCCAATGTAGGAACGATGGGGTAGAAAAAATTCATGTAGGAACCTAGGGTTAACCTAAAAAAAATATTAATAACAATAGATTTGAAAACCTTCAACTGATTAATGCAAAATTCTACGTCATATTTTCATCGAGATTTTTCAAAGAATCATCTGTATTTTTCAACCGATTTTAACGTAACACATCTTATTTTGTTTCTCAAGAGATTCTCTACGAATTTACCGTGTGGATTTTTTTCTGAGTTTCATCGTTTTACTGTTGCAGCCAATTGTTTAATTGGTTAAAAAAATGTTCATAAACCAGTTGCTGTAATTTTCATATTAACAAGTTTAGAAAAAAACCTACGCGGTGAATTCGTAGAGGATCTCTTGAGGAGCAAAATAAGACATGGTGCATTAACCCTCTGTTATACGTGTCATGAGCAAAACGCTGCTTTTTTATTTGTTTTTTTATTAATAACCAAAAAATGGTAAATGATATATTTCTGGAATTTTCATGAATATTTCTATGGTGTTTCGCAGAACGTATGCGTTTGTAATGATTTAACTCGCGGTGTGATAAAAGCTCCTAAAGTTGATTACAGAATTTAGTTTTTTTGACGCGTGTGACGGAGAGTTAAAATCGGTTGAAGAATACGGATTATTCTTTGAAAAATCTCGATGAAAATATGACATCGTGAAATTTTGCATTATCAGTTGATGATTTCGCAAATTTATCGTTATTAAATATTTTTTAGGGTAATAAAGCATGCTGTAATACACATCAACCTTCAATTAATTTAACCCTTGCTTGCCACCTAAGGGTGGATTACACCCCAGCCTTTTTTTTCTCAATTTTAAGTACCTAAACGTGAAGGAAATCGCTTTACATCCATATTTGTTAATAATTCGAGACTGCCAATACCTATTCAGGGCATTGGCATAGCGCTGCACTAGTTTACGTGTCTGTGGTAACTGTTCAAAGTTGCGTGGGGTTTCAAACATCCCAGTGTGGTAAGTATGATCGAAATTGATTTTTTGGGTTGAATTTTTTTTCGAGTATATTTTGATTCCAGAGTGAAGAATATAGTTTTTATATAATATTATTCAACTTTTAATTTTTTTTTTCATTTAAAATGTTCCAACAACTATAATTTACCACCTTTAATTTTGTACCTTTCTTATTTCAAATGCGCGCCTAAGTTACATCTGACTTTCGTTCTTTCTGTCCCTTTCTTGGGAAACATAAATTTACGGTTTAAAATAAATCTGTACATACTATACCTACACTAAAGTGTACCTGTATTGACATATACTGTGTAAAAGATCCCTCGTTTATACTGGCCTCGCACGGCAGCAACGGTCTGTAAGTAGCAATCGTGCTGAAAGCAGTGTTTATTCTGTCTAGTTTTTGTAGTGAACGTATATTGACATCTTAGTGAAAATAAGGTAGGAATATTATACTATTTTTACTTTTGTTATAAATAAAATGTTTATAGTTCTAAAAGTACATATATTTTTTCAATAATAATTAGATGGCATACAATCTTGGATCTCGTTCGATACGAGATGAGTTGTTTCATGAAGAAGAACTCGAAGAACAGAGTGGAAGTGAGAGCGAGTATGCTCAAGAAGAGGATTCCTCAGAAACTTCTGAAGAGGACGATGTTGATATGGAGGACACCAATTTGAATGAACGTCTTTTGCAGTCACGAGCTCGAGGACGCCCGAGTACCAAGCTAAAAGGCAAAAATGGGTTTCTGTGGAACACGAGATGTCCTTCTCGACGTTCAGGTGTATAAAAATTTGTCTTTTTTACTTACTTTTTAATTTCTTTGAATTCAAATTTAAAATCTTTCGGTCCGAAATAAACACTTTCTTTGCACTCGGATCAAAACTTTTTCGCGCCAAAATAAACGGTTCTAGCTGCGTCATAGGTCTCTCTCTTTGTCATATTCTACATTCGGCTCGAAACAAATCCAACGCTTCTATACCTGCTTTATATTTCCCTCTCTTTCTCACGTTCTTCATGCGACTCCAAAATTTTCCGCTCCAATACTAATGATTTTACATGCGTGATATGTCTTCCTCTTTCTCACTCTGTACATTCGGCTTTCAACGAATTTGACGCTTGTATACAGCTGCGTCATGTCTTTTTCTTTGTGTATTTTTGCTTTTGAAATGAATGCTTCGTTTCATGCATTTTATACATTTATTTTTATTTAGATCGACAATCTACAGAAATGCATGTACCTGGCCCAAAAAGCGATGCTGTTAATGCTACAACGATTGAAGAGTTTTGGAGTTATTTATTTAACCAAGAAATGATCGATATTATCGTCGAAAACACGAATATAAAAATCGAAGAAGAATGCGCGAGACTCGTCGCTGAAGAAAAAACAGAAACTTACCATCATCATACCGACGTTGTAAAGATAAGAGCATACATTGCGGTACTTTATTATTCTGGTTTATGGAAGTCGTCAAATGTCAATGTCAATCGGCTGTGGGATAAAGCGAAAGGTATCACATTTTATCGATGTGTATTTTCAAGACAAAGATTTGGCTTTCTATCAGCTTGCTTACGCTTTGATAATAAAGCTACAAGAAATTTGCAAGATAGATTTGCACCGATTCGTCAACTGTGGAATATGTTTATAGATAACTGTAAAAATAATTACAATCCCAGTAGCCAATGTACTGTAGATGAACAGTTATTAGATTTTCGAGGACGCTGCAAATTCCGGGTGTACATGAAAGATAAACCAGACAAATACGGTTTAGAAATAATCAGTCTTAATGATGCTGAAACCTCTTATATGGTACGTATTTTTATATAAATACAATTTTTTTAATATAAAAAGTAGAAATATTTTATATTTATGCGATAATTTTTTTCTTTTTTCAGATATATGCTATACCTAATTTAGGTAAAAATTCAGCTATCGTGCCAGCAGCAGAAGCTGTTCCAGAATATTACTTTCGACTAGTGACTGAACCAATTTACAGTACTAATCGATCCGTGACTTGTGACGATTGGTACACTGCAATTCCTTTACTTATACGTATGCTGAAAGACCCATATAATATACAAATAACTGGCACTATAAAAAAAAATAAGAGGAGATACCAGCTGAATTCAAAGTGGCACCAAAAGTGCGACCATCTGCCAAATTTTTTCATACGGACGATTTGACTCTCGTATCGTATGCTTCGAAAAAAAAGAAATCCAATAAGATCGTCTTGGCTGTTTCTTCATTCATTCGCACAACCGAAATCACGGATGAAAAACCAAATCTTATTAGATATTACAACGTAATAAAAGGAGGCACATACAATTTCGACAAGCTTTGCCATTCGTATACTGTAAGCGGCAGATCAAACAGATGGCCAGTGCGATCTTTTGTGGGATATTGGACCAATCGATTGTAAATGCGAGGATTCTTCTGGCATGTAAAAATAAAATTAACAACGTTAATAAAAAAGTCACTGCCATCGAATGTTTGGAGTCTTTGTATCAGTATATGGTGAAGTCGTATCTGCACCAAAGATATAACACGATATCTTTGCGCAAAGACTTGAGGTTGGCCATTGCTGGGATTTTGAAAATTGATGTTCAATCCAGAAATGTGCAGAGACTTGTATTCGAACCTCAACGTTGATGTGAAATCTTCACAAGAAAAGAAGACAGGAAAAGCAAATCAGGCTGTGCATCCTGTCATCGTGCAGTATGTCAACTGCACAGCGTACCTATGTGCAATGACTGTGTTGATATTTAAGGGGAGAAACCAGTTTAGGAGGCCGAAATTTTGGTGTTTTTCGTGAATTTTTTTTAACAGGGAAGGAATAATCAGAATTTGTTTAAACTTGGGGGATATTTTATTCATGTTTTGAAGTACACTTTGTAATTTTTTCAAGTCATAGCCAGAAATAGTGGAGTTAGAAGCTGCTGTCCATGGACGACTTTTTTCAACTGGTGGGCATTCTAGCTCAAAAAGTTATTGACCAATCGTTCTGAAAATTTGTGTTAATATTCTTTATTCAATTACAATCTATATGAACCTAACTCTGGGATGATATTATTATTAAAAATATTTGTTTTAATGCAAAAAAAGTGAAAAAAACATGGTATAAAAACATCACATTGTGTTCAAACACCTCAAAAACATGCAATTTTCAACTTTTTTGATCACAATTAGGTTCATATTTTTAGGAAATATGTTGTTAACGCAAAAAGAAAATTGTAATGATTACAGATAAAAGTTGTGACTTCAGGAATGCCTACCAGCAAAAAACTCGGATGGCGATCGTCCATGGACAGCAGCTTCTAACTCCACTATTTCCGGCGGAAATGACTTGAAAAAATTACAAAGTGTACTTCAAAACATGAATAAAATATCCTCCAAGTTTAAACAAATTCTGATTATGCCTTCCCTGTTAAAAAAATTTACGAAAAACACCAAAATTTCGACCTCCTAAACTGGTTTCACCCGTTAAAATAATACTTCAAATTGATTAGTTTTTCTTTAGAATAATGTTTTTCATTATTTTTAGTAAAAATAATGTAAGATTTTCTTTTTTTCATAAATAAAATAGAATTTTTTGGCAAAAATGCATAACTCATTTTTCCGTAAAATTTCGTCCTTCATTTCTCAGAATAAATACCTTTTTTAAAGATCCAGTAAATTAAATTTTTTTTTCTTATAGTGACACATCAGTAGAAGACTCAGCTGAAATTTTAGCCCTTAATATTAAAAAATAAAAAAAATATGAATTTTTTTGTAAAAATTGTCATTTTTTTTGCTTCTGCACATTTTTTAGTGTACTTAAATTTAATTTTTGGCTATATAACCTATATGATCTTTTAAAGTAATCTTTTGAGAAGTTCCAAACCAATTTTCAAAGAAAAATATCCAATAGTTAATTTTTTATTACAGTTTTTATGGCTGGGGTGGCCGACACCCCAGTTTGGTACGCGTGTTACTCCGCGGAGGTGTGGCAAGCAAGGGTTAATCAGTGCATTCAACTTTGCATAAATGTATTGTGAAAATTGAGCACTCATTTGACTAGTGCGAAGCAGCCATTACCTTAAAATAGATTGAGTTAAAAATTAGAATTTTTACAATTAATCCTAACGCTTTAGAGAAATATCGTCAACATTAAAAACCTCAATTATGTATAAATACCAAAGATAGGAATATTCTCAATACGATTTTATCCCCATCGACCCATCAACTTAAATTATATCTATATTTTTTTTTTCATCGTGGCTGTCCTAGGAATGAATAGAATATATTAGATTTTTTCTTCTCTTTCGTTATTTGTAATTTTATCCGACGTTACTTTTTTTTTTTTTTTTCAAATATGTCACTGATTAACGTTGCTGGTTGAGCAGCTTTCCGCCTTCCTTTGCTTTATCCAATCCTCGATTTCGGCGCGTAGTTCTGTGTTCGATTTTACCATGTCCATCGTCAGTGGCGAACGATTGAACGGATCGGTTTGATCGCTCAGTAAGTGTCTGAAAAAAGAGGAACCAATATTTTTAATTTAATTTTATCGAAAACAATTATTTAACTTTAAAACACTTGACAATCGATTTTTTGTTTTCGTTAAAATGAAATTATTTACGAAATTAAGTCTCAGATCGAATTGCCATTTTGTATGATTTAACATTGTAAAAATAAGTTATTTTAGAATAAAAATAATCATTGGTTTGTCAGCGATGATTGGAGAAAATGATTTTTGATTCAATTTACCGTGCTATCGTTTGACGATCTACGGTTATTTTAGAGGCCGGCAGAATTACAGGATCGATCATTAATGTGGACATTATCGGATCGAGATAATCGTCAGGGGCGTTATTCAATAATTCGTCCTCTGTTTTCTTTATATGGGCGGCTTCCTTGACCCGCTTGGCGAAACTGCCGAGATCTCCGAGAATTCCGACACCACCAATTCGAACTGGAACAAAAAAAATAAGACAAAATCATTAAAGGGTTATATCTAGTTGTTTGGGTTGAAAAAATGGATTTTTTTGCATTTTCTCAAAGTACATAATCTTAAGAACGTTTTCCCTAAATATTATAAAGATCTGATGAGCACTAGAACGAATATATTTATGCGTGCTACCTGAGAGTGCGAGTTTCCGAGCGCAGCGATCGACGACTTTAAACGCGATTATCTCCGAATCATGTTTTTTAAAAAGTGCTGTTGCGGTGAGCACTATTTCTCGAAAGCAATTTAACCGATCGATTTGAATCTTTCACGAGCTTGTTTCTAATTATAATGGCTTGTTCATGAACGAAGGAATTTTCATTTGGACCAAAATTTATATTTTTTGGGGTCAAAAAACCTAATCTTTGGAACCTCAAAAATCGAACTTTTCGGAAAAATCGACATCTTTTTAAAAATAAAAATTTCGCTAAACCCTTCGTTCATGTTCACGAAGAGGTAGTGACTCGACGCCAAGTATTAAAATAAAAGCTTGCGCAAGCCCTGCCGCACTCTTATATACTCGATTTTGACGGTTTTCGGGCTTTTTTTATTATACTAACAAAATCTTTTTGGTTTTTTTATTTCAAATGAGCCGTTCCAGAGATATCATGCTCACCGCAAGTGATGTTCAAAAAAAGGTGTTTTAGGACAACGGCCATATTTCCCTCAGTAGTGAACATTTTTTCATAAAAAAATTTATACAAGTACCTCAAAATATGTAGTAATTGATACTGTATAGTGTATTTTAATAAAATGATGTTAACATGGCTAAAAAAAATCATGAAAATCCCTTAATTTTCCCGAGCACAACTAGATATAACCCGTTAATTGTACGTTTTTACCATTTTTTACGAACAAAAGACTTTTCTATCAAAGAAATCGATCTCCATAGTTGACATAATCATTTATATTCATAATTTTTCTCTTTTTTTCACACAGAATAAATAATATGCAAAGACTTACCTAAAACATTTTCAGCAAGGTCAAACAATTCAGGAGTGTAAGAACGTCCGTCCTGCGATACGGCAAGAGTGAAATTTTCATTCTCGCTCAGATTTATATAAATCTCGCAAATATTAAGGACCAAATTCGCTGGATTAAATTCATACTCTTTCTGGTCCTTGACCTTCGGGGGGAAAAAACTACTTGTTATATTCCAATAAAAATTGTTTTTCCTATTTTTAAATAAATTACTAATACGTATATATTGGTTACCTTGAGATTACGTTTATTGGGTCCGACAAGCTGTAACAAGAGGTAATTGAGCATCGAGGCAATACGATCGACCATTGTCGGGTGGCAGAATATCGATTTGATTTCGGTAGTCAGCATTTTAAATGTGTTTATTGTTTCGCGTCCGAGTATGTTGTCGAAACGGGCGATCATTCCAATCCGGTGAAGATTACTCGCTTGTTGATCACGTTCTTGCCGCGGCAAAGTTTCCCATTCCCCATTTTCCCTGTAGAATATTTAATTTTATTTTAATTTTCAATACTTTAGAAAAAATATTGTCTTATTTATCATTTCCTTGTACAAATTATTATCTTATGTTTATTGTTTCTCTGTAAAAGGATTGTATTTTATTCATCATTTTTCTTTGCCCTATTGTCAGTAAGAATTTGAGGAAAACTTCATATAACGATTAACACGCTAGCAAAGTAAACTAAAGTTAATTTCTCAATTTTTCAATATAATTACTGTTCGTAAATAGCGTGCTTATTTTCCGAAAATGATTATAAACTAAAATTTACCGTGCTTGAAGCAACTGTTTAAGCTGTGCCATATTTGTGAGCGCTTCGTCCAGAAGAAAAACAGCATCGTTAATTGAGAGATTTATGAATCGCAAAAATAAAGGCGGTTGTACAGCTTCCATATTTTTCTCGGCTTCCTCGGCCAAATTTCTGGAATTGTAAAATTCACTAATTATTCTCCAATTAAATTTGGTTTATTAAGTACCGAAAAACAGAGGTGTGCATTGAATAAAAATAAACGGTAACTGGATAAATCAAGCGCCACTTCAAAGATAATTCGATTACGCATCGCATGTACATCCGCTAAAGTTCCAACTCCGAATAGAAAGACTGCTAAGGCCATTTTTATGAAATTGGCAAAATTGTGAATTTTCAATATTTTTTTGGAATTATTTTAATGTGGTTTGATAAAAAAAACACCGGAATCACCGATCGTTCTTCCTTGAACTCGAAATTTGGTGAGAAAACCCCAAAACCTCACAATTATGGTACTTTTTCGACATTGTCTGATCGGTGTATGATCGGTTGAGAATTTTTATAAAATTCACCACAAAGCTAATAAAAAAAAATGGTTTTTTGTGTATGCTAATATTCATTTTTTTTACAAAATGACAACAGGTTTGAAAATCGAAGAAAAAAGGTTGGGACCAGTTCGAACTTTCAAGCGAGACTAAGTTTTTACTACAACTACAGTTTATGTTTTCATTAAATCATATTTTAGTAAATCCCGGGGGGAAGACGAAGACACTGCTAGTACTCATGCGCAGATAAAATTCTTATAAAAAAAAAAAAAACTAACTTGAAAATATTTCGGTGTTCGTCAAGGCCCCAGATATAATTCATCACAGTGTACATTGGCCTACGATAATTGAATTTCTGCTCGAATTCGACACTTTGACCAGTCATCTCGATACTCACGAAGACATGTAGTAAATTGGGTACGATCTAAATAAAAAAAAATCCAAATATTAGTCTTTTGAAAATATAAAGTAGTTACAATTCGATAGGAGCATACATTAAAATTCATTTGAAAATGATTTTTTGAGAGAATTTTTCTCAATTGTTAATTATTTGATTTTATGTATGAAATTGTAAGGATAATGAAAAATATTACTTGTTGCCTGTGTGGATGTTCGAGAAATAACATTTCTCTGTACAAAGAGTCGAGTGAGGCTCGAAGTTGGTTAGCGTTCTCTTCATTTGTGGGTAAAAGTGCCTCAAGTCCTTCAGCAAGACGAGCCCTTAAATGAGGATTGTATAATCTTTTTGGAGACCCCATGAGTGTGAGAATCTATTAACAAATAAATAATAGAAAAATAATAAAATTATCAGGAAAAATGAATTATATTTTTAATATTATTTTATTTTTGACATTCCAAATTTGTTTCTTGACGAAATTTTCATTAAAACGATAACCAGAAATTTTTTGTTTTTTTATTTTCTGTTAAATTTTCTTGATCCTAATTTAATGTTACTTACTTCTGTGAGAATGGGATTAAGAAAATTTGGTCCTTGCTCGTCGAAGGTATTTGGAGACAAACGTTTGAGGAAACAAACAAATCCAACAGTATTTTCGACGACGAATTCGGGCACGCATTTTACGGTGCTTGGAACTGTTTCAGGCAGCGGGAATGTTACGTCTTTGAGTTTTCGCGGGGCGTAGTTAATTCGTTCGATTGAATTCTCCGAGTCGTCATCATCGACGTCGAGATTTACTTGGACGAGCCAAAATGCTGTGGTTGCATGAAAAGTCGATAAAAGATTCAGCATTTCTGGCGCCAGGAGACTCGCCCTCAGAGACATGTACCTAAAATATATATTTATAATAATTGGAAATAGTAAAAATATGCGCACGTTCCATCGATAATTTTCCACTTTTTTGTATAAATTCAAAATACTACAATTATTTCAATAGAACTCATCCAACTTTTCTGACCAAGAGAATGTTTTTCGTCTCATTGAAAAAATTATTAAAAATTTGATAAAGGGGTAAATAAAAGTCTCCGTTTCAATTTTTTTAAATCACCGGTCGGTATGATAATACGAACATTCAAATGCAATTCACGATTTTTTGTGACAGTCAATATTTATTTTCTCATGGAATGAAAATAGAAATTAGTTGAAAATATGATAAAATAAAAAAACAGTCTCACTTGATGGTTTCCTTTTCCATTTGTTTAAGGGCATACTGTTGTACGGATGGATCGCTCTCCTGCATGTCGGTGAGCAATCGCTGTACCCTTGCGAGATCCTGATTGGCACGCATCAATTTTCCTAGTACAACGCGGTAGCCGAGGTCAAGAGTACGATGAGTGATGAAGAAACATTCGGTGACAAAGCCGAAGCTTTCGGAAGCTAATCTCATCTCGCCCTCGTTGGTTGGCACAAGGCAAGTTTCCGAACTCATTCCCTGCATGTGAAGTCCACGATTGCGACTCTCGGTTTCGTCTTTTGCCTAAAATAAGAGAAAAACATCAGTAGAATTTCCTTCGAACCTCCACAGGTTAAAAATAAGAACGATTGCATTTTTAAAAAATGGAACGTGAAGTTCTTAAATATATACTGGGGTTTGTAATCAATCGCCCCCGCGATTGTTACTTCCATGGCCCAGGGTCCTTCCCTCTTAACCTCCCCACTCTTTCCAACTATTCCTCTACTCTTCCCTCCATTCTCCCACACGTGCGGCTGCAGCCGACTTATTCCTCCACTGTATCGCATTTACCGTGGGCGAAGGGAAACTGCAGAAAACCTTGCCGGTACCCGACTAATCTCCGTGGGTGGCAATGCGAGCACGCTCAAAGCACGGCCACCAGGAGGCGCTTAGGCAGGCACCTCCTCAGCTATGATGCAATGAGAGCCAACCAATGCACGGCTAGAGGGCCACCATCCTCTCGATGAGAATCGTCCACAGGAGGCCACCAAAGCCGTACACCGACTGCTCATGCATCACAGAGAGGTGTTTTGGCCATGGATTTATGAAAGTGGAATCCGAACCACCCAGGATTGCAGCAGAAACACTTGAAAAAATTTTCAAATTTTCATTGGTGTTTTGGCCGGGATTCGAACCCGGGACCCGCACGTGCGAGTCCGAGCTCTTATCCACCGGACCAACCGCTCTCCCAAGTTCTTAAATATATAATTAAATCAATTATTAATTATGAGCAGTATTGTTTTTGAACCTTCAGAAGAAGAAAAAATAATGGATTTTTTCATGAGAAAAAAATGATAAATTAAAATGGATCGTGTAGCTTTAAAATATATTCAATAAAATGATCAATTATTAGCAATGTTCTTTTTTCGTACCTCTAAAGAGCAATAAGTTGGATCAATTTTGAGAGCTTTGACGTCGTTAAATTTGGCGCAAAAGGGCTGACAAAGTCGGAGCATAACGGTACCAAGATTGAGCATAAAACCATCGGAAACTGAGGAAAGAGTGTTGAACATATCGTTCTGCGTGTTCCAAAGTTTGCCACGAATCGCATTTGTGTTTAAACATTTTCCGAGCCAGGTCAGCGTCATGTGACGTACTTCCGGAGAAAGTTTGAGCAACGTGTGAAAAAGTAGATGTAGAGAACTGCCAAGGGAATCAAGAGCGGTCCAAATATTTCTCTCGAAGGAGGATTTAACCTTTGGGAAAAAAATAATTACTTCTAGAATTATAAAATTATTGTTATTAAATGTAATTAATCGATTATAATTTATAAAGAGTGGACATTTTTGGTAACTGAAAGATGATTTGGATGAAGAAAAATTAATTGGTCCAAACCTGCTCGAGTGGTTTATCGAAGAAAATGAATTGTGCTTGTGATTCGTCTGGTAAACAGCTATAGGAGAATAAAACCCCCAGCAGAGTTTGCGAGTATGCACGACCATTATTTCCTATAGGTGAGCTGTGGCTAATTATTAATTTAGCGAGGGGTTCGAACGATGCGAATATTAGCAACAGATCGAACCAACATTGACTAAACGTAAGCAAATTACGAGTTTCCGCTTCTTTTTTAATGTAATCGAGAATCGGTGAAAACGCTGAGGTCAGCGTGTCGTCATCGGGTTTGAGATTAGGGGCGTCAAGCTCCGTTAATAAACCTGCTATAAAATCTGGCATATCGTTCGATATAGCTCCGAAATCCTTGAAAAGACATGCAAACTGTGCGTGTACCTGAAAACAAAATGATAAATTAAATAAAACATTCAAATATTATTTTCACAGTGACATAATAATTTTAATCTAATTGATTGCTTTGTTTCTACCATTATTTCATATTTTGTAAAAAATAGTATAATTTTATTTTTTCGAATTAATAAGATATCAAGAGCCACGGTAGCGGCTCGACGCTAAGTATTAAGGTATTCCTTTCACGAACTCGAATATTTGACAATTCACGGATTTTTTTGTACATAAAAGTAAAAGCACATCCCAGTCCACTGGAAAAATATCGAGTCAGGTTACCGAACCTTTAGAAAAGAATTATAACTTTGAAAATCGTCTAATTTACATGACACTTTATGGAGATGACCTGTTGCTCACATTTCTATTTAATAATTCATATATTAAATAATGATAGATGTTTGATATAAACTGTCTTGCGGTAAATTACATTCTAAAGATTCCGTAGCAACGATAAAAACAGAGAGTCACCGGACGTTTGAAGAAAATATTCACGATAGAACTTGAAAGAATGTGATCAGCAGACGATTTTTCGTAGCCATGACGTTCAAGAGGTTATGTTATCTTCGGCAGTTTTTACAATATTTTTAACGCTATTCTTGTTTTTGCCCGTTACAAATTGGCTCACATTTTTACCAATGTCACTGCGTACTTTATACGTATTTTCACTCATATTTCACTATTTTTTTAACCAAATACAATAAGTCCAGCTTTTCTCTTTGACAGTGCAGTTGTTGACATTTGTAGCTCTCCAAAAAACATCAAAAAGTTTCATAATTTACACAATTAAGCTGAAATTTTCGATTTATGTTTACAGTTCGGACTAATAATTGGTTATAACTTTTTTAAACAAAATTCAGCCTAATTTATGAACAAATGTGGAGGGCCCTGCTTATGCGCCCAAAAAATACAGCCCTCCGCGAAAGGAATACCTTAAAAAAAAGACAGTGCAAGCCCTGCCGCACTCTTATATTCTTGAATATGACAGTTGTCGGGCTTTTCTTTTTTTTATCATACTTATAATCTTTGTGATTTTATATATTAATTGATAAGGTGATATTAATTATAATGCCAATAAAGATAATATTGTATGAAGACAGTGGTCTCCATAAAGTGTGTTTCCATAAAAATTTCAAAAATTATTAGGACATATTTGTGACACTATTACGCGATTACTCGCCAAATTTTTACTGTTCTATATTTAAGATAATTACTTAATTTGATTGATCAAAGATTCTGTAGTTTTACATGTGTTCCTTAAGAGGAGCAATGAAAAATTTCACATTTCTCGTGGCAACTTTGAAACATATACAGAATTTGTTTTTGAATATTCTCAATTATCGAGGCATATATGGCGTTTGTCAAAAAAAAATTAGGGTTTTGGCAGTTTAGTTTCAGAGATATAGCAAAAGAAAGTAAAAATGAGTTTTAGGACATGTAGAGAATGTTATTCCTGAAACTCTAAACTTTATGTCAGGCATTTTTTTCATTTGTAAGTTTTTATATTCCTATTAAATATAACTAACATTATGAGGATATCCACAAGTTATTTCCAAGTTTTCATTCATTGATTAGAGAGTTAACTTTCTAATATGACTGTTGTCAGACAATTATGTTAAGTATGCTGTATTATCATTATTGTTATTTATGTTTTTATACCTCTTGGCCAGGAAAAAAATTGGGCACTTGCAGCGCAGTACTGACATTTCTCAAGGCTATTTTTTCCAGATTTTCCCTTGTTTCATTGATCTCTGAACATTGCCTTTTTTGTCTTAATCTACAAAAACTCTCGAACAAATATGGTATTATTTCAGTGTCAACTGTATGGCTGTCACAGGTCCATTTTTGGCGTTCACAAGGTGGAACCAGACGAGATTTGAGGTCGGTAAACATGAGACGTTCGAAAACAGCATCTTCAGCAGATTCTGCATCAACATAAACTAAACATCTCTTCAAGGGATCCTCGTTAATAGGATTGGTCGTCAGACCGAAAGCCTCCGCAAGTAGATCATCCGCAGAATATTTTTTTGCAGGATTTTTTGGTTCGTTCTGCTGTGTCGGCGCTTGGCAAATTTCCGGAGATTTTTCTCGTTCGTCCGTGACCGATTGTCCCAAAGGAAACGAAACTGTATCTTCAGCAGAGGAGAAAAGAGCAGCAAAAGGATTGTCCTTCACCTTGTCGCACATTTTCGCCTTTTTTTTCTCTCTTTTGCTCATTTACCCTGGGCGAGTTGACATGACGCAACTAAAAATCACGAAAATTTCTTGAGTTATCACAGCAATAAAGATAATCAAATGATTTATAGGTTATGAACATAAAACCGCGATTTTTTTTCGTTTCCCTGTACGGCTATTCCGTGTCTCACAGAATTATTCAATTTTTTTCATTATTCTCCTTTAAACAACAATGACGATGTAGAAAATGCAAATAGTTTTGGATTGTTGTTGATCAAAATTGACAATATGGCATTTAAAAACTTTATTATCGATTATTTTTAGACACGATTCTTCTGATTTATGATTTCATAATGATCAAATGCACTCTCGGTGCTTCATTTTACACTTTAAAAAATTGTTATTTTTACATACACGAATTGTTGACGAGTATTTTTTTGTGAATGTAGAATTTTATCTCTTTCACGATTACATGTCGAAATGTTCTAGTGACTTTTTCGGGTTCCGACATCTTACTATGAGCGGGAGAAGCATTTCGATTGCCACTATTGCTCTATCGGTATAGTAATGAAACAGAAAGAAATTCGAATGTTTAAAAATAAAGTATTTTTATTATAAATTACAATTATAAATTATGTTACTTTACAATTTTTATTTCATTGCTGGTTATCAATTTATTTTCTCTCCCTTTTCGTCCTTCAAGGACCATAGAAGTCGGAGTATCCATATCGTGCCTAAAATAACGGTCAGCAAAGTTCCATTTGTCACGTATTCCAGATCCGACAAATCACCCACTGCTACTGACCAATTGGATTTTTCTTTTTTCTAGGAATATTCAAATGGCATGAAATCGTTTACTGTTACGCTAGATCATATAATTATATATTTTTAATGTATTAGGGCACAAACTCGATTACCATTTTGAATGGAATTTGCCTCCATTTGAGACTGAAGTCGACGCAAGGTGCGCAAAGGTCAATTTTTGAAACGCTATGCTCTTTTATTCTTTCTTTGCACCCTAACAGCAACACAGGCTTCGCTATTGTTATATTTACATAGGAATCATTTTCTTGAGGCAATCGATAACGTTGGTGAAGTGGCAGACTCAACAAATTATCTGATTTTTTCAGCTGCCTGCAAACTGTGATGTTCTGTCGATTGGCATTTTCTGCAAACAGTTCTACGTCTATTTCGCCCTCAGAACAAGCAGTAGACTTTGGAGTAATCAGATAGAATATTTTTATTATTTTGTGCTAATCATGGGTTGAAATCATTTTCGAGACCAAAGCAATTTTTTTGTACATTAACGTAGTTCTCTTGCTTAAGTAAACTTGAAAAGTAACCTCTCTGGTCAATGTATAAAAGCTTGTATACAACTTGTGGAATTTTGAGTTTAGAGTTCCACAAATACCATTCCTTCATTTTCTAATAATCACTTTGAGGATGTTTTACACATGTTTTTCAGCCAAACATTTTAGTCAATCAGAATTTTGAAAGTTTGCAGATAAATAAAAAACAGAAATAATTCAGCCATCTTCTCTTCTCAAACACAAACTTCTAAAAATAATAATTCTCAAAAGTTATTAACATATCATTAAAGCAAAGTATTTTTTAACAAATAATCAATTTTTTTTTCAGGATGTCAAAAGAGCCAAGTGATTTTTCTAAATGCATATAAATTTTTTAAAAATATTTTCTATTTTTTAAATATTTTTCTAAAAACTTTTAAAAAATTAATAGAAATTACTAATTTTGCATATGTTTTTACAAAACGATTCAACATCATATTTATGCAATTTTTAAGGTATTGGATGAACAGTTTCTCAAAAACAGCCCTCCAAAAGTAAAAAAGGGAAATTTTCAAAAGCAGAATAAATTTGAAAGAATTCTAGAAAATCAACAATTCATTCCATGTGACTAAAAAAAAATCGCCTTATTATTCTTGAATCAATTTTTTTTAAACAATTTGTTAATAATTTTTGGAGTATTTTATTATTAAATATCCTGATGTCTTGAACACTGCATAATATTTTTAGTTTTTTGCAGATTACTAAGTAATATGGAATAAAATTATTGTCATGAATATATGTGTAATTTGTCCTTAACTTTCCATCAATACAGCTCCAAAACTAAATGGTCAAAATCATAGTTTTCATTTTTGCCTAACTTTGTCATTTGTTCCTCCGTAATTTAAAATAGTTTGAAAAATATCTGTGCAGGAGTTTTAAAGTTCTGACGAGAAATGTAAAGTTTCCAATTGCTCCATACTAAAAACACATGTAAAGCTATAAACTCTTTGATAGGAAAATTGCAAACCCAGAACGGTAAAATTTTTAAATTTGGTAAGTAATAAATTTAGAAACATGTTTGCTGGATTTAAAAAAAATTTATATGAAAAAGCTGTAAGCAAGACAACTACCTTAGTACGAGAAAAAGGATTGTTTCAGATTGACTAACTTACTTCACCGCGTCTTTGCAGATCTGCTAACTCGTCAATATTAACATAGAGCGTGGGATCAGGTGAAAAGTGCAGCGCAACATGGCAATTTTCTCGAAAAAAATTGCCGAACTCGACTCGATACCGAATTGTCCTGAAGTTTTTATTTTTTCAAATAATTTTTCGATTATTAATCAAATTAATAGATACAAAAATATTTAAGTAATGCCACATTATCTTTCTAACCTATGAAATCCATCGCCCTCGATCTCGTAATCAAGCGTAGCATCAATTTCGGCCGCAACAGTGGTATGGTAACAAAAAAATGACCACACAATCGTAAAAGTTAATTTCCGACATGTGTCATTCAAGCGTTTCATTCTAAAAATGATTTAAATATTTGATGAGGAATTGTAAACAATACAATCACAAAATGGACAGCGCGAAGCGCGACTAGTTCCCGGAGTTGCTGCCTGTTTGTGGGTGGCGTTATAGTCTCGATTTCGAGTAGTGTGCGGAACTGCCGCTATGGGCGCTGTTCAAACGCAATTTCGCAGCTTTCGCACCTCTGTGAATTTGGCCGACTGATTTTGGATTTCTGAATTTTTGTTTATGTCAATCGTTTGTCGGGTTCTTGTCGGTAATTGTCGGATCAAAATCGACGTTTATCGGAAATTAGTTAAATAGAAAAATTAAAAACAAAAATCCGTGTGAAGTTAGCCGATTTTTTTCAATTTTGAGATATCATAAATTTTCAAACGCCTAATCGAAGCGCAATCGTTTGTCGGAAACGAGTTTCATAATTAAAAAGTTTGTCGGATGTTTGTTCATTAGAAAAATATTAAAAAAACATTTTATGTGAAGTCAGCCGATTTTTCTCAAATTGTAAGATATTACACATTTTCCAAAGCCTAATCGAAGCGCGATCGTTTGTCGGTTACTAATTTTATAATTAAAAAGTTTTTCGGATGTTTGTTCATTAGAAAAATATTTAAAAAAAACATTTTATGTGAAGTCAGCCGATTTTTATCAAATTGTAAGATATTACACATTTTCCAAAGCCCAATCGAAGCATGATCGTTTGTCGGATACTAATTTTATAATTAAAAAGTTTGTCGGATGTTTGTTTATTATAAAAATATTTAAAAAAACATTTTATGTGAAGTCAGCGCATTTTTTTCACATTGTAAGATATTACACATTTTCCAAAGCCTAATCAAAGCGTGATCGTTTGTCGGATACTAATTTTATAATTAAAAAGTTTGTCGGATGTTTGTTTATTATAAAAACATTTTAAAAAACATTTTATGTGAAGTCAGCGCATTTTTTTCAAATTGTAAGATATTACACATTTTCCAAAGCCTAATCGAAGCGTGATCGTTTGTCGGATACTAATTTTATAATTTAAAAGTTTATCGGATGTTTGTTCATTATGTGAAGTCAGCCGATTTTTCTCAAATTATTTTTTGCTTACCTTAAATTTTGGTTTCACAACGGCTTTGGCATAGATATATCTATAGATATATCTATATATTGGTATATATATATATTATATATTATAAACCGGATATATTATATATATTATATAATAAACCGGATTTTGGTTTAGAGTGAAAAACTATTTTTTTCTTGAAAATACAAGATTAAAGAAGAGAAATGCCGCTCCATTTGAGTCTTTAAGCTTCGTAGAGCTTATATATGGACAGATCCATTACATTTCGACCGCAGCCTGCGCGCTTGGGTCAGCGATTTGGCTGTCGATTTTTTTCAAGGAAGTAAGTTCTAAAAAAAGACGATCCTCCAAATTTGAACTCAATATAAAGAAATTTGATGGCTGTAGAAATATTTGAAATTTTTAAAAAGTGATTTTTTATCTGAAAAAAATATAAAAATATAAAAAAAGACGAACCTCCAAATTTGAACTCAATATAAAGTAATTTGATAGCTGTAGAAATTTTTAAACAGTGATTTTTTATCTGAAGCTCTACGAAGCTTAAAGACTCGAATGGAGCGGCATTTATCTTCTTTAATCTTGTATTTTCAAGAAAAAAATAGTTTTTCACTCTAAACCAAAATCCGGTTTATTAAATAACCTAGCCAAAAACAGCATAAATGCTGTAAAAAAAGCTGAGACAAGTACATTTATGCCCCCCAAATAATCATTCCAGTTAATCCCCCCTACCACCCAGCGCCAAAATACCGATCCCCACCAAAATTTACAAAAACCCGTCTAAGTCGTTCATGCAAAGATCTCCGCACAAAAATCCTAAAAACCAACTCATCATACAAAGTTTTATGGGTAACCGCTCTCATTATCTTATCAAATTAAGTCAAATTGTACAGAGGTGATAATTTCATTCTCGTAAATGTGTGAGTTCACAAAAAGTTGATAAATAAATAAAGATCTACTAAAGTATATATGATCAAGTACATGGGATTTAATTATGTTTATAAAATCTTCAATTATGTTCATATGCCATTTCTCTAATTAATGCTTTATTACAATAAATTATTATCCTATGACTTGGAACTACAAGGGCTTTAAAAAAAAATACAGAATTGCATTAGCCTGCGTGAGCTTAAACGCTGCCACACTCTCATTTGTAATATTTGTAGTATAGTTTTATTGGTAACCAATTGATAAAAGTTTACTATCGTACGTAGAGCGGATACGCACAGAGTACTTGTCCGGCCCGAAAATTTTTCGACTAGTCAGCGAAAAATATGCTTTTTTGTTCACGGTAAATTGTTCAACCACTCCGAACATTCGGATCTCCTGACGCAGATTTGAATCTTACCCGCCTTGGAATGCAATCAATTGATGACCGCTCTTACATGGCAGGCTTATTCCGTTTTGTAAAACCTGTTGTAGTAAAAACCGGTGTAAAAGTGCGTGTAAATGGTACCGGATTACTTATTTCGGGTGTACAGCACCGTTTAGACGCTCTGTAACTTCAGTTTTCCCCCGGATGTTACAAAACCGGAATAAACGTGCCGTGTATTAACGTGAGATATGCTCCACACGAGCATCAATTCATCGATAACAATTGGTTAAAGGAAAGGAGGATAATTTGGGATACAAAACAATCCGCATATTGTGATTCCAAATTAGCTGTGTTTACTTTACTAGTTAATGCCAAAATGTATGGTAGATTAATGTTGACTTATGTGACAAATTTTATGAAAAATTTTCGGGCCGGACAAGTACTCTGTGCGTATCCGCTCTACGTACGATAGTAAACTTTTATCAATTGGTTACCAATAAAACTATACTACAAATATTACAAATGAGAGTGTGGCAGCGTTTAAGCTCACGCAGGCTAATGCAATTCTGTATTTTTTTTTAAAGCCCTTGTAGTTCCAAGTCATAGGATAATAATTTATTGTAATAAAGCATTAATTAGAGAAATGGCATATGAACATAATTGAAGATTTTATAAACATAATTAAATCCCATGTACTTGATCATATATACTTTAGTAGATCTTTATTTATTTATCAACTTTTTGTGAACTCACACATTTACGAGAATGAAATTATCACCTCTGTACAATTTGACTTAATTTGATAAGATAATGAGAGCGGTTACCCATAAAACTTTGTATGATGAGTTGGTTTTTAGGATTTTTGTGCGGAGATCTTTGCATGAACGACTTAGACGGGTTTTTGTAAATTTTGGTGGGGATCGGTATTTTGGCGCTGGGTGGTAGGGGGGATTAACTGGAATGATTATTTGGGGGGCATAAATGTACTTGTCTCAGCTTTTTTTACAGCATTTATGCTGTTTTTGGCTAGGATTTGTCGACTTTTTGTAAGGAATTCATAGCTTGTTAATTAAACATGTCAATATTGTGTACGTACTCGGGTATGAAATTTATAGCCTGCCAATTAAACATGTCTATATTATGTATGTATCTGAGTGATGCAAAAGAATTGACATTTTTTTCGGCATTGCAGCAAAATATGGTAACATGTTATCAAAAAGTGATTCTCTCAAGAATTGAATCCTGAATCAAAATTTTAGAGGTCGCTCAATCGATTTTTTAATGATTTCGGCTAAAAATGGATACATGATCGAATTTCGAGCTGGTGTATATTCGGACTAAAAATGAAATGTGAAATATTGATCTAAGAAGTGTTCAAGTGAATTCAATCTTCGTAATTAACCGTCAATACTTATAAAATTATTAGATTACTTAACGGGGTCATCCCATGTGACAGCTATTTTTTTCGCTTTTTTGGGATTTTTTTTTGATGAACCATTAAAACACAATATCTTTAAATTTTTACCACACATTTATTAAAATTTTTACAGTTCCTCAGAATTTTATCAAACAAAAATAACGAGTTGAATCGACTTTACATCGTTCGGAAGACACTCATGTGTTGGTTGACGGCTGCCATGATTCCGGAGGTTTTGCTCATCTAAAATCAAAAAATCAAACGGCATTTTAATTTGTAGACCTGAGACTATCGCTGAAACTAGAGTAAAGTAAAAATATCGAAAATTGAATTTTTGACACGGTTTTAAAAGTCGAAAAAAACGACGAAACTTGGAACTTAACATTTAAAACCGTGCCAAAAATTTAATTTTCAATATTTTTACTTTATTCTAGTTCCAGCGATAGCCTCAGGTCTACAAATTAAAATGCCGTTTGATTTTTTGATTTTAGATGAGCAAAACCTCCAGAATCATGGCAGCCGTCAACCAACACATGAGTGTCTTCTAAACGGTGTAAAGTTGATTCAGCTTGTTATTTTTGTTTGATAAAATTATGAGGACTGTAAAAACGTTAATAAATGTGTGGTAAAAATTCAAAGATAGTGTGTTTTAATGGTTCGTCAAAAAAAAATTCCCAAAAAAGCAAAAAAAATAGCTGTCACATGGGATGACCCCGTTAAAACGTACAGTAGTTCTGAGAAGATACGACGCATAAAAGAACAACGAACAAGTAAAAACTTGACTTTTTTTTTATTTTGTAAAAAAAAATTTCAAAAAATATTGCACCGAATCATGCGTGCCAGCAGATCAACGGATCGGAAAATATTCCATAAAAAATGATGCCGAAGAAATACTCCAATAGCATCAGAATGCACCGAAAGTTTTTAAATATAAGTAATCACAACGAAACGAGATTTTGAAACAAAAAAATATACGTACAAAATTTCGAGAGCTAAAGTTTGATTGGAAAAAATAATTTTGGCCGAAGTACTACGCGAGTTTTTTTTAATAATATTTATTGATTACGAATTATATCTCATGAGCAATAGATAAAAAAAAAATTGGTGAAGTACTTATGAAATTTTTTTTTCTCAAATCAAATATCTTTTCGCTCAAAATTATTTCGCATCGCCTGATTCTGTTTTGTGTTGCAAGTGCAAAGTGCACTCTAGGGTGGTTTAAAACCACATATAATTCAAACCTAGGGTGATATCATACACCATTCTCTCAGTTATATAAAAAATGAAGAGAATGGTTTCCTAATAAACTTTATTGTTGCATGCAAGAGACATTTTATGGTAAAAGAGAAGGGCACTGTTTTCGACTCCGTTCTAGAATTTACGTTCGGAAAAATGAATTGTTGGGGCTAAAGTTAATAAAAAAAATTGTTTATTAAGGTACTGTTCAAAAGTTTATTTATTAAATTACACTTTATTTTTGCACTATCACTCTTCTATCTATATATATAAAAGTTACTTTAACCAAAACTGAAACTGACCACGATCTTTATAACCTCACAACTGTTCAAAGATATCAAATATTCACCGAATACGAGTTCATCATACACCATTCTCTTAGTTATAAAAAAAAAAACAAAGAGAATGGTTTCTAAATAAACTTTATTATTGCATTCATGGAACATTTTATGGTAAAAGAGAAGAGGCACCGTTTTCGACTCCGTTCTAGAGTTTACGTTCGGAAAAATGGATTGTTGGGGCTAGGGTTAATAAAAAAAATTATTTATTTAGACACTGTTCAAAAGTTTATTTATTGATTTAAACTTTATTTTTACACTATCACTCTTCTACCGATAATATAATAAAAGTAACTTTAATGAAAAGTTGAAACTGACCGCGATCTTTATAACCTTACAACAAAGATATTAATTGTTCACCGAATAGGCGTTTAAAGTCCTGATCTCGAATATGTCTAACCAAAAATAAAATTATCTGCTTTCACACCCGCGATTTTTATAATCTTACTTTTTAACCCCACAACTATCACTAGTATAACCGCGGTCTTTATAAAATCATTTAATCTTATGACTACCCGCGATCTTTATAACCTCATTTTTCTCACGACTATCACCATTAATCCGCGGCCGCGATCTTTATAACCTTTTTCATTTCAACAGCTGTCACTGTTATTATTAAAAAAGATATGAAACGGTCGGCGGTCACATCGACGAACACACTGTTACATATCACCAGAATATTTCTAGTTACAACTAGTGTCACTAGACAGCGACCGCGAAACGTCAGAAAATGTGTGCGAAAAACGCCACCCATTTTTCATGGCACGGAAAAATAAAATATTAATATTTACAATATGCGATGGGCTACAGAGTTCTAAATAGTCACGATCGAAAGAAAAAAAAAATAAAAAATACGTGAACCAGCAACATCTTTCAAAACGCTATAATTAATCAATTATCGCCGAAACAATTTTCGGAGATTTTAAAAAACCATTCGATCCAACTCTGCTTGCTGTAAAGAGTCTAGTAGCGAAACACGTCTTTGTTTTTATAGTATTTTAAATGTACTTGTCTCGAGTCGCTACCGCGACTCTAGATATATATAATATATCCGGTTTATTATATAATATATATAAAATATTTATATATGCAAATATATAGATATATCTATCAAGAGACTCGGCAGAGTCTCGGGACAAGTACATTTGACAGCGTCGTCTGCTTGTCCGGGACTCACCCGAGACTATTATCTCTGAATAAAGCGATTTCGACGGTGGGGGTAGACTCTTTCTTGAATTACGAAGCCCAGGGGTAATTTCATGATCTGAAATTTGAACTGGAGACTAATAAAGTTGTCCCTCATCGATTGAGCCATGAATCAATCCGATTGATGCCGTAATTGCTGAAAAAAAACTTTGCACAGGCAAAATTATGCGATGATCGGAGTGTGCGTGCGTGTATGTATACGACACAGAGAAAGGCCTCGTGGCGCTGGCGTTTTTCTGATTGGGCGCAACTGACGACATATCCCTCTGTTCCCATTCGACGAAAAGTTTTGGTTACGAGCGTTATGAGTGACGCGATGTTTTCAGCTACGTCTTTTCTGTTTATAATCCGCGGACAGTTCAAAAAACGTTCATCGAAAATCGGAAAAAAACATATATTCTATAATCGACATTTATCCGGAATGTTTGTAAAGTGCTCAAGTTACATTGCTTATTTGTTCGATGGATCGATCGACAATATTTCGTATTGTTATATTATCTCTGAATAAAGTAAATTTCGGTGGTGGGGGTAAAAACTGAAAGTCATTTTCTCGAATTACGAAGCTCAGGAGACAGATGATGACTTAAAAATTGAACTGAAGACTAATTAAGAAAAAATCTTTCGATTGAGCTTTAAATCAGCACGATTGATGCCGTATTTGCTGAGAAAAAACTTTGCACAGGCTCAAAATTATGCAAAAATTCCAACACATCGAAGAATTTGACGTGTCTGTATATGTCGCAATGAAAGGCCTCAGCGTGCCTATCGAGATTCTGATTGTTACCAATCAGAATCTGTGTTCCCAAACCGGTAAACCAGTGTGCACACGAGTGATGTTTTTGAACGTGTGCTGTGACTACATGCCTCTGCACCCATACCACGGAAAGTTTGAATGTTTATAACCAGTGTGACGGTAGTTTTGACTTTTGACAGTGTAAAGTGCGAGTCGTGTAAATCGCGTGTTTTTTAGATTGTGAAAAATCGTGATTCATAAATAGTTTAAATATATAAATAGTGCGAAAAAACGGTAATATATAAATATTGCGAAATGTGATAATAATATTTTTTAATATCTCGGAATTAATCATCAGCGAAATTAAAAAAGATAACCTCGCGCCCGCTGGTGAAATCATTTTTGTTTCGGATTCCAGAAAAGCCAAATAGAAACAAACCTCACCACTCGTTGAGGTTATCATTTTTATTTTTCCGTATAAAATAATCCGAATAAAACCGTTAATTAAGGCGCGTTCGGGGAGTCGCTATTTGCGCTATAAACGCTAACGTTACCATTAAATAGTATTACTATAGGTTGCCTTTTTAGCGCAAATAGTGACTCCCCGAACGCAGCCTTAGTGTGGCCAGAATAAGTGCTAGAAAATACAACGAACATAACCTTAAAAATCAGTGTTATACGTTCTGAAAATGTGTGAACTCGTAAATAATGATGTTGAAGTTTCAATCTGGAACGCAACGATTGTTTTTTTAATCATGTCACTGAAATTTTTTTTACAGATCAAAAGACTGTTTTTTTTCCAAAAGTGAGTGTATGAAAATAGTTGTGACAAGATGTATCATGTGTTCATAAATAAAAACCTGTAAAACTATTAATTGTTGATGAAATACTTTAATTATAAAAATTTGACAAATAACTTTTGTCATTAAATCATGATTTTCAATACTTTTCAGGTGCGGTCTACAAATAAACATAAAATTTCCAATATTCTGCAGGTTGTGTTCAGTTCCTTCGATTTTTCTTTTCGGCTTCAAGAAATTTACCAATATACTGAAGGCGCTGCGAGCTGCGAATTGGGCTGAGATTCTCTCCTTCGACAATTTGATCTAAAAAAACTGGTGAAACTTAAAGCAATGAAGCATTTGCTATTCCTTGCGAAAACAAGAGATGCCTTATTTCCTTTGCATACAAGGATCATCGCTTCGTTACTGCGAGTTGTGCTAAGTTCCTTCGCTCTTTCTTTTTGGCATCGCACTACACATTTTATATTGAGCTGGGGTTTTACTGATTATGTCAGTGTAAATATTCAAGGATCGTCTGTTATCATATTTCACAACCAGTCGAAGGATCAGAAATTCAACAATAGTGTAATGGCATCGCTCGGTCAGGCTTGTGCAAAAGATATAAGTGGAAATAAAAGCATGAGAAAACAATGTAAAAATTCAATATTCATTCAAGTTTTTAGTGTGCATTGTGATATGATTTGTTAAAAAAAAAAGTGTTCCACAAATATTTCTATACGGTTTCATTTTTGGCCTTTCGCTCATGTTTTTCTCATATTAGTGAAATGCACATTGCTGAGACGCACCAAATATATGTATCGAATTTCTCAATATACTGCAGGAAACGCGAGGTGTTAACTGAAATGAATTTCTGCGTTTTGTTTGTGCAAGCTGTACTAAGTTCGTTCGCTTTTTCTTTATAGCATCGCATTGCATATTTGATATTGAGCTAGGGTTTTACTGGTTATGTCAGCATAGATATTCAAGGATTATCTGTTATCATGTAAAAATTCTAGGATTCGGAGCTGTTCAGAAAAAAAGAAGTTATATCCTGGCCAAAAATCCCCTCCCCGGGGAAAAAACCTTGGACAAGTACATTTGTTGACCCCTGTTTCCATTTGTTTTCACAGAAAAAAACTACCCAAAAAAGTACAAAATTTTTAAAAATTTGGCAAGATTGAGATAGGAAAAAGAAGATTGTTTCTATAAAATAACTATACTCCAAATGACAAATAGAAATGAAAAACTTCACATATTTTATCGAGATCCCAAGAAAAAAAGCAACAATGCCCATTGTGAGTGTCTGGTAAAAAACAGAGTCTACAAGTAAATGATCAATTTGCGCATAAAAAAAATAATTACTTTACAAAAACAGAAATGGAAAAGCCAATGATTTACGTTCAGCACTAAAATTTATAATATCAATAATAGGACAAGTATTTTATTGTCGCTTGAGGATGGAGTATTTAAAAAAAAGCAAAAATTAGTTGGTTATTGAAAAAAGTCACCAATGTACAAAAATAAAAATCGGTCAAAAGAACAGAGTCCAGAAAAAAAAATCAGGATGAAAAAAAAACTTGAAGAAAAAAATTTCAAACGAAAAAAATTAGATTCAAAAAAAAATTTCGGCCGAAGTACTTGGCGAGTTTTTTTGCTTAGCTTGGATCACGTAATGTATTTCACGTAATGTTGTATGTGTTATAAACTCGCCAAGTACTTCGGCCGAAATTTTTTTTTCAATCTAATTTTTTTCGTTTGAAATTTTTTTCTTCAAGTTTTTTTTTCATCCTGATTTTTTTTTCTGGACTCTGTTCTTTTGACCGATTTTTATTTTTGTACATTGGTGACTTTTTTCAATAACCAACTAATTTTTGCTTTTTTTTAAATACTCCATCCTCAAGCGACAATAAAATACTTGTCCTATTATTGATATTATAAATTTTAGTGCTGAACGTAAATCATTGGCTTTTCCATTTCTGTTTTTGTAAAGTAATTATTTTTTTTATGCGCAAATTGATCATTTACTTGTAGACTCTGTTTTTTACCAGACACTCACAATGGGCATTGTTGCTTTTTTTCTTGGGATCTCGATAAAATATGTGAAGTTTTTCATTTCTATTTGTCATTTGGAGTATAGTTATTTTATAGAAACAATCTTCTTTTTCCTATCTCAATCTTGCCAAATTTTTAAAAATTTTGTACTTTTTTGGGTAGTTTTTTTCTGTGAAAACAAATGGAAACAGGGGTCAACAAATGTACTTGTCCAAGGTTTTTTCCCCGGGGAGGGGATTTTTGGCCAGGTAGATATATCTATGCCAAAGCCTTCGTGAAACTAAAATTTAAGGTAAGCAAAAAATAATTTGAAAAAAATCGGCTGACTTCACATAAAATGTTTTTTTAAATATTTTTATAATGAACAAACATCCGACAAACTTTTTAATTATAAAATTAGTATCCGACAAACGATCACGCTTCGATTAGGCTTTAGAAAATGTGTAATATCTTACAAATTGAGAAAAATCGGCTGACTTCACATAAAATGTTTTTTTAATATTTTTCTAATGAACAAACATCCGACAAACTTTTTAATTACGAAACTCGTGTCCGACAAACGATTGCGCTTTGATTAGGCGTTTGAAAATTTATGATATCTCAAAATTGAAAAAAAATCGGCTAACTTCACATGGATTTTTGTTTTTAATTTTTCTATTTAACTAATTTCCGACAAACGTCGATTTTGATCCGACAATCACCGACAAGAACCCGACAAACGATTGACATAAATAAAAATTCAGAAATCCAAAATCAGTCGGCCAAATTCACAGAGGTAGCTTTCGCATAGCGTAGCATAATGGCACAGCGACAACTTTGTCGAAAATTAACTCTATCAGGCAAATCTCTACCTGACTAAACGGCACCCGTACAACTCACCCGAAAAAAAAATTCCATCAGGAACATCTCTACCAGACCAATCCCAACCAAGGAAAATCTCCACCAATGACAATCTCCACCGGGAACATCTCAACCAACCCAATCTCCATCATTCCCAACTCCACCAGACAAAACTCACCCAGGAAAATCTCTATCGTGGTCAATCTCCACCAGAGGAAGATCTCCATCAGGGAACATCTCCACCAGTCATGAAGATCAATCTTTACTGTCGGTATGGAAAACTGCAAAAGCTATCTAGAAATCCCATAGATATGGTGCACCAGTAAAACAGTGGACTCATAACACATAACCAAATTTTGTTACACAACGAGAGAGAAAGGACCGTTTGGAGCTGAAAAGTTTTGTCGCTCGCGGATCACAGTGTTTGATTGATCGATGAGTTTGATCCTTGGAAAATCTTTGATTTGCCAAAAAGACAGTTGCACGTAGAGGTCTTCTTTATTGAATACGAGATAATCCGCAATGAATATATGTGTAAAAAAAAAACATTTTCTCATTTTGTCAAACTCATCGATCAATCAAACACTGTGATCCGCAAGCGACAAAACTCTTCAGCTCCAAACGGACCTTTCTCTCTCGTTGTGTAACAAAATTTGGTTATGTGTTATGCGTCCACTGTTTTACACTTACTGGTGCACCATCTATGGGATTTCTAGAGAGCTTTTGCAGTTTTCCATACCGACAGTAAAGATTGATCTTTATGACTGGTGGAGATGCTCCTGATGGAGATGTTCCTCTGGTGGAGATTGTCCACGATAAAAATTTTCCTGGGTGAGTTTTGTCTGGTGGAGTTGGGAATGATGGAGATTGGGTTGGTTGAAATGTTCCCGGTGGAGATTGTCATTGGTGGAGATTTTCCTTGGTTGGGATTGGTCTGATAGAGATGTTCCTGATGGACTTTTTTTTTCGAGTGAGTTGTACGGGTGCCGATTTTTTAATTGATTTACGATACAAAATTGATTCGTTTGTTTTTATTTATCATAAAGACATTGGTAAATGCAGGGCAGTTTTCACACACCACTTTGGTTTCGAGAAGATTGACCATTTTTGAAATACTATTCTTTTCCCGAGAGCGCTGTCCATTTTGCATGAAAAAGCGAGAAACAAACGGAATGAATTATATGGCCGATTCGTCGCCCGTGCTTTGTGTTTCTACGACATTTGAGATATAACTTGAGCCACATTCTTTTTAAATTTTTATATAATTTTAGCCCCCAGCACGATCATTAATGGCGAGCTGAAAACCTTAATTGCTCATTTTTAACATTATTAATCGTAAAATTTGTATTTATTCCTATCATTCAAAGCCAAAATAACACCGCACAAATTGCACATTCAGACATGAGAGAGCGCGCACATCGGCGGTGGTGCTGTTCTCTATAGCTCACGCACGGTCCCTATAGTAGAGTATAACGTAGCATAAGAGATTTTGACCAATCAGATCGCGCACACATATACTATATATATGCGTCTGGAGTTATCTGATTGGTCGAAATCGCTTATGCTACGTTATGCTGTGCAAAACCGTGTGTAATTAACTTTAAATCGTTCAATGGTTTATGATTTTTTCAAAAAATAAATTTCAAAAATAACACCCTGAGTTAGCCCCCTTCACATTGACCATATTATTTTTTTTTTAGGAGAAAAACAAACGAGTAATGATAACACGCAATCACTTATATTTAGAAACAATAGGTTGTATACATTGATATCGATCTTAAATCATTAATTGTTCAACAATTTTTTATGACTGGCTGTGCAAAAGTGTTGGGCCGTGTACTTTTGGGTATGAAAAAAATAACAAAAAACTTGAAAAATAAGGAAACATGTCTTGGTCTTCTCCACTCGACTCAGTACTTTGTTGCCATGCCTTTAGCAGCGATGACTGCAGCGCACCGACGAGGCATAGACCCAATTAGTTGTTTGATTCGTTCTTGTGGCAATTTTTCCCATTCACTTCGCAAATGGTTCCACAATTTCGTTTTGTTGGAGTAATTTTTCGTTCCAACACGATGCTTGAGGTCTTGCCACAGGTATTCAATAGGATTTGAATCCGGTGACTGTGATGGCCAGTCAAGACGGCGGATTTTCCGGCTTTGAAGAACATTTTTAACAAGACGCGAAGCGTGTTTCGGATCATTATCGTGTTGAAAAACACAACCACGCGGCAAATTTTTCGTTGCAAATGGGAGCGTATGATCTTGTAGTATGTCCCTGTACATTGCAGCGTCCATATTGCCATGAATTTCCACCAGCGGACCAACGCCATCATCGGAAAATGCTCCCCAAACTTTAATGTTTCCGCCACCGTATTTTACGGTAGGAATTTGGTATCTTACATTATATCTGGTACCTGCTGGACGTCTTACGTACTTCCGACCATCACTTCCGAATAATTGAATTTTCGATTCATCGGAAAAAAGTATTTCCGCCAATCTGATACCGTCCAGCGCTGATATTTTTTCGCAAAGTCTAATCTAGTCTTCTTATTCTTTTTGCTAATCAATGGTTTTTTTACACCAACACGTCCAATCAACCCCGCAGCTTTGATACGTCGAGATACTATACTCCGACTAACATCAGCTAGGTTTTCACTTCGCAATTTCCGGGAAACATCTGCAGCACTTTTTCGTGGATCTACAATTCACTTCCTTTTTATAATTTTGTCGACGCGATTTAAAGTTTTTCGCGGTCTACCGCTCCGATTTTTGTCACACAGTGAGTTTGTTAATTTATATTTAGTAATAATAAGATTAACGGTACTTTTGACAATAGATAAAGTCTCTGCAACATCACGAGAACTTTTTCCTTCTGACGAAAGTTTTAACACGATTTCGCGAAGCTGAATACTCGTGTGTTTCGGCATTGTGGCAGAAAGGAGACTAATTTTTCATTGTAGGACATGTTTTGAAACTAATAAGGGAAAAAATGTAAACAAACCGTGCGTACGAAGCCGCGGCGATATAGTGGCCCGATACTTTTGTACGAATCTAGGAAAATTGATCCAAAGAAAATTCGTCCCGGAAAATTCGCCTCCGGAAAATTCGCCCGATAGAAAATTCGCCAACGGAAAATTCACCCACGGAAAATTCGCCCGACGGAAAATTCACCCGCGGATAATTCACCCACGGAAAATTCGCCCCCAGGAAAATTCGTCCCCGAAAAACTTGCTCTTGCTTGCTAGTTTCACAGCCACTGATACATGCTCCGGCACATGTAGGGAAAAGATATATACCACAAATTATAAATCTAAAATTTATTTTATTTTCTTATCTTGAATTTGTAGCATGTCGGGATGTGTGCGTGAAATCGTTGGACGTGTAGAAATAGTAGGGTGGGTTTGTAGCACACGTGGAAATAGTAGGGTGGGTTCGGGTCATCTTTGGGTTGTTGTTTGAATAGTTGGGCATGTGGGAATAGTAGGGTGGGTTCGGGTCATCTTTGAGTTGTTGTTTAAGGCTTTACATACGTCCAGAATTTTCAAAAAATCGATTTTTTTTTACAGATTATTATTCTCTATAGTTTTAGGCGTATTTCTGTGTAAGTCGATTGTACAAATTCCCCATAGATCGAAAGTTATTATAGAAAACGTGACTGCCCAACGACAGTCTGATGCGCGCACTTGAAACTTTAAATGCATTTTTCTCAAAACTACTTTTTCTGGCACGGTCTGCATGATAACTCATACAGTTTTTAATATTTTTTGATGCTTTTTTTTTTAAATATTCGAAATTGTTTTCTCTATAGTCTGTCGGGCCGGATTTTTGATGTTGTGATTAAAAAATTTTATAAACATAATTAAAGCGTGACATTTATGACACAAAATGCACACTTTTTTTTAAACTGCCGTAAATTGCCAAAATTTTTCGAATTTCAAAAATCCGGCTCGACAGACTATAACTACAACTTTATTTTACAAGAATTTTTTTACGTTTTGCACATCATCAGCATTTCAAGAAGAAATGATGCAGACCGTGGGGCAACTTTTTTTTCAAAGTGCTTCGGGAAACGTGATTTTTTATGTTGTAATTTTTGAAAAAAAAAATGAAATAAATTTTTTTATAAAGTTTAAATACTAATAAACAATGTGTAAAAATTATTTTTATTAATTTCTATTGCTATCTCTTCTAAAAACAGTTTTTCTTTTAGCGCGTTTTAGGCGCTGCTGGACGTATGTGAGGCGTTAAATAGTTGGACATGTGGAAATAGTAGGGTGGGTTCGGGTCATCTTTGGGTTGTTGTTTGAATAGTTGGGCATGTGGAAATAGTAGGGTGGGTTCGGGTCATCTTTGGGTTGTTGTTTCAATAGTTGGACATGTGGAAATAGTAGGGTGGGTTTGGGTTATCTTTGGGTTGTTGTTTGAATAGTTGGACATGTGGAAATAGGGGTAGGGGTTAATATGTAGAATAGCCAAATTGTAGAACGGTTAATATTTCGAAATTTTAGTATTCATAACATTCGATTAACGAAAAATAAGAAATTCGAAGTTTATATTTTCGATAGTATATTGAATTGAATGCGTATTCGATGTAATATTTTTTCTTTGATCGCGCATTTATTCAAAAATATATATTCAGACTGTTTATACTTCAAATGCAGATAATATAGATTGTCCTAACGTAAGAAGTTTATATTTTCTAAATTTGAAATGGAGAGCAATTCTTTTATTGAGAGACCAAAATATATAGTATGAATGATTCGAAAGTGAATTTTACGAATGACTAAAAACTAGAAGTACAGAATAGCGAACGTTGTGAAACACGAAGAATGATAAGCAATGCTTTACAGCCCAGAGGCTCTCGCTATTTCGACCGTTCGACTTTCTGGTGTTGCGTTATTTTGACCACATTAATATTTTGTCTTTCGTTAAAATATATTTGAAATTGGGAATATTCATAATATTGCCGATTTCAGTATTTGACGACTCGAATGCGTAATAGTCGAACTTTTGTAAAATCGCTATTCCAGCCTTCGTCATTTGGGCTACTGTTATATTTTGTTTTTGACGTAAATATACTTCGAACTCTTTAATTTCTAATTTTTTTATTTCCAGCATAAAGGCGATAGTAGAATTAATCTGTCTACATACTACTATTCTTTAATTTAAAAATTCGCAGTTTTAGCCGTTCGAAGTTTTAATCATTCGAAAATCTTACTCCCACCCGGAAATAGTAGGGTGGGTTCGGGTCATCTTTGGGTTGTTGTTTGAATAGTTGGACATGTGGAAATAGTAGGGTGGGTTCGGGTCATCTTTGGGTTGTTGTTTCAATAGTTGGACATATGGAAATAGTAGGGTGGCGCCTACATCAGTCGTGTTTTCCACAATTCCCCTTGGCTCTTGCATTTCCAATGCGATTCAGAGTGCATTAGGAAAAAAAGGCTGTGAGTATACACTCGAGAGTAAAAGCATTCAAGATAAGAAAATGAAATATATTTTAGAATTATAATTTGTGGTATATATCTTTTCCCTACACGTGCCGGAGCATGTATCACTGGCTTATTTATTATTATTATTAATATGAAACACTAAATCAACAAGAGCAAGTTTTCCATGGGTCAATTTTCCGCGGGCGAATTTTCCATCGGGAGAATTTTCCGTGGGTGAATTTTCCGTGGGCAAAATTTCCGTCGGATGAATTTTCCGGTGGGCGAATTTTCCGGAGACAAATTTTCCGGGGGCGAATTTTCCAAGGTGAATTTTCATTGGATCAATTTTCCTGTTACCCTTTTGCACACCGACCAAAGTCATTCCACATAGTACCCGAAAAATACGCCATAATTAAATATAATATACGACGTTGTTACCTTCATTCTAACTCTCTTGAATATTTTGAACAATGAAAGAGTGGAGAAATAAAATATTTTATCAATTAATGGCAAAAAATAGAGTGGCCCGAAACTTTTGCACGCCACTGTATATATATATATATATTAGAGTGGTTCATAATAAATCGATCTTTTTTCTTGGGCACAACGATGAAAAATGTCGACAATGATGAAAAGGTACGTTATGAAAAAGTAATGTTCCCAAAATTTAGGTGCTTTAAAAAAAATGTTGGAGCGTAAACGACTTTTCGATATTTTTTTTTAAATTTTGGCTTAAAATCATGATATAAAACTGTTGATTTTTCTCGCTGTTACAACAAAATATGTTAGTACTTGACGAAAAATTAATTAACCCAAAATTTAGGCCTTTTAAAACATTTCTTAAAGATCGCTCAAGCAAAACGA
This sequence comes from Rhimphoctona megacephalus, assembly GCA_963989365.1. Lineage (NCBI taxonomy): Eukaryota > Metazoa > Arthropoda > Insecta > Hymenoptera > Ichneumonidae > Rhimphoctona > Rhimphoctona megacephalus. Next base: position 24,161,954 of record OZ022416.1, on the reverse strand, counting down.
AATTGTCGAAAAATTTTTAAAAGTCGCTTGAACAGTCTCTATACATATTTCGGAAGGCTTAAATTTTGGGAAAATTACTTATTCATCAAGTACTAACATTTCGTTGCAGCACCGAGAAAATTTTTCAGAGGTCACTCCAGCTATTTGTCGATATTTTATTGTAACATATAAATACATTTTCGTCGACCTCGAAAAAAAAATAATCACATTCATTTAATTCACTCAAAGGTGTTCAAGCCTGCAAAAAATTCCAAAATAATTGCAATTCACTCGATGATAATGAAGCCTTCAAAAAATTTGGAAATCATCTAAACAAAATTATCAAATAAATTCGAATCAAGCAAAAAGACGACAAATCAATCCTCGCAATGAATAAAATTCGAACTTTAACAAAAGTTACTAAATAAATAGAAATCCACTAAAGCATATAAGGCCAAGTATGTAGAGCTTTGTAACATTTTTTGAAAGCTTCGAAAATTTTTTAAATACATTTCAATCGTCTAGGTAACGTCTCATAACATAACAAATTATCCCACAATTCTGGATTCTGGAGTAGTATAGTAGAATTTTATTGGTAACCATTTGATTAAATTGAATCTAGGAAGATTTGTCCCCGGAAAATTCATCCCTGGAAAATTCATCCCCCGGAAAATTCGTCGGGTGTACTTCCGAACAGCGGAAACCGAATTTCGAGCTGAAATTTGGCATACTCCTTCATTTTAATATTATAAGACTTCCCTTAAAAGGATTTTTGGCGTATTTGAATATTTTTCGAGAAATTGAATTTTTTAAATTATTATTTTGGCGCGGCCGAGCCCGAAAGCCCAATACCGCCGATTAATTTGGAATTTCGTGTACCCATGTATTTTGACTCACTGATCACGAATATGATAGTGAAAATATCCGCAAACTTGATTTTCAAGGTCAAAACTGACAAAAACTGATTTTTTAAAAGTTTTTCTATTTTATTTCAATGAGTGTTGATCTTAGAGAAAAATGTTTCATACAAAAGTTGTAGTCTATAAAAAGATTGATCTTTTATGTTTTATACAGTTTTGTCTAAAACGATTTTTTTCGAGAAAAATGGGATAATGCTCCAGTAAGTACATTTTGCTAAACTCCATTAGTTTCGATATTATCTACTTATGCACATTACCGTGGGAAGGTTGGAGTTTGGTCTTTAAATGGGATAAGAAAATTCGTTGGACGTTTGAAAATAGTAGGGTGGGTTTGTAGCATCTCGGGATGTGTGCGTGGAATCGTTGGACGTGTAGAAATAGTAGGGTGGGTTTGTGTCATCTCGGGATGTGTGCGTGGAATCATTGGTCGTGTAGAAATAGTGGGGTGGGTTTGTAGCATCTTGGAATGTGTGCGTGGAATCGTTGGACGTGTAGAAATAGTGGGGTGGGTTTGTATCATTTCGGGATGTGTGCGTGGAATCGTTGGACGTGTAGAAATAGTGGGGTGGGTTTGTAGCATCTCGGAATGTGTGCGTGGAATTGTTGGACGTGTAGAAATAGTGGGGTGGGTTTGTATCATCTCAGGATGTGTGCGTGGAATCGTTGGACGTGTAGAAATAGTAGGGTGGGTTTGTAGTATCTTGGGATGTGTGAGTGGAATTGTTGGACGTGTAGAAAAAGTAGGGCGGGTTTGTAGCATCTCGGGATGTGTGCGTGGAATCATTGGACGTGTAGAAAAGTGGGGTGAATTTGTATCATCTCGGGATATGTGCGTGGAATCGTTGGAGGTGTAGAAATAGTGGAGTGGGTTTGTAGCATCTCGGGATGTGTGCGTGGAATCGTTGGACGTGTAGAAATAGTGGGGTGGGTTTGTATCATCTTGGGATGTATGCGTGGAATCGTTGGACGTGTAGAAATAGTGGGGTGGGTTTGTATCATCTTGGGATGTATGCGTGGAATTGTTGGACGTGTAGAAATAGTAGGGTGGGTTTGTAGCATCGCAGGATGTGTGCGCTGGAATCGCTGGACATGTACAAATAGTGAGGTGGGTTTGTATCATTTCGGGATGTGTGCGTGGAATCGTTGGACGTGTAGAAATAGTGAGGTGGGTTTGTATCATCTCGGTGTGGTGGGTGGGATCATTGGACATGTGAAAATAGTAGGGTGGGTTTGTAGCATCTCGGGATGTGTGCGTGGAATCGTTGGACGTGTAGAAATAGTAGGATGGGTTTGTATTTGTATCATCTCGGTGTGGTGGTAATCCTTTTAGGCGTTTTATTAAAACATCAAAGGGAATATCAAATATAAAAATAAAAATAAAATAAAAACAAAAAATAAAATAAAATACAAAAAAACAAAAAATAAACATGAACTTTAAAAACCAAACTCGAATCTTCCTGCGATAATGTGCGTAAGTAGATAATATCGAAACTAATGGAGTATAGTTATATGTACTTATTCGAGCATTATCCCATTTTTCTCGAAAAAAATCGTTTTAGAAAAAAACTGTATAGAACATAAAAGATCAATTTTTTTATAGGTTACAACTTTTGTGGGAATCGTTTTTCGCTGAGATCAACACTTATTAAAATAAAATAGAAAAACTTTAGAAAAATCAGTTTTTGTGAGTTTTGACTTTGAAAATCTAATTTGCGTGTACTTTACTATCATATTCGTGATCAGGGAGTCAAAATACATGGTTACACGAAATTTCAAATTAATCGGCTGTATGGGCTTTTCAGAATTACACCCCTCAGCCATGCAAAAGTAATAATTTAAAAAAATCGATTTCTCAAAAAATATTCAAATACGCCAAAAATCCTTTTAAGGGAAGTCTTATAATATTAAAATAAACGAGTGTGCCAAATTTCAGCTCGAAATTCGGTTTCCGCTTTTCGGAAGTACACCCTGTAGAAATATCCAACGGGGACGGATTTTCCGGGGACAAATCTTCCTGTTATCAATTAAATTTTACCATCGTATGTTGACCGGGTAATTGATTCAGTGTAGAAAAATGTGATTATTTCAGAATGGATTTGGCTAACTTGTTTGGTTAATTTGTTTACGTTCGTGCGGAGCCTAGACTTCGTGTTTACGATCTATCCGTTCTACGCGCTCTCATACGTGGCCCAATATCGCGCTCCCCAGTGGGGATGGTGGGGATAGCGTTCGCCGAGCTGGCGGAAGGGAAAGCGCGAGTATTGGGCTGGTGCGGGGCAGGAGGGGAAGCGCGCACAGCGCACGTTTGTTGAAACCAAGGAGACTAGAGAGAAGGAGTGAATATACCGTACTTAAGAAGTGTTCCCAAAAATTGGTAGAAAATGAGAGGCGCTGCGATTGTAAAGTACAAGGTCAGTTTCACGTCGCTGAGGATTATTATTACTGTATGTATTAGTACTTTCGGTCACGAACGCTGCAGTGGCAAAACCAGAAACTATAGCATCAACGTGTTTTGGGCACACTGGAACTACAAATTGGCCTATGCTGTGTTCACTCCTTCTCTCTAGACTCCCTGGTTGAAACAGTCAACGCGGAGAGAGCTGTGTAAGCGTCGGTCGGTCAATTTAATGCTTCGCATTTATCGTTCGTCGATTAGAAACGAAATTGAGAAAACGAAGTACGGAATATGAGAAGCAGGATTCTACTTGATCCTCAGCGAATAAAAAAAATCCAAAATAATCCTTCCACACGGTCTGATTTTTTTTTTTTTTTTCAATCAAATAAAAATATAAGAATAGTAATAAATAAATAAATAAAAATATAAACCGATAAATACAAAAATTAATGAGAATTGATAATAATAATTATTTTTATTAAAATGATTGAAATCTTTTAGTTTTACTACACCATCCATATTTTTATTTCCATTTTCGTTAATTAAAGGCAAAGAACATGGGATGTCACAAAAACGAACGATTGCACGATAACACTATGAAAAAAATATTAAAGTTAAAAAACAATTGAAAAAACGTTTCTTTAGTTTGTGTATCGTTATGAATTTTCAATTTTTCTTTGTCAATGAATTTTCTTCACGCAAGTGATTGGATAAGTTGATAGGAAAGCCTCTCGCACACGATGTTATTTTCCGTGCTAAATTTACGCATAAATTATTTTTAAAATTTCTACGATTCTTGTGTATGCTCGCATGCACGAGTGTACGCAAGCAAGCTACACGGAAAACGCTATAATTCGACACTGTAGGCAGCCAGTTCTGTGCACGATGCAGATTTCTGCATTGTATCGAAGTTGCGCAGGCAATGCCTATGCATATAACCCGGCTGCTGCGAACGCTGCACGCAACGCAACGCACGCAACGCATGTATAACCACAGCTATGTACAGCATTACGAATAGTTGTTACTAGTACAAATGCTAACAATAGGACGCAAGTGACCGAACACGCGTGCACCCACGTGAGCATACTCGATTCTCTACGAACCTTTGGTACATGTCGTCATTACACTTTCTGTCACTTATCATTGCCCTATCCATTTGCGCGAAGACAATTTATTGACAAAAAAAATACTTTTTTCGAGTTTGAAAAACAAAGAAATCTTATTTCGATTTTTTTTAGTCATCCAAGAGTTCGTTCGTCACGAAAATTTAAAAAATCTCGACGTTGTTGTCATTAGTTCATTATTTCGAAAAAATAAAAACCTTAACATTCATGTTCGATCAGTGGAATTAAATTTTGAATTACACGGAAGAATATTACGATCGCTTCGTTATTGCTTTTTATTCTCGCGCCGGTGCAGTTAAGTTTTTAGCGAAAAAAAACCAATTTCGTCTTTGAAAGAACGACCATCAAAAATATAAATGTTTAATAAAGAAACAACAACGACTATTTTTTAGTACGATACAACGAAGTGATGATAAATACGAAAAATGTAAACAAAAAGCAACATAAGATCAATAGGTATAAAAAAAAGCGTGAAAAATGTGCTTTTCGAAGAGGGACATCGCTGGATCGAGGGTAATGGCTGCAAAAAATGAGTAATCACATATAAACTAACAATTATTTTACAAATTTGAGTTTGTAAAATGTGACGTATTGACTTTGATGTCTCAATTCTATTCTGTCTAATGTAACGAGATAGAGTGAGGTAAATAGAGAAAAAGAAAAATGGGAAACTTGTCGAATATCGTCTTTTATTTTTTTCGCGTAAACTATGATCAAACAAACGTTTTAATTGATATATTCGTTACCTTCAAACGATTCCGCGTTGACTGAACTAAAATCGAACCTTGCTGGTATGAAAATGAAAAATTATTGGGCTAACTTAAATGTGTTTTTTAATTTTTAGTTTTTAACGTTGATCTTATCAAACAAATATTTTAATTGATCAAACAATCACCGTCAAACGAATGTCAAATGATTAGCGTTGGAGAAAAGTAAAAAAGTCGAAGTCGGGGAGCCAAGTATGAGTAGGTGGAGGGAGGTGCTTTGCGCCTCCCTCCGTTTTTTTAAGGAATAACTACCCTACTTTTGAACCATCCTGGGTTCGAATTTAGAATTATATAAAAAACAAAAAACCATATATAATTCAATAGTACACTGAGACCCCGATTCAAGGAACAGCATTAGGACCGGTTCCGCGTCGCACTTGCAACAAATCGGGGTTGCTCATGCTTCGTCTTTCCATCTATGCGCGCCTGACGCAAGACCGGATTGAACTGGGCGCTTTCTCCACCGAGCGCAGACCGATCGATATCCGGCGCATTGTGGGAGAAAATTCATCTATCGGGGTCCCTTGAATCGGGGTCTCGCGGTGTATAGATATTACGATCGTGGAACTGGTACTTACACAAATATAGAGGAGGGCCGGGCAAAGTGGAACACCCGGACAAAGCGGAAAACTCCCCCGAAAAAAGTGAAATTTCTTTTTTCAGTGGAAAACTAAAAAATTCGATCACTTGACTCAGGACATGCGTTGAAAAAGTAGTATTCATTGGAACGACTGATATTTCTAACATGAAAATTAAAATATATTAATTAATAAAAAATAAATATTCAACAAAAATTTGTATGAACAAAAGTTTCTTTTGCTGCAAAACGGAGATGTGAATATCTCACTAGCCTAAGAATACTACTAACAATGCTGTAAGCATGTTTGAAAATTATTAATTGTTCATTAGACTGATGCAAAATGTTTTTTTTTATCTTCTTGTTCTTACTCGTGTTTTCTTTGGATATTGATGAAAAAATCTCTGCTACCAAATGAGCTTATTTGCTGAATATTTAGAAGCGACTCTGTCGACGTTTATTGATGTTTTAATTGTTTAGAAATGTTTTCTATTTAAAAATACAATTTTTTTTAAATTTCTTGCATCCTCTCGTATTTTCTTCTATATTGACGAAAGACAAATTTTGTTGAAAAATAATTATGAATAATTTTTGTGCGACCTAACTTGTTTTCTTCCAGTATTGCTGAAATAAAAGTCCTGTTAATAAATGGGCTTAAGAGTATGTGTCAGTCGGTATCTCGCCACCGTGAGTACGAGAGAGATAACTGCAAATTTCGAAAGTGAAATTTTTCGACACGGTTTGACCGATTACAAAAAGGCCTTGTCAGCGGATGTTTGCCATCGTCCCGCGTCCGCTGACAGAGCTTTTTTGTATTCGGTCAAACCGTGTCGAAGAATTTCAATTTCGAAAATTCGAGGTGAGGTTAGTAGGTGACTGATCCATCCTCTTAATTCTTAAGATTTTGAATATGCCTCTTTTGACTTTTTTATTTATTTATTTACTCGTAATAATTTCATTTGTGGGTACACCCTCCCATCAATGTTTTCGAAAAAATCGATTTTTTTTCTCGATATTCTCCTATAGTCTCGCTGTAGCGCTGTCCCAAATAATTAATTTTTGTCCATCAATTTCTTTTTATAAACAAACGAACGTAAAAAGTCCGGGTTTTTTGCAACTCTGTTTTTAAACCATTGTTAAAAATCGTAGAAATTTTTTTTCGTTTATGCTTCTTTTCGTTTACGCTGCTTTCGATAATCATCCTCAAGTGGTTCAATTTTTTTCATGGTGTTTTCACTTCAGATCCGTCGAGTCCTCGTCGAAAACCTAGTAGGTGCCCGAAAATAAAAATTGTGCAATTGAAAAAATAAAAATACAAATTGGGTGAGATACCTCTGAAAATAGAGCTATCGAGATTACTTTTTAACAGAACTCGTTTTTCATCAATATCTAAAAAACCATGCACGAGAGGGAGCAAGGAAATTAAATAAGGGTGTTGAAAAAAAGAACATTAAAAAAAATTAAAACATCAATAAAAGTCAAGAGAGTCATGTTTAAATATTGAGCCATATTGAGCTCATTTTTAAACCGTTTTTTCCATTAATATCCAAAGAAAACATGAGTAGGAGCAAGAAAATAAATTTAAAAAAAATTTGTTTTACGTCCAGAAGGGACTTTAGAAATAAGTCGGGTTCGAAATGATTTTAAATTAGTAAGTAATAAATAAAAGATTTTAAATTAGAAAATAATGAATATCGCTGCCATCAGTTTGTGTTTAGACACAAATGATAAGAAAAATTATAATAAAATAAGACAACATAAAATAGAATGAAATAATACAAAATAAAATAGAATAAAATAAAATAACAAATACAATGAAATTGATTTGAATTCAATTATTAAATGACGAGACTTGTACGTCCCGTACGGGCCCGGTACTCTTGTGAGAAGATGGGGAAATCGGTCAGGGTAATTTAGAATAATTAAGATCGAGATAATATTTGGTTTAAAAATAATAGAATTTGGTATTTATTGTTGTTTTGCAGAAATCAAGTATATTCGAAGGGAAAGTATATTTGATTTGAAGGGAAACTGATAGACCGAAATAGAAACAAAAGACTTACATTTGTTAATTTAGTATCCAAGAAAACAGTGCATTCATTCGCATACACACACACACACACACACACACACACACACACACACACACATACGCGCGCGCGCGCGCGCGCGATGTGGGGACAATTTCCCCCGCGAATCACTCACAAACCTTACGCGCTGATGAGGATAAACGGAGTTAAACGGAATTATATGAAGTTTCACTTTTGAGTTGAAGTACACAATTGCTGATTATTTAGAAATACTGCTAAAAATGAGATTTAAAAACTTTGAAATATAATTTAGATGTTAAGAATGTGACTTAGACGGAGACTGACTAACTTGCGATGGTGGAATTACACCCACCTCGGGATTGCTCGCAACCGGAATATTTGTCCAAGTCCTGGGAAACCCCGAGGAACTACTTGGTACTTGAACGGCACAAATTAATGAATGTATTCAAACGGAGTTTCACCATTTGTTTGAGATACACAGGTATTTATTAATGGAGATCACTGTTAAAAAAAAGGTTATCGAGAACTTTAATTAACTTTGGAATAGGAAGTTATAATTGGAAATAATGAAGGATCTATTATTTTTATCTTGTATCGTGAAATAAAAAGAGAACACCAATTGCTAAACGATAAAAGTATATTTTATTAATTTTTCAATTCTCCACGATTCCATCCATTTTTTATACTGCTTCTCTTTTTTTTAATATCAATCTCCCTGTTTCCATGACGACCGAAATTACCTACTACATCGCTCTCACTTCTCAATGATATCTTGTAATAACATATGTCCTCGATATCTTGTAATAACATATTTAAGTAATCATTATTTAACTTAAAACTTCTTCTTCAGAGTCAGTTTGAAAATCAAATTCTGAAAAATTTCTCCACATTTTCATATAATCCGCAGAACTATTCGTCAAATTTGGACCTTCGTGTTTTCCTATTTTTTCAACTTTATATCGATGATTGTTCAATACTTTTGTAATTTTATAAGGTCCTAAAAATTTTGGACAAACTTTCAATCCTGGACCAAATTGCGTTCTTTGAATTGCCACTAAGTCTCCGTTTTTGAAAGAAGGTGCTTTTTTCCGTTTCTTGTTAAAGGTTCTTCTGTTTTCTTCTTGAATTTGTGAAATACATGTTTTGGCTTCTTCTCGTAATTCTGTTCTTTATTCGTCGAAAAATGAAATCATTTCTTCTTCAATGACTTTCTTGAGATGTAAATCTTCTTTTAGACGCATGGGTTTTCCAATTAACAATTCGAATGGAGTTCTTTTGATACTTCTTTGATAGGCTGAATTGATAAATTGTTGTACTCGTTCAACGTATTTATAGCAATCACCAGGATGTGACAAAGATAATTTTGTTAATATGGGAATGATAGTTCTGTTTATTCTTTTGACTTGTCCGTTTCCTCGTGGAAACCCCGTCGTTATTTTCACATGTTCAATTCCTTCTTCATGGCAATATTCTTGGAAATAATTAGAAGTAAACGCGGTTCCTCTATCAGAAACTATACGTCTTGGATTGCCAAATGCCGATTACTTCCTCAGAAGTAGTAGATTTGGTTGGGTATAACCAGACGAATTTGGTAAATGCATCCACAACTACAAACAAATGTTTATAATTCTTTTTTGAGGAACTTATCGGTCCTAAATGATCAACATGACAAGTGTCTAAAGGGATTACGCCTTTGTTTAGAGGGTGAAGGAATCCTTCCAACTTTCCTTTTTTCTTCTCTGCAAGGATGCACTGCATACAATTTGAGATGAATTTCTGAATTTTTTTTCGCATGAAAGGGAAACAAAATTCTTGTTCCAATATATATTCTTCTTTTCTTCCATCCTAGATGTCCTCTTTCGTGTATTTGCCTAATAACTTCATTTTGCATTGATTCAGGAACCATCAACGAAGAATTCCCGTCTTATTCTCTGTACAGACTGTATTCCTTTTCGAAGAATGAATTCTGTTGTCGATCCATTGGTTACTATGTTGAATATTCTTTTCAATTCTGCTTCGTCGTTTGACCTTCCGAAATTTGTGTAATCAATGAATTTTTTTCTGTTCCAACAATTAGTACCCTAGTGGGATTTCTACTCAATGCATCAACATGTTTCATCAAGTTTCCGGAACGATGTTCAATCGTATACTGAAATTCTTCAATCTGTAATTCCCAATGAGCAACTCGTAAGCAGGTATCTTTTTTCTTCATCGTGCGTTCGAACGCTTGACAATCTATGACAATTTTCACTGGTGTCCCAAGAAGATACACTCTACATTTTTTCAGAGCTTTGACTACAGCCAAAATTTCCAATTCATAACTTGAGTATTTTTGTTCGGCTGGAGTAGTCTTCCAACTCGCATAATAAACCGGATGCATCATTACGTCTTGTGAATCTTGTTGCATAAGAATTGCACCTAATCCAAACATACTCGCATCTGTGTGTAGTTCTGTTTCAGCTTCTGGACGATATATTTTAAGAACAGGTTCTTCTATTAATGCTTTTTTCAAATCTTGAAAAGCAGTTTCTTGTTCTTTCCTGAATTGAAATTTTGTGTCATTTTTCAGCAGCTGTGAAAGAGGTCTCGCAATAACAGCAAAATTTCGTATACATTTACTGAAATATCCTGTCAAACCCAAGAACGATTGTATTTGTTTTATCGACGTTGGTTTGGGGAAATTCGTGACCGCTGAAATCCTTTTTTCGATTGGTTTTATCAATCCATCTTCTATCAAATATCCTAAATATTCAACTCGTTTGACTAATAATTGGCATTTTTTCCAATTTATTATTAATTTGTAATCACTTGCAGTTTTTAACACGGTTTTCAGTTTCTCGAAATTGTCCTCTTCGTTTTTCCCTGGAATGATAATATCGTCAAGGTATACAAGAACCAATCGTTTTGCTAATAACTCTTGGAAAACTACTCGGATGTGTCGTTGAAAACATGCAGGAGAATTGCTTAGTCCAAACGGAACTCGTAAGAACTCGAATTGTCCGTCTGGTACTATAAAAGATGTAAGTTGTACGCTTTCCTCGTCAATTGGTACGTGAAAAAATCCGTCTTTCAAATCAAGAGAACTGAAAACTCGTGTTTCTCCGAGTCTATCGATTTGGTCTTCGATCAGTGCTAAAGGATATCGATCACGAACAATCTTCTTGTTCAGTCGTCTGTAATTGATACAAAGTTGAGGCTCACCATTTTTATTTTCTACGATTACAATAGGACTTGCGTATGATGAAATAGTAGGCCTTACAATCCCTTCAGCTTGCCATTTTCCTATTATTTTATTCACAACTTTTCATTGGGAATCGCAAAGTCTTCTTGGATTTTGAAAAACTGGTATATCGTCTTGTAGTATAATCTGCACCTTAACACCACTATCTATTATTTTCTCTGGTCGATATTCTTCTATAAGTTGTTTAACTTTTTTCTTAAGTTCAATATTTTTTATATGATCTATGTAGATTGATTTTCTGTTCATCTTTTTCTTCGGGATCTACGGTGATGCAAAGAACTTGTTTCCAATTCTTATCTTTGAAAGGTGCTGTAGTTTCTTCTTTCTTTAATTCTTCTAAAACTACTTGTCGTCTTTCCAGCGTAACTTTCGCGAAATCTGAAAGCTCTCCTCCGATCAATAAATCGTGACTCAAATAATCATCTGGAATTACGTCAAATTCAAATAAAACTCCATGTCGTCGTTTATTATTTTTGTTGAAAACTGTCCCAATGTCGACCGTTTCGAAGAACCAATTCCATCAAAAGGGATAATTTTCTTCTGCAATTTTGGAGCACCTATTTGTACATAAAATGTCGATCGTATAAGGTGTAAGTCGCTTCCTGAGTCAATTATGGCTTCAACTTGTTTGCTGAGAATTTCCACCATTTTATAAGTCTTCTTATCGCTTGAATTGACAATATTACATTTTGGTTTGTCAGAGGTGGCAATGTTATTATTTCTGTTCAAATATTTACTTGCAATGTGACCGAAATTCCCTCATTTGAAACATTTCGTTCCTTTCGTTTTGTTTGGGCAATCATTGCTCATATGATCTACTTCACCACAATTGAAACATCTTTTAGTAGATGAAGATCCAGTTTGTAATTGGAACACATTTTTAATTTTCTCATTTTTTGGAATATGATTTTTCTTTTGTAAAATTCATGTTTTTTGTGTTTCGTATAGTAAAAATCTTTGTCTGAGATCTTTGATTGTTTTTGCAGCATACAAAATTGTTTTATTATTCTCATCGTCTTGTATACTATCTATAATATATTGAATTTTTGATTCAAGATCGATATCGGAATGACTACCAATTTCTAACATCCGATAAATATATGCTTGATAAGTTTCCTCTACTTTTTTCTTCGTTGAACTTAATTGACGATGTATTTGCCTACTATTGATTGTTCGTGCACTCATTACTAAGCATTCTTTTCATTTTTGTCCAAGTGGTAACTTCGCATTCAAAATTAATGAATAATTTAGTTGATCCACGAAGAAGTTTTCTACTGAACCTTGTGAGTGCCACTCCATTTACACATTTCAGCAACTTGTTCGAAATTTTTTATCCATCGATCAACATTCTCATGTCTGTCTCCACTGAATGTTTCAAGAGCACCTTCAACGTCTTTGAAAGATAGTGTAAGTTGAGTAGAGTTACGAGTTTGTGGTCTAATCTCATCTTCTTCGTCGTCTTCTTCAGTATCTTCTTCATTCCCTTCTTCTTCATATGCAGCTTTTAATCTATTTCGTAATATCACTCTATTACCTGTAGTGCGTAATTCTAAACGTCGGAGTCGAATCTTCAATTCGGTGTTTGACAGATTTTCAAATTGATCATCGTTTCAGAATAACTCTTCGTCGTTGTTAACTTCTCGTTCGTCTTCGTCGTTTTCGTAGTTATCGTCGTTGTTGTCATTATTTCCTTTTCTATTTTGGCTAGTTGAAGCTTGCTGGTTTATTTCACTATTTCTTTGTTCCAAAATTTGATTCGGACGTAATGCTTCAAGCAACCTTTGTTGAAGAACAGCTTTATTTCCAGTGATTGGTAGTCCGTGAGTTTCAAGACGTAGTCTTAAACTTCGACTTTCAGAGAGAAAATATCGTCGGAATTGTCACACATGATGTGAAACGATGATAAAGTAAAACTTCGTTTATTTCTCTTCTTCAAAAAGTTGATCCGTCTGATCACGTCATAACCGTAAATAAAAAAAAAATATCACAATGATTTTTCGTTTAAAACATCGCGATCGTTTCCGTTGGTCACAAAAAAAATTCTCTTTTTATCTGATACTCGATTGAAGATATTCGAAGATTTTTTTTTTAAATTATATCCCGGCTGAGCCCCCAAAATGAAGGATCTATTATTTTTATCTTGTATCGTGAAATAAAAAGAGAACACCAATTCCTAAACGATAAAAGCATATTTTATTAATTTTTCAATTCTCCACGATTCCGTCTATTTTTTATACTGCTTCTCTTTTTTTTAAATACCGATCTCCCTGTTTCCATGACGACCGAAATGACCTACTACATCGCTCTCACTTCTCAATGATCCTACAATAATATATATAATACGTCCCTGTCGCGAGGTGGTACACTTCGGACAACGCGCGAGTTTTGTTAACGGACAACACCACTGTGACGGCTTCAAAAAATCGATTTTTTGAAAACCATTTTAAAAAATCTAAAATACTTTTAAGATTGAAATGCCGTTGGACCCAGGTCGAAAAAATAATTATTTTAGTAGATACTGAATATTTTGTGGAGCGGTGCAGCGGTCCGCGACGCTCGGGGTCCCAACTTTGAACGCGTTTTTCTCAAAACCACTTTTTTGAGTGCGGCACGCAGCAGAACTCGAGCAATTTTTATCCAATCGACTTCAAATTTTTACTGTATCAATAAAAGTAGATTATCTAGAGAAGTACATAAGATTTTTTCGATATCTGAATAATTATAAAAGTTATAACCTATTTTCGACGAGAAATTTTGCTCAAAAATCATTCTTTAATTTCAAAGGCGTGCCTATTTTTAAAAAATCAATATTTTTCCAAATCCCTATGTACTTCTCTTCAAAATATCATATTATTAACGAAAACACTCGGTATTTTTTTTCAGATCGACGTTGAAGAGAGTTCTGCTGCGTGCCGTGAACCACTGCGGAGATGACGCGAGAGCTTCCCCAGCGCCACCATGCGGCGTGAAAAATGAGAAAAAAATGTTTTTTGATACATTAATAAACAAGGAACAAAACCCAAAAATTTTTTTTCGAATATCTCTTTTTTTCCCACAAAAAAAAAATCTTGAAAAATGTGAAAAAAATAGGGGGTCACAGTGGTGTTGTCCGTTAACGAACTAAAGTTGGGACTAAAGATTCTTACCCGCCACAGGGATGGCAAGAGTTCGCAGAGCCGCCATCCTGGTGGGGTTTTTTTGACAGCTGGACATCCGCTGGATCCGCTCCGCGGATCGTACGATGTACGATCAGCAGAATACGGTCCTGTCTTGATCACGGTCTCACGCTTTTGACGAGAGACAGTGCAAACAGCAGGGAAACAATTACACGTGTGCACGAAGACGACCCTGGCGAGTGCATGGATACCCTGTAGGTGCACATGTACTCGCGAGGCGAGGTATAGCTACGCATGGCAAACGAGATAGAAAGAGATATAGAGAGCGTGAGTTCGTCGCGTCTCTGTTTATTACAAAATGTTTAATTTTCAAAACAGGGACGTGATATTTGCATCAATTTAATGAACAATTAATAATTTTCAAACATGCTTACAGCACTGTTAGTAGTATTCTTATGATAGTCAGATTTTCACATCTCTGTTTTGCAGCAAAAGAAACTTTTGCTCATACAAATTTTCGTTGAAGATTCATATTTTTTATTAATGAATATATTTTAATTTTTATGTTAGACATATCAGTCGTTTCAATGAATACTACTTTTTCAATGCATGTCCTGAGTCAAATGATGGAATTTTTCAGTTTTCAAATGAAAAAAGAAATTTCACTCTTTTCGGGGGGGTGTTCCGCTTCGCCCGGCCCTCCCCTATGTGTACTACACATAGGGGAGGGCCGAGTACATAGGGGAGGGAGGGTACTATGTATAATACACATACGCTATATACGATCTTGATGTGATACCGTACACCATTGAACGACCACCAAGCGATTTGAAAAAAGTCAATATAATCAATATGGAGGGATTAACTCAAGGGGTAATTTTTGAAATTTAGTTTTTGAAAAAACGATAAACCACTGAACGATCTAAATGTGACATCGTACACCACTGAACGACTACCTAGTGATTTGTAAAAAAAGGTCAAGATAATCAATATGGGGGAGGTTAACTCAGTGGAGGTAGTTCCCAGAATTTGTTTTTTGTTTGTTTGTGGTTGACCTTAGTCTCGATTCGAGTAGTGTGCGGAACTGCCGCCTCAGGCTCTATTCAAATGCAATTTCCCACTAACAGTGCGATCACTTGCTATTGTTTGTTATCTCAAATTGGTTACCACAGTGCAAACATCTTTTACAGGTCGGTGTATTTTGTTCGAAAAAGTTTTGCAAAGTCTTGTTATCGTTCAAAATCAGTTACACATTTTGTTCAATCGTTGCTACATGTGGTAAGTCTATTTTTACTTTGAAATTATGCTTTGAAATAAAAAAGCGCGGCGTCGCATTCGCATCATTTTTTGTCAAACGCCAAGAGGATCAGTAAAATTGCACTACCACACCACAAAATAAAAACGTAACGATAGCACTACTAATAGCAATAATTCCCACTTGTGACCACGTAGGATAATATTGACAAAAATAAAATACTCAACCGTGTCGTAACATGTTTCATTTTATAGGATGCATATTTTTTCATGTTTCGAATGGAAAAGAGATCCGGCAAAAAGTAAAACCGCAATTAAAATGTGGAAAAATTTAACGTTTTTGAATGATTGATGTGTGGCTGCATGAAATCTAACCTACAAAAACCTACAAAAACCTACAAACCTACAAAAAATTGCGGCGATTTTTTGGTCAATAGGAAAAACTCGATAGAACTCGTGTTGAGCTTTTGGGTCGCGAAGAGGGGAGTGGGGGGGGGGGGAGGGAGACGTGTCATACTCGTTATATGTACTGGTAAAACCACGATGGACCGCGAGCTTGTGACCGATGCTCAGCCTCACCGTTCATTCGATGCGGTTACCTATATTTCTAGCTCCTGTAATTCCGTGCCAACGCGTCGACATACCGTACACTATGTGTACAACAACGTATATGATACTATTCTTCATATGGGATGTTTCATTTCAAATTTACTTCATATAAATATATTTATATATATGTCTGCAGATAATAATTCTAAAAAAGACGCTGTTGTTTATATTTTTAAACAGAAAAAAATAATAATTCAAATGAAACACAATTTAATATTGAAAAATATAGTTGAAATTTAGCGATCGCCCACGTCAAGCTGCTTCGGGCGGAGCTAGCACTTGGATGGGTGACAGCCTAGCCATGCACCGGCTGACGTATCGATCGCTGAGTGGCAAGCAATTTTTCTGAATTTCTGATGGTAATAACGACTTGAAATTCAGTACGAAAAATATAGCCGCCTGTATCGGTCAGGTTTCACACAGTTTCCCTGAGCTTTCGTGCAAATAGTAGTGCTTATAAAAAAGTGGCTGTGGGCTACACTCTTAGAGGATCTCACGAGAATCTGAAAGTTACTGAAGTGGAAGAAAAGTGGGAGAAATAACCCGAAAAGAAGGTTTTCACGGGCCCATTATCATTAGGGGTGAAAAAAGTTTGCTTTTGCAATTTTTGTGTAATAATAAAAATAAGATTTCATTTTTTATTCTATATATGAGAATGTCGAATCCAAATATATAAAATTTATGTATTATTTTATGCAAGCTTTTACATCTTTATATTCGAATTTTCTTTTTTATTGGCTATTTCTGTATTTTTGTTTTCCATGACATAAAATTCGAATAAAAAACAAAAACGGTTATTGAAAAAATGAGAACGGAATAAAAATAGATAGAGCTAAAAATTGGTTCGTGAAATTCGAAATAGCCCATGTAAGAACAATTTCAACGCGTTTGTTGCACAGTGCTGGTTTTGACACATCTCGTTAAACAATGGACGAACATTCATCCTCCCCCTCTTCTCCCTTCGTTCCTGAATGTTCCCAGTCGCGTTATTCGTCAAATCCCATAAACAGTCAATGTTCGCCCTTCTCGTCTATCCACCGATACTCCACGCCTCGAAAATTGCGGTTTTTTATTTGGGTATTTTCCTTTTTTTCGGCCTGCAAGGAAGAATGACCCGGTTTGAGCGAAGCCATACGTCAATCAAATTTGTGGTCGTACATTCATACGACTAAATGTAAGCCTCAAATATTGTTACCAATGACCTGCGATTTAGGTAAAAAATTATTCGTTGCCACAGCAACATTATTATTTTAGTAATTTGATATGGAATATTTCATTTTTTTCAGTTTTCGAAATTTGAAGCTGTAAAACTTATTTTTCTAATCCTGAATTGGAAAGCAAGCTGCTAATAAATGATCTTGTACGATAATATCCATGAGAATTTCTCGGGATACTGAAAATAATAAAAAAAAAAACATCAGTAATGAAAATTAATAATCAATATGGACATATACTTTGACCCTCCAGCGTGTTCGTAATATGGCCTATTGGTACGGTTGGTAAATACTTTCCGGGTGTTTCGTAAATGCGACGAGAGTGCGATAAAAAGATATGAAGATAACGAGTGAGAGAGAGAGAGAGAGAGAGAGAGAGAGAGAGAGAGAGAGAGAGAGAGAGAGAGAGAGAGAGAGAGAGAATAGGGAAAATGTCCATCAGATGCAGGGATTTGTGGTCTAACTCTGGGGTTGAATTTACGAAGCGTATGGGGATGAGGAGGGTAAACGCAATGGGAAGGATATGCGGTTGGGGTGGATAAAAATCGAGATGAGACGAAATCTCGAATATTAAAAAAAGATAGCAAAAAAGAGAGTGAGGGACAGAGAAAAAGAGAAAAAATGAACAATGGAGAGAGAAGAGCTGAATTTAAGAGATAAAAAACCGAAAGTTAGAGAAAGACGAAAACGTGAAGATAGAAGAGGATGCATCCGAACTCTTGCAAAACGGGGGAGAGACAGGGAGAGAGAGATGGCAAGATTGAAGCATGAAATATTCATGCTGACGGACACGGACTGACGCGTGCTGTTTATGCATTCGGATCCCAGGAGATTGCAAAAATACACACTCCCGTATATATGCAATGCCTGTCTCTTTTTATCTTCTTTCCTTCTCTTTCTCGAAAAGCTTCGAGCTCTCGGAAAGCGCGTAAAAAAGTATCTTGTGCGATGTGTGTCTGTATCAAAAGCCATCTCTCGTCGATGTGTACTAAAAAAAGTGTTTTGTATATATATATATATATATATATATATATATAATGTTTGTGCTAACGAATTTGCAGAATAAATATTATACAAGCTATGACTTTTTTATATCATGGATTTTTGTATTTTATTTGTTTTTCACGTTCCTCTGTATTTCCTTTTCGGGTTTTTACGAGTCCATCCCATCACTTTATGTTCACTCTTTCCTAATTCATCGCATCGTATTTGCACGAGGGTCCAGGGAAACTGTACAAAATCTATAATGATAAAGCAGGCTATATTTTTACTGGGTTTCAGTTGGTTGACACCATTGGAAACTCAGAAAAACTGGTTTCTACTCAACAATTTATGCGCGAGCCGGCACATGGTGGCGGTCACCCATTCAAGCACTGGCTTCGCCCGAAGCTACTAAACCTGGGAGACCGCTAAACTCACAAACCAACCGCGTAGTTGTCGGTTCCTGGATTTTTGTATTTTCTCCGAATTATGTCTACAATTTACGTTATTTTTTTTCACTTGTCGATGAAGTCTGATTCTCGAAACGTAACATTAGCCTTTTAAGAAACAGCCAAAAAAAAATTTGAACCAAATTTAACAGAATTTTATAAAGCTTACTTTTTTAAATTTTATTTTCTTGAAACATTATTTCCCCAAACAGCTCATTGGATATCAAAATTTGTCTCTATTTTTTTACTTTAGCATTTTCTTTGGGAGCTCACATCGAAATACTTGGTTGGAAATACTTAAAAATATAAAAAAAGCGAGTTCCAATATGAACATACGTTCGTATTCTCATCATATATAAAAAATTTCGTTTCCGCATTCACGATCGTTGAAAGATTCGCTCGTAATATTCCATTAGGGTGATATAACTGTTTCCTCGTATTTTTTCGCACGCGGCAAAATGCAATAATCGTGTTCCAACCCTACAAGGAGCATGTTTTCTTCTCTCTCTATTTTTTTTCTTCAAAGTACTGGGAGAATACAGCCGTTGGTGTTCACGTGTTTGGCAGAAAATGGTCCAGAAGGGTGCAGTTAAAACGTGTACACATTTATATATATACGTAGAATATTGGGTGTACGAAACATGTATAACTAAGGGTTTAAAGGGTGGGGGTGATCCGAAGGCGTCTAGACGGCGGGCGTACACCCAATTCCGGTACGCTGGCGTGTGCCACTTCATAACTTATATCGAGTTGGAAAACGTACATGGAGCTTCGATATTCTTTCTCTCTCTCTTTTTTCTTTCGTTTTCTCTCACTCTCCCTTTCTCTCTTTTTCTCTCTTTCTCCCGGTGCATCTTGCTTTTGAGATAAAAGTGGTACAGGGTTTGAGCGAAAAGGAGAAAGACACGTAGTTTCAGGGGATGAGAAAGATCGAAGGGTGGCTGAGGGAGGGAGGGAGAGAGAGAGAGAGAGAGAGAGAGAGAGAGAGAGAGAGAGAGAGAGAGAGAGAAGAAAAACGGTTAGGTGTACGGTTGACTCGAAAACTTCTGTCTCTTTCTGGATTTTGCTGCATCACAGAACCCTTCCCTTCCATTCCATTCCATATACACTCTCGTTGCTTCTGTTTTCAAGGCTTCAACTGCCCATGATGTTCTCTCTATATGGATCCATACTATTCGCCCGATTTCCCATCGTTCTCCGTTTCCTCGCGCCTCAACTCCCTAGCAAAATGCCAACCCCACCAATCTTTAAGGGGAAGAAGAAGAAGTGCAGGAGAGAAGTAGATAAAGAAGAGAGAGAGAAGATTGAAAGAGTAAGAAAAAGAATAGGAGAAAATAAAATAAAAAGTAAGCAATAGTGAAAGAGAATATATATATATAGAGAGAGAGGAAGATCTTTTCTCAAAGTCTTTTCTCACATCCGTCCATCGTCGTATACTATTCGAGACAAAGAAAAAACGTAAAAATCGGGGGCTCGGAGAAAGGAGAGTTATCCTCGTAGATGCAGAAAGTAAAAGAGTGCCCAGAGAAGTAGTGTACGAAAGAATTGTCCTTGAATGCCTTGGCCCATTCGCGGAGACGAGGATCCACGAGACTTTGGGCCTCGAAAAAGATTCGCGAGTTTTTCTTTTCCGAACGTTTTGACTACTTCTTCCTCCTTTCCCTGCCGCTTATTCTCATGTACACCAGATATACTCTTCTTCTCGTTTTGTCCTCGTTCTCTTGTCCACGATGATTTGCAGACCTGTTTTCCAGTTTCAAGTTTCTTTTTCTCGCTTCCCTTTCTCCCTCGCTCTTTTCATGTTCTTCGTCCCCTGGTTTCATCTCGGTGTTTCTTTTTTTCCCCTGAAACTCGAGCAGAAAAACTTCGGACCAATGAATCAATTTTGAAACACCATTTCGTTGTAATAATTATTATGAAAAAAATTATTATTCCCTTCAAATATTCATCTTTTTATTATCCAATCGAATATTCATATATTATTCATTTAAAGTCTATTGACAAATTCTTCAAAGTTTAGGCTAGTGGACCAATCCTAAAATCAAATTGTGGCGTAATAGTTATATTACTTAAAAATATGTTATTATTTCCTTCAAATGTGTTATATATACATATTTTTATTATACGGACGTAAAATTTACCTGAATTGTATTTTAATCTCTATTTATTTATTAATCGAGGTTAATTTCAAAAAAAAATAATTTTCCATGTCTTTATACGTTCCCTCCACACACAATGGAAAATCTGCTTGAGATGAAAAAGCTTTTCCCGTCTCTTTTCCTCCATTATAATGGTAAATTAGAGATCCAGACATTTTCACGTTTCTCCACATTATGGTCGAGTACGACGTCACGCTGAGTAGGTACACGAAACAGAAAAAGTCCTTCCGGATGAGCGCGGCAGGCTTCATTCGGTGTCAAAGAGAAAACTCTTTGTTTCGCGGATACACACGAGAGCTTTTCCACTTTATTTCTTTTCCTTTTCCCCTTTCTCTGTCGGTCTCTCCCACTCTCGCCCTCTTTCCTTCTGGTACGATTGTTCAACATTTGTGTCTGATAATTCATGTGATGTTCCAGCCTCCGTGAGTTCTTTGTTTAAACTCGTATTATGCGAAAAAAAATAATTTTGCGAAAAAAGTGTAATGTTTCAGCGAAATAACCCTACTAGAAATTAAACTCGTGGCAGCCTAGCGGCAAGTCCGTTTTGCTAAATACTATCTAGCGGCAAAGTCGGTAACCTGGCCAGCGGCTAGCGCTATATGTAACGCTGTGAAAACTAGCGGCTACATCGTCAAACTGTGCAGCCGCTAGACAGTATTTTCCGATCGGCTGATCAGCCGCTGGTCAGAAAATGCACATTTTCCAAACGAATTTATCGTTTGAAACGAATAAAATTTTTTTTCTTACCATTTCAAATTTATCTTTCATCATCCTTAATGATAATATTCATTATTTTTATCACTCTTAACATGAATCTATGCAGAAAAATTTTCATATCACACGGGGATTCGCGATTCGACCTACCTACCTATCTACGGCCTAACGCGCATGGACGCTACCTATTACACCAATCTCTTCTTAACAATTTGAGCTTGAAAAATAATGCACATATTACCAATCTAGCATGTATAATAAGTAGAATCAATACATGGTCTATGAGATAATTTCTTTGAAAATAGTTTTCAGAATTTGTTTGCGATCATTATTAAAGCGAGAAGTCGTGCCGCAGAAAAATGATTGAGTCTAATTTGTGTTAATATCATAACCTTATGTTGGTGGCTTTCGCTCGTAACTCGGCTCGCTTAGATTATACAAATTGTTATTCAATAATACGTATACATATGTACATAATTAAGATGTTGTTTGAATTTTTTTTCAAATTATAAAAATGTTTTGAAAGAAATGGTATAATGAAAAAAATATGCACCAATAAAAAAAGATAAATTATTAGGTGCATGACTTAATTTATACAGATTTTTTTTGAGCTTAAAATTATATTTAAAATAGAAATATTTTCACGGTCTTTTGTGGTTTTGAAAGGATCAGACACAAGGTTTCAGAACACCGTCTACGTGAGTTACATAACCTCTCAGAATAGCAGAGTTAACGATGGCAACTAATAAACAGCACATTCGACACCGCATTCTATACGAATTCCAACAAGGAAAAAATGCTTCTAAAGCACGAGAATCAATTTGTAGTGTTCTTGGTACCGACGTTGTGTCTTATGAAACGTGTAATTATTGGTACAAACGTTTCAGAAGTGGTGATTTCAATCTTAGTGACCAGCCGCGCCATGGAGGAGCCTCGAAAGTTTGAAGATGTGGAATTGCAAGCTCTACTGGATGAAGACTCAACGCAAACGCAACAAGAGCTTGCAGCTCAGCTAGGGGTACCCAAACAGCTATTTCCAAGCATTTGCACCAAATGGGAAAAATTGAAAAACTTGGAAGATGGGTTCCACATGTGTTGACCGAACACAACCCAGGTCAACGTATGAACACGTGCCTTTCACTGCATGCCCGGCAACAAAAAAAAGGCTTCTTGTGGAAAATTGTGACGGGTGATGAAAAGTATATTTTTTATGAGAATCCCAAACGTAAAAAGTCGTGGGTAGATCCCGGGCAATCCAGTAAATCGACGCCAAAATAGGACATCCACTTAAAGAAGGTTCTCCTGTATATCTGGTGGGACATGAATGGTGTGCTTTATTACGAACTCCTGGAAACTGGTCAGACGGTGACTGCGGAACGCTACAGCCGACAATGGAATAAACTAAGCGAACAACTTGATCAGAAAAGGCCATTTACTGGGCCAGGAAGCAGGTAAGTCATACTGCTGCATGACAACGCTCGACCTCACCTTGCGCGCACGACTTAAAAGACCCTCTTGAACTTGAGATGGGAAGTTCTCCCGCATGCGGCATATTCATCAGACTTGGCCCCATCCGACTACCATTTGTTCCGGTTAGTGCAGCACGCCTTAATGGATAAACAGTTCAAAACGCTGGAAGATGTCCGTAAATTCGTCGATGACTTTATCGCCTCGAAGCCGGCAAGCTTCTTTCGCGACGGCATTCGTATGTTACCTGAGAGATAGCGCAAGGTCATAGAAAACAATGGACAATATTTCCATTCGTTGTTGTCTATTTTTTTATATGATATAAATTTGTTGAAAAATCTATAAAAATTAAGTCACACTTAATATATATACATATATAAAAAGAACGTTTTATTTATATATATAATTTATCTTTTTTTCCATTTTTTTCAAAACTTTTTTATAATAAAAAAAATCGAACAATATTTTATTTATGTATATATGTATACGTATTGTTGATTAATAACAATTTGTGTAATCTACACAAGTCTTAGTGTTTCTTAAGGGGACCGTATGGTCTAGAGCACGAAAATTTCACCTATTTTCACGATTTTTTTTTTGCCATAAAAAATTTAAAAATCGATGTTTTAACTTTTCGGGTTTATTACTACCTTTATTAAGTATACAAAAAAATTTTTTTTTAATTTTAAAAACAGTGTTTATTATCATATAATTGGCATTGAAGACGACCCTCTCGAAAAATCCGACCCGGACGGTGAAGATCGATCCGAGACTTCTACTCATCTGAAACACAAAATTCAAGAAGATTCTTAATCAGAAAGAGTGCAGTTATGGTCGGGACTAGAACAAATCGAAAAAATTAAAAATTGACAAAATGGCGCGCTTTTGAAAAAAAATTCGTAAAATCGGGTTTTTTTTTCACTAGTTTTTTAGTATAAACAATAAGAAATTATTTAAATAAAATTATGATTGTAGTTCCGACGATAGCCATACATGTTGTGAACAACATATCCAAATTTCAAGTGATTCGGTTGAATAGTTTTTTTGTTTTCACCTGCGCAGTGCCGAAAAAAGTCGTTTCGAGATAAATGAGTTTAAAGTTTGAGGTACAGATATTTTCAAAAATTGAGCAAATTTTGAATACTTACAGTTAATCCGCGATTCCGGCACCATATAGGATTCCTTCGGAACGTTCATAATTCAAGATTTCCTCACTCCTTTCATTTCTTCGAGCTGTCCGAGCCTCTTTGGAGTTGTCCGTGCTCCTACGGTTGGCGCTCGATACTCGCAGCTCGTCTCGGTTTTGCGCTAGTTGCTCCGCTTGTGGCCCGATTGTTATGCCCATGGTCTCCATTATTTTCAATAGGGATGCAAATCCTTCATTGAATATGCAAGCGGAAATGTGAGTGGCAATATCAATGATTTTTTTTCCGGCAAACAGATGTTTCGGCGCAAGGTGCCACACGCAAGCATTGAAACTTTCGTTATTGTTCTGCGTATTACTGCCAATACACCTTTCCAATAAAGTCTCTGCTGTCAATTCTTCATAAATTGGTTTTAATATCTCTTGTGCTTCATCGCACAGAGCAGGTGGGTGCTCGTAGGTGTCTAAAGTACCTGCAGCCTCACTTTGACGCCACTTGCACCACGATTCGGAACCTGGAGGACAGTACGAGTGTTGCGGATTTTCATCTGTTGAAATTTTGTGATAATATGCTGCCCATATTTCACTTCTCATCCCTTCAGTCGAATCTGAATTACGTCTAATTGCTAGACCGTAATAAGTTGACAGCTCTTGCAATAATTTATTCGTCAATTGTTGACGCTTCGGTGTTTTATTTATCGATTTCCGCTGTGTCTTTTTTCCCTCTTCTTTTTCTGTCAATTTCTTTGTTGCTTTCTTTATTTGTGCATGTTTTTTTTTCGCATCAACAGCACGTTTGTACAAACGTTTTTTAACATGCAAAACACATTCTTTTTTGCAAACTAAAAAATCATCCCCGTAAGGCTTTGTGTCCAATAAGGCTTTGAACGTTTTCGTGTCGCCGTCTCCGATATAGTTCGCGTATTTTACGTTGTACAACTCTTCCGATCTCTTGAACATTTCCACGATGCCGTCTACCTCCATTTTGCCAGCACTTCCGGTATGATTTGCGTCACAGTGATCTTCATGCTCTCGATACCACGCTTCATATTCAATCGTATCCTCTTGGCCTTTCCATTGAGAGCAGGCTTGACATATACTGCATTTGACGACAACATCTAAAATTTTATTACTGTATTTCCCTATTAACGAGGCAATACCGAGAAGCGATGAGAATCCACGTTTCGCCCACGATCCATCACCAGACACAGAAAGTTCATCCGCGGGACGCCCAGCTTTTACATTCAACTCGACTTCTTCTTTCAATGCTCTTTGGAAAACGATTTTCGCGACGGCTTCAGCTGCAATTTTTATATTGTCCACGATGCCGTAATATGTACTCTTACAAATTCCTTGTCCAAGATCCATGAGACCGCAGAAATTTTTCAAGCCTTCAAATCCTACTCCAAGCATTCTCAGGGCGAGAACAAGTCGACGGTTGATTTCAAATGCCTTATCAATTAACGGCGAAGACAAAATAAAAGTTTCTTTACACTCACACTTCACAGAGAGTTTGAATCCTAGACCACGTTGTCCGTTTTTGCTAAAAGTGACCGCACCGTTACAATCTTTACACTTCAACAACTGTTGCAACGTTAAAAATATCATGCTGAATTCGATGATGCAATAATTGAAAGTAGGATTAACGTTTACTTCCAATTCCTCATTGCCTTTTAATTTTTTCGCAGACGTGCTCGTAAAATCAGTAGTATTTTCGATAGTGAATCGATTGCCCTTGAAATATCTTTTGCGACCTACAGAAGATGGTCGTCTAGAAGAGTCACGGCCTTGCTTTCTATCCATATTTTCTGATATTTTATTTCAAAATTTTCGATGTTGGTTCGTCAAAACGTAACGTTGTACTGATCAAGTCAGGGGAAAGCGAAATGACCGTTTCCCTCACAAATGTTCGACAATAGGTATATTTCGGGGAAGGGAAAAGTATATATAGGTATATAGTATGTACTGTATACAGGTATATATTTTCGGAGAAGGATTGGGACAGCTGCTGCGCTCCGATTAGGTTACCGGTTAGCGCTAGACCCGTTAGGAGCGCGCGGACCGCTCTCTACCTGCGTTATGGGCTGTAGAAGCTGTAATATTGAGAATTTCCGCATGAAAATTTCACAGTATATTCTTGAGATACTATACTTTCGACATATCGAAAAAAAAAAAATCGATTTTTTCAAATTTCTAGACCATACGGTCCCCTTAAATTATATAAATTTTTTCGTTCAAAAACTTGTGTAATTTAAGAAATTCTTCTAAAAATAAAAACAAATAAAATGAAGTGCTATAAACAATAAAAAGATAAAAAATATCGTGGAGACTCCCATGGTTTCGTATTCTTTTCGTGAATCACAGATGATCAAAATGAAAAGTACGTTTTTTGCCTGATTGCGATCAACGAGGTCAAGAATTGTTCTACGGTAGCTCCTAAAAGAACGATTCGAAGTTGAATATATAGTATCCAAACATCATAAAATAGATTTTTGGAAAAACGTTTAGACCTGCTATGCACACTTCCAAAGCGAATGAAATAAAATTGATTTCGTGCTTCAAACTTCAGTGGAAAAAATTGCTATTTATTTGATAGAGAATCAATTAAAGTTACTACTTTCAGATAGTTTTGTTGATCCTGAGAAGGACCGTTTGGTCTTGTGATCCTGATAAGGACTGGTGTGCGAAGAAAAAATAAAATAAAATAGAAATCTCAGATCCGAGGACGGTTAGTGGCCGGTAGCTCGATCAATTTGAGTTTGTGTCGTGGATTGGTTATTGGTCGACTTGGCCGAGTCGGGATCTGGGTTGGTACGTAAGTTGGTGGTGGAAAAGTGACCGGATTCTTCTCCACTGAAGCCTCGAGGTTGTTGTATAAGGTATCAAAGTCCGCGTTCTCGTCTCTTGGAGGCGGGAGTTCTTTCAGAAAGTCCAGCTCAACCGGCTTTTTGAGAACTTCGATGGCCACTATTCTTGGCTTTGATATCTTCGTTATCATCGTACTCTTGTTAGTGCATTTTGGGTCCACGTTTCTATGTGTGGGCGGAGAGTTAGTATTTTGCGATGGCGTTGTCGGCCCGGCGAAGTCGAAGGCGTAGGGAACCAGGGGTCTCCTTCGGCATGGGAGTGCAAAGGATATGGATATATATAAAAAGAATAAAAAAATAATAAAAAAATGCAAACGAGAACAAAAAAGTTTTTTTTTTTATTTCACGTATTCAATACTTAAAAGTTACCGTACAAATGGATATCAAAAAGAGTATAAAAAAAAAATTGATTACAAAGGATCCTTAAAAATATTATTACTATGGTAGGATGTATTTTACAGGTGCCTCTAGTCGAGGTTTGGTATGGAAAGACCGTTGTCGGGTCTTGCGATTCTCAGCGTTGTCGGCAGAGTGTTCGGAAGGTAACCTTGTTCGGCTATCCGTAGGTAGGTGTCGATTTGGAATTTAGGCTGCTTAATATTATCCCCGAGGCAACTTAGTGCGCACGAGAGACTAGGTAGCTCGTCGCCATCTAGCGGTCGATCTCGGAAACTCTTTCGATTCCGGCCGTGTTCGCGACCTATATCTTGGTCAAGGCAGGTAACGTGAACGAGAGGCGACACCATCCACCGAGGCCACCTAGCGGCTGGTCACGGAACTACGAGAGTTTTAGTGCTATAAACGAAGGTAAGTAATTCTAATTTATAAGAATAATAATATATGTAAGAAAAGAACTTCTTGATATAGTCTGAGTAATTAATCTTATTTTAATTATTTTAGCTAATTTTTGGCGATCGGTCAGAGCCGATGGTATGGTAAGTTATTTTTGTAAGTATGTTTACTTCCCTAATGAACTATCCTTAATTAGATTTTTTCCTTTTATTTGCAGGTACGTGGTTTCAAAAAATAATATTACGGTGAGTAGTATACACGGTATTTACAGGGTGCGCGGGGGGGGGGGGGGGGTGTTTTAATTTTAATAATTATATTTAATCCCTTTTTATCCAATTTTTGTATGTTTTTGTTTTCAAGTTTCTTCATTTTCAGATTCATGAATGACAAAAATTAGTTCGACGAAAAAAAAGGTGTATGCCATTAGGCGGCGTACAACATATTAAAAATAAAATGTTAATACATGTGGACTCGAACAATCGGAAATTTGAGCTTCAAAAAGCTTTCGAAAAAAATAAAAATTACGACCATTTTCTGTCGAGATATAGTCTTTCCAAAGAGACTAAAATTTTTCGAAAATTGTAGTGATACTTGCATTTTGAGTACCAATGCATATTTGCCAGTTATACCATTTTTAACAGCCAGGACTTTTATTGTTTTTATTCTGATCATTTTTTTCCTTTAATGGCATATTTTTTGTTACCCAGTTTTTTAAACTTTTTTAAATTCATATTTTAAAACAGCTTTTTTCGAACTATCTAAAAAAATTATTGTCAAATTTTTCTTTCAATTATTATTATTATTTTTGAAATTTATGACTCCTGTATCTTTTCAAATAGTTTTTCTTATTACAAAATTTTGAAATTTCTTGAAGCCGTTTTCAAGTTCTCTTATTTCAATTTCCTCAAGCTTTAAGTTTTCAGTTGAAGTTTCTCGGTTTTCTATATCGAGTAAAACGTAATTGCATCAAAATTGAAACGCTGGTTGCACCCTCTTTATCATGTGAAATGGGCCTGCCGGACCAAGGTCTGTGGATTAAAGGTTGGTAGTATTGCATGGCACAGCCACACCTCTGCCGAAAATTAACTCTATCAGGCAAATCTCTACCTGACCAAACTCTACCAAGGAAATTTCAACTAAAAGAAAGACTCTATCATTCCTCAACTCTCTCAAAATTTTTCTCTACCAATAAACAATCGCTATCCTAGACATCTCTACCAAACCGATCTCTACCACATGCTACTATACCGACAAAAACTATCCAAGGGAAATCTCCACCATGGTCAATCTCTACCGAAAAGACATCTCTACCAAGGGCAATCTCTATCATTGTCTACATCCACATTACTGAAGTAATTAAGTGAGTAAGTACTAAGTAAGTAAGTAAAAAAAGCAGTAAACACGTAATACTGCAGTAATAAGTAATTAATAATCTACATTACTGCAGTAAAGATGAATCTTCATCAATGGTAGAGATTGCCCTTGGTAGAGATGTCTTTTCGGTAGAGATTGACCATGGTGGAGATTTCCCTGGGATAGTTTTTGTCGGTATAGTAGGATGTGGTAGGGTTGGTAGGGAGGTCTATGGTAGAGATTGTTTATTGGTAGAGAATGCCTATGCTAGAGAAAAATTTTGGGAGAGTTGAGGAATGATAGAGTCTTTCTCTTGGTTGAAATTTCCTTGGTAGAATTTGGTCAGGTAGAGATTTACCCGATAGGGTTAATTTTCGACAGAGTTGTCGCTGTGCCGTATTGCAATAGGCCGTATTCCAAAATCTGCTGCCAGTACTGCAAGTACGTGCTTTGGTATAGGACTCACAGCGCTGGCAGCAGGTTTTGGAATACAGCCTTATCGTTATATAGTCAGGTCTTCTCATATATTTCGTGTATACGCGGACCAAAAATGGCGGAATACTCATAACCAATATACCTATAGTTCAGTGATGGTTATGAACATAAACACACACCGATACACTAATACATTTCTCCGTGGACCAAAAATTGCCGCCTTTGAGAAGACCTTACTAATGCCATGCTACCAATCCAGGGACTTTGCTGCCGGACCTGCCACTGACTAGCCGCAAGAGCGGTAAACTCAGTAAAAATAAAAAGCAAGTGCCGCCCTCTATATCGCGGAAATCGGGTTTGCTGCTGACTAGCCGCAACTGTGGCATAACTGAACAGTAGAATTAATGCTGATCTATATAGCGCCTCTCTAGCGTCTATGCAAGTATGCTAGATAGAGAACGCTAGCTAGGCGCTAGGACCAATCAAGTATTGGTCTAACGAATTTCTAGTAGGGTAATTGATTAATGAATTCCACGGTAGTTATACAATTTTTTAATTTGTTATCTATTTTCTATAATTTATTTTTTGGTATTTTATTATTTGAATCTTTGTTTTTTAGTATTTCATGTTTTGTGGTTACTTTTTTAACTCTATTAAATTTACGAGTCTTGATAATTACACAGTTGGATAAATGTAATCAAAGATTTGGCGTTCAATTTCCTGTTTCGAAGTAAACGAGAATATTGTGATGTATTTTACCAAAAGGATTAACAGTTTTAACGTATTCGGTGCGTGGAGAATGAGAAAAGAGTCGTAATATCATGGAGAGAATGACAGAGAGAGGTTTATCTATTTATTCAACACTACAAGTTGAATAATTCATCGGTTGAGAGTTTAGCCTCGTGAAGGTAGAAGTAGAATGAGGGCTAGACTGAGGACGAGATGGTTGGGACTTTTGTGTAAAATAGACAACGAGGACAAACAATGAAACTACGAAGGAGATTTTCTTCTCTGTCTTCCTCTCTTCCATATTCTATTTCTCTGTCACTCTTTATTGCTTCGACTTGTTTCCTGGCTTTGGGTGACTGTGAACCGGCACAACACCTAGAATTCATCCACTTGCTTTCCTCTTACTCGCTCTCTTTGGCCTCATTTGAATATATATGTCCCTCGACTTTAACTTATACCGAAGAGATTCGTACACGCTTCACTCTCGTCGCGTCGTTTTAATTGCGAGGAAACTCGACCCTATGCCAAAAGACAATCATCCTAAATCCTCGCTTCTCTCTTATATATATATATATATAAATTTGTATGTAACTATGTTTGTTAGCAATTCAGGCTCAAGCTAATTGAAAATTTGCTGAGTAATACATTTTTATTTTTACGTATTAGGATATTGTAACCAAGATTGCAACCAAAATCATCGAGTGTTTACTTAAATATTTTTTCATTCCATTTCGAAAAATTCTCAAGCTTCAAATTTGCGATTAACATTTTATTATTGTTCTCTCTATTAGTGTTCTGAATTTTACTTATTGTTCTGTCTCTCGCCACGCTCTTACGCAATTAACCTAACGAAATTTAGTTTCTAATGACCCTTAAAATTCTTGCCACTCAAACAAGGATTAGAGGCTTCCTATCTGAATATTTATTTGCTCAAGGACGGCGATCACTGGACTCTGCGACCTTTCGAGTCCATGATTATCCGGTGTGTCTCTTCCTTCCTGGCAGTGGACTCAGGACGAAAGCTTGCAAACCTCACCTCTCTGCACTTTAGATACCCGTTGACCTCGGATCAAAACCGTTCCCTCCTCCCCACTCCCTTTAACGAGCCAAGGAAAACCCACTCGGACCAGTTTGTTTAGGATAATTTTGTCGCATGCATATTTAAATGTTTCCACTCCCCTGTCCTTCCTCTTCCTACCCTTATGCACACTTCGGCGCAAACTCCTCCTCATTTTATCTCGGTTTGTCATACTTCCAGGACGACAAACTCCCCTGACACATTACGGTTTACGCACACTTCACATTACTCCGCATTTAATAAACGTGTATATACAAAACAAATCTGCGAAACGAAGTACACAAAAAATGGGTGTTATCTTAGAGACCAGATCTTCTGAATCCATGATTTTTTACAAATTTATTCGCGTTTTTATTCAACGAATATATTCTTGTTCCAATATTCTTTAAAAAAAATCAACTGCGCTTTAACTTCGAAAAAATTGTTCGAGAATTCATACATTTCCGGTTAATCTTATCAAATCGCGTTACATTAATTAAGAACTTTTCGTCTTTCATTAAATTCGCGGACGAAAGATTGAAGTGCAGAGGTCCACGAGGAAGAAGGAGATATTAAGAGCAAGAGAGAGAGAGAGAGAGAGAGAGACAGAAAGGAAAATTTCCGATATTTTATTCAACCGGTACAATTGCATTCTATTGAGACGAATCGCCTCTTTGGGTTGTACAATCGAATGGCTGAATACCAGAGTGGCAATCAGTTCTTTGCTGTGTTTCCTACGTCTCGTTTCCGCATCTTTCAACAGCAGAGACAGTGAGAAAAAAGAAAGGGAAAGAGAGAGAGAGAGAGAGAGAGAGAGAGAGAGAGAGAGAGAGAGAGAGAGAGAGAGACAGCTCCGATATTTTGTCTTTGGCCAAAGAATTATTTATATCGCTTCCATGGATATCGATGGCCGGGGAGTCTTGTCTGTTTCAATTTTATCTCTGTCTCTCTTTTTCTTGCTTTTATTTCTTTTTCATTCTCTTTCCATCTTTCTTTTGTATCGAGGACTCTTGGTGATTTTGTCGGTACAAATTAAATCTCAATTAGTACATCTTCGATGTTCATCTTTGTGTATTTTCACGAATGAGAGGTAGGGATGGAAAGAAGATGGGAGTGAGAGAGAGAGTGAGAGAGAGAGAGAGAGAGAGAGAGAGAGAGAGAGAGAGAGAGAGAGAGAGAGAGAGAGAGAGAGAGCACGATGATATAAAGGAGCTTTGGCTTGTTGCCCGCGGGGCTGAGAAAAAGCGATGAGAGTTAGGAATGATGAAAAGTCTGGTAGTTCAAGATTGCGCCTGCTTGTTTGATACTTCATAAGGGTCGAACAAAGTTAAATTTTTTTCTGGCATAAAGAAAATTGTCAACTTTTGAGAAAATAAACTATAAGGATAGTTCTTCGGGCATTCTCGTTACATTATAATAACGGACTTTTTGAAAATTTTCCATATCAAAACGAGATATTTTGTCACGTTTTTCGGATATTCCGTGTAAACATGAAATATGTCTGAGCCGTAATGGTTGTTTCAAGTTTGAAGGGAAGCGTAGGAAGGGTTGAGATAGCTACGTAGTAACAGTCAGGACTTTAACAGTGAGTATACACACCTTTCATAATGCGAACTGTACACCGTACTTTGTGATAACCTCGAGACGTTATCTCTTCCGTGTTCCTTTCCCTTCTCTCTCTCTCTCTCACTCTCTCTCTCTCTCTCTCTCTCTCTCTCTCTCTCTCTCTCTCTCTCTCTCTCTCTCTCTCCCTCTGTCACTCTCTTTCTCTAACTTTGTGTTGCGCTATCCAGCAGCTTTTGACGATGCTGGATGTCCTCCGGACGTTCTTTCTTCTCCTTCATATTCTTCGTCTCATACTTTTTATAATTAAGAAGACCGTTCATTTTCTCCTTGTCGGCCCGGTGCTCTTTCATTTTTCAAGCTTCGCTTGGCTCTCGGGCCACCAACTACCACCCTCAACCGAGAGGAAACCCCTATCTTCAACCTCTCCCCCTTCGCCCTTCTCGTTTTTTCTTGGCCACTATTCGCACAACGCTAACGGAGTAAACTTCTCGGACGTGCCGAGTGATTCATGGACTCTCGCGTTTGCCTCTCTGTAAAGTAAAGAAAAGAAGGCGAAACCGGGGTACGCAGCATCGTGGAAAATACGAAAGCAGATTTCCGTTTCGACTATACACTTCCATTTATATATAAACATAGTTATGTACCTATATTTACTATATATACTTAGAAAAAATAGTGTTTGTATACAGAAGGAAGTAGTAAGAGCACGAGCAACATCAGCCAGAAGACGTTGCGTCGAGTAATTGAAATTTTTTTACTACAACTCGTATTTTTGCCGCTCCCCTTCCACTCTTCTCAGGTTTCTTCACTATTTTCTTCCCTTACTCGCTCCAATGCTTTTCTCATGCTTCTCAAACGAGCGCATCGTGTTAGTTAAATATATACACATACACATATAAATATGCATCTACAAGGTGGTCAAGAAGTCTAGGACAACCTGATTATTATCAAAAATACGCGTCGTACAAAAACATGTTTGGAATACAAGTTTTATGTTTTAAAAAAATCTATCTCATAGTCCGAAATTTAGCCTCCGCTTGTATCGCCCTCTGGAGGGAAGGTCGGCCACATTAAAATTTCAAATGGGAACCCCCTTTTTTATTGCATATTCTGATTCTAAAAGTCGAAGAAAGAAATTTTTGTTCCAAACCTTTTATTTGAATTGTGCTTTATAGGGGGGAACTGAGGAAACGTCGAAATTTCAAATAGGATCCTCTATTTTTTATTGCATATTCCATTTTGACATTTGAAAACAAGCAACTTTTGTCTCAAACGTTTTTTTTCGAAACATATATTTTCTGGAACCTTTCATACCATTGCCACCCCGATCGTGAGTGGCGAGAAGACTACCATGCAGATCAAGCGCTGGTGAGAGTCAGTGGTTTCACTTTTTATAGCTTCTTTATGTTGCATTATTCACTTATGAGGAAGCTTCTACCCATGACTTCAAACTTTTACATCTCCGGAAAAAAACATGATTCTAATGAACTGTATCAGATAAATTTTCCTGTTTTGACATTTAGGATTACAATATGCAATAAAAAATGGGGTTCCCATGCGAAATTTTAAAGTTGCCCTCTTCTCCCCAAGGGGGTGGTGGGGGAAGAATTTTCCGCCTCTGAATAGATTTTTTAGAACCTTTAAACTTGCATTGCAAACGTTTATTTCTCCAACCCGTTATTTTTGAAATAACAGGTGATCTCGAACTTCTTGAACACCCTGTACATAGATATAAGGAAGGAAAGCGAGATTTAAAGTTACTACGTTTCTCGGTCCAGTCGGTTTTTCACCGGATTCTCGCCACGAGAAAGAGAGAAAGATCCTTTACCGCTCTTCCGACGTTTTCATCTATTACTCCGAGGGATTAGTCCAAAGTAAATTGATATATTACGTGTTTGTTTGTGTGCTTTTCTGTTTAGAGTCTGTATGTGTATTCTGCACGTATTCGGAAGAACTCTTGACTCTTTCAGAGATTGCTCTTTCCGTGTAATTCGCGAGATTGCAAATATGATTTTTTTCGGAGATATATTTTCTTAAGTACACTTTAATTATACTTAGTTCAGCGGAAAATTCAGAACTCTGTCGATATTAAGAAATTTGATTTATTTTACATAAATATAAATAAATGAAAATACCTATTATAAAAATGACGATCAATAAATATTCGACTTATTAAATCCGGCAAAAACTCAGAGTAGAAATTTCAGTATATTTTCTTAAAAAAATAATAAAAAAAAACTTTCGTTAGCTTTTTATTTATATCTATTTTTGGTATTTCATCACGACATCTATCGCATGAACAAGTCATTGATACTTCGATATATTTCTGTCTCTCATTCCCGCAAAAGTAAGATCCGGAATATCCTTGAGAGTTGGCAAAGACAACAGGATCGCGAAGGGACAAACTCTCGAGAGATACAAGCACGAGAGTTCGCTGGGATGGATGTAAGTAAGAGCATTGTTTGCTATCGTTGATATATCGAGGACTTTTCACATGAGGACACCGGTGTGCATACTTGGAACTTTGAGTGGGTCATAACGACTACTCCTTTCTCCATTGCGCCCTTATTCTTCTATCTCCCCAATAACCTGTATCAATATATGGTTTGAATTTTGAATTTCTTAATAAAAAAAATGTACCTCTCCGATTTTTTTTATTGATCGAATCTTTTTTGTCCGAGAATTCAAACTTTACCATTAAAAAATCAATAAATCTTGCATTGTTTTTACTTTGACGAAAATATAATTTATAAAAGTAGAGAGGAAGAAAAATGCGCAAGTGGTGCACAGTAGGGTGTAACGTTATCTCACTTTCCTCAAGCCGCCTCATATTCTATACCTTCCAGCCCGTAGATTCAGCTTTATATATATATGTATAAGGGCATCCGGGAGTGCTTTCTCAGTTTCCGGTTTATGCCCACTATTCGAGATTCCTCGATCGTCAGTATTCTCACGTAGTATCTCGATGTCCGCCGAGCGTGCTGCATCTCACAGCTCTTCCACTTTCCTTCTCCTCCTCCTATACTCGTCTCTCCTACACTTTCCCAATTTTCTTCCTATCCCTTTTTAGACGATATATCCTCTTTTGACTCTTTTGCTCTTCTCTTTCCCTTTCCCTGACTCCCCTTTCTCCCGATATTCCGAAGGGATGAGTTTGCTATTGATTAAAACGAAAATGAAGGTTTGACAAATTTGGCCCATGTCACGATTTGGTAGTAAGCTCACGTGCGATTTATCATCTGTCCATATGAGCTAGGTATATGTACAGACTGTGTCAAAAGTAATCTCTCCAACTCTCAGAATGCGTCCATCTTGAAATTCTAAAGAGGAAAGTCCTGAGGCATGTATTTCTTCGATGCACCGTTGCGGAGATATTAGCCAATTATAGGGATAGCCAATCTGCTGCATTGTGGAGAGACGTGTGAACTGGAAAAAACTTGGTTCGCCCATCCCAGCTGCCCTGGAGTGGTCAACAGTAAATAATTAATATTTCATTACAGGTGCATCATAAAAAAAAAAGGTTGAGCACTCTTCCTTTTGGAATGTTATAATATCAACCTCTCCAAATCTGAAACGTAAATTTTAGAATTATTTTTTCGCAACATTCTATCTTTTAACCTTTTGTTCTTGTAAGCTGTCGATTTCTGCGATTGCACTTGAATAGCTTTAGAGTTGAAATACTATCTCGATGCATCGAGTGTCGGATTAAGTGCAGAAACGGAAAGAGGACACTCGCGTCCATCAAATCGGTTCAACTTTCGAGAATTCTATCAAGTTTTCTCCTAAAACACGAGTCTCCTGCAAAAGCTGATCCTTCCAAAGTACCTTTTTCAAACCGATTATTCTTTATTTCGATTTGACGCATTAGTAACTGTTAGGTACAATGAAAAATTGAATTATGAACGGTCAAAACATAAGAAATTATTCCAGCACCTTAATCCTATAGTCATTTATTTGTATTTAATTTAAAAAAAGAGGAGGATATAAAGAGAAAAGGATGTAGGAAGGCAGGTTCGTATATAGATCGATGGAACTTTAACGGTTCGAGCTTTTTTTTGTCTCTGACTATCACCATTCCAAATATAGATCATACAAGAGCCTTCCACTTGGCGATCGCAATC
Organism: Rhimphoctona megacephalus; assembly: GCA_963989365.1. Taxonomy (NCBI): domain Eukaryota; kingdom Metazoa; phylum Arthropoda; class Insecta; order Hymenoptera; family Ichneumonidae; genus Rhimphoctona; species Rhimphoctona megacephalus. Next base: position 24,124,873 of record OZ022416.1, on the reverse strand, counting down.
GTTCTTTCGTTCTATTTAAGTTATCTCTTGACGAGCTCCAGAATCGATTTCTCAAGCACGCAATAAGATATCGCAGCAAACAGCAGTACAAGGACGAGAAAGAGAGGAAGAAAAATGTTAGATGTTTCAGTAATTGCGCTTTTCTCTCTTTGCCATCTCCATTTCCCTTTGGCCGATCTATATATTCCGATGTCTCCGTAAAGGGGGAAGGTGTTTCTGAGCTTTCGTTTTAGTCCTCGCAATTCTTTTGGCAATTTGCTTCGCGTTTGAATCGATCCGCGAGACAAAAGAAAGAAACAAGGAAAGAGGGAGCGAAAGAGAGAGAAAGGGAAAAATATCAGGATCAGGGACGATTTTCTTAGCTTACAGATAGGTCGGAGATGGGACGCTACTATAAGTCACTCACAGGACTATTCGGGGTGAAAAAGAAGGGAAAAAAGAAAAAAACCAGAATAAAGAAGTAGGAGAAGAAGAAGAAATAGCGATGAAACGAAAACAGGATAAAGTGTGCCTCGGAATGTCGGGACAATAAAGTTTGATCGGGTTTGGGCGTACTGAAGTATCAACACAGAATGATATAGTCTAAGAGGAGAAAGAAATAGAGAAAAAAAAGTAGCAAGACGGAGAGAGGAAGAGAGAGAGAGAGAGAGAGTGAGAGAGAGAGAGAGAGAGAGAGAGAGAGAGAGAGAGAGAGAGAGAGAGAGAGAGAGAGAGAGGATACCCGTATGTTCAAGTGGTTTTATATTCAGTTTTATTTTGCAATTTCTTCCCGTTGACGATGAAGAGAAAGAATGAGGGAGGTTGAGTGGGAGAGGAAGAGTAGATCATAAACTTTCGTAGATATGAGATGAGTGGCATACTGTATATAATAATAATAATAATAATAATAATAATAATAATAATAATAATAATAATATATTGTATTTCAAGAATAGTGTTGGTATACGGAATCCTCAACTGTGAAGAAGCTCTTGAATCCTTTTTTTGTCCAATCCTCTTTTCTTTTCCACACCTTTCGACAACTAGCTATAAAATTTAGGTCAATACGTTATTTCTGAAAAGTTTTATGTATTCGGAGATGGAAATGGCGAGCATGGGGATGAGAAAGGTGGTTTAAAGGATATTGGAAACGAGAAGTGCTTGGGGGGAGAAAGAGGAAAAGTATGATGAATATGACGATGCAAGTAGAGACTCGTTGACAGATCTCAATATACTCTGACGTATACATATAACCTTTAAAACGAATTTTGAAAAAGTTTGAAGATAATCTATATAGTCTGGTTTTTTATATTTTTGAAGGGACTTCAAAAAAGGGGGAGGTTCTCAATTCGACCTGTTTTTTTTTTATGTATGTTGACGCATAACTTTCTATCTCTAATTTCACCAATTTGGAGAAATTAGTGATTTTGGTTCACCAATTTGAATGAATCTTTTTTTGTTTGATAGAAGAAGCTCCCGAAATGATCCTATATTAATATCGTCACAATCTAATGACGATTTCAATACTTTTATAAGTGGATTATGTTTGGTTAGGTTTCTATTTTTTTTTTGATGCAAAACTTAAAATTTTTTTTTTGTTTGGGTTGGTAACCAATCGAAATGATTATTTCCTTGGCCCAGGGTCCTTCCCTTTTAGGCTCCCCGCCCATTCGGACTGTTCCTCTGCCCTTCCACCTATTCCTTCGTATATACTGTTATAGCCGACTTATTCCCGCACTCTATCGCATTTACCATGGGCGAAAGGAAACTATAGAAAACCTTGCCAATATAGCAGCCGATTCCTGACTAATTTACTCAGGTGGCAATGCGAGCACGCTCAAGCACGACCATCAGAGGCGTTCAGACAGGCATCTTCTCAGCTGTGATGCAATGAGCCAGTCAGTGCACCGCTAGAGGGCCACCATCTGCACGATAAGAACTGTTCATGGTAGACCACCAAAGCTGTACACCGTCCGCTCATGCATTATAGTAACATATTTTGGACACGGATTTACGAAGGTGGGGTCCGAAACACCCGGGATTGCAGTAAAAACACTTGAAAAAATTTTCAAATTTTCATTGGTGTTTGGCCGGGGTTCGAACTCGGACTCGCGACGTAGAACCCTGAGCTCTTGCCCGCTAGACCAACCGCTCTCCCAATAATGCAAAACTGTGATATATTATTAAACAAATCATTTCGTATATTAAATAGTATATTTTAAAGAGTATTGGATTTTTTAAATTCATACAATTTTTTATTTCGTTAATCCTTTTAATGTTCCTTATGAATAAATGGTTATGAATTGGTTTTTCAAAAAATAAAATAACTTCTTCTAACTTCTAATAAAATAATTTCTAATAACTTCTAATATTCGTTAGGAAATACATACGAAATTTGAATTAATTCGAATATAAACATCATTTCATTCCAAACGTATAAACTAGAATGTACGCTGGTCATTTTATAACTTAACGTACGACTTACGACTAATGTAAGAAACTTGAATTTACCCCTGCACAAATTTGATACGCCCTTTTGGTTCTTCGCCATAAAAATATTGCTCGGGTCGTCGATGTGAGTCATACGTTCTCAAGCACATACTAATAAAACGGCATTTTTTCCCAGCCAAGATGATGGACCATTCGCTTTTCCCCCCCGTACCCTGTCTCTCAAAGTATCTCGAAATATGAGAGAATTTTTTGAATCCCCTCGAGTCATCCGAATAATTCTTTCACGCTCACATGAAAGATGACGGAAACGTATTTCGAATAGGAGTGGAAAATCGAATGTATTTCTCATTGCATATGACGCTGCAGCATCGAAGCACGAAAAAGAGAGAAAAAGAGAGGGCGAAGAAAATGGAAAGAGAATCTTGTGGTAAGTCGCGAATACTTCTCAAAGATTCACGCACTATTCCAACTACCGTATGAACCGTTTCATGCAAACTCAGCTTCGGAACATAATCCTTCTTTCATAGCAGTTAGATTATTAGCAATTTTTGCAATATGTACCAAATTTTTAGGTTCAATATATGTATGCCAAATACATATGTTAGGTACGGTAGTTGGTTTAAATTTATTGATTCAATTTTGCAACAACCTTCTCTTACCCCGTCTCCGGCGGGCCTCCTCTTCAATTTCTCGTTCAATTATCACTGAATTGGGAGCGCTTAATTCAACGCGAAATAGACTATGGATGTTTCATGTATGTAGTCAAACAGAAACGGAGGGACCAAGGAGGAGGAAGATTTATAAGACGAATAAGACGAAGATGGAGGATGACAAGGTAGGATTCCTGAAAGGCAAATATCTCGCGACGCCCGCGGCTCTCGGAGATTCTGATGTTCGAGGAAGAAGACGATAGAGAGGGGGAAATGAAGAACGAAAGAGAGAGGGGGGGGGGGGAAAGATGGAGAACAAGATAAGGAGAAGACGTGAGAGAATCGCTTCGGTTTGTTGGCGAGGTTGCTGATGGTCTCGGTCGGCTATACCAGAAGCAGAGTGAGAAAGAGAGAGCGAGCGAAAGGGAGAAGGAAAATTGAAGGAACGGTACGTGCCGCTGAGGGTAGTGGTAAAGGGGTTAAAGTGTGGAATGTGGATCGATGTAGTTGCGGTGTTGGCAGAGCGAGAGAGGTTGAAAGGAGGGAGTTGCAAGGAAGAGCACGTTAGGGTAGCGGTCAAAAAGGGGGAGGGGTTGATTTGGACCACCAACCGCAAGGTCCGCCATCCCAGACATCCTCTTTCTTCTTTTCACGTATATTCTCATTCCCGCTCACGATTTTCACTCTTTCTTCTTTTTCTCCTCCCAAGTTTCGAGGGACAATGACCCTTAAAAAGATCTCAAAAGACACACAACCCCATAATCGTTCGTAAGACAAGGGTAGATGAAAAAAATGAGGATGGATGATAATGGATCGTAAACGACGAGGAAACCTGAAAATCATGCTCTTCCCTCGTTATCACAGGAACAAAACATCTCTTAAATGCGTCTCGGAGCTATAGATAACTATATAGAATATCTTCTCAGAGGAACCTTATATATGGTATTGCGGAGACACAACGACACTTTAACTTTCCAGACACATTTTGATTAGCACGTTAATACTTGCTAAATTTTGAGGCGAATAGCTGAAGGCTTGCCCTAATGACTCTCACGATATGACGGCCTTTTCAACCCTTACACTCTATACCCTTCTATTCTACCATCAACCCTTTCGACCCTCTTGACACAGGTTATAATGTTTCATACAATATTCTTCGAGTCACACGATCTCATAACTTTCCTCTATCTACCTTAAGATATCTGTTTATGAGGATCGAAATTGTGCTATATTTACGAGGAACAAAAGTGATGAAATTTGCAGATTATCAAAAAATCAATCATTTTCTAAAAAAAAAACGAACGGAGCCACGGTTGACGCCGAAAATCTCTCCTGGCTGAATTCAGCTCTCTGTACTCGAAATTTTTCGGCTTCGATGTTTTGTTGTAGTCGTTGTCGATTACAGGTGAACCTAGAACTCGTGTCGAATATCTCTCTCATTTCTCTGCTTAAACGAGAATTGTCACTCATGTACGAACTGAACAGACCACTGAAACGTTTTATACACGCAAAAACGAGATTCGACGTGTTACACGCGTCAATTAAAATGGTTGTCAAGTCCATGGAGGGTTCACCCATTCCGGTGTATAGATCGATCGTTAATCGTTAACAGTAAAACGACGCCCGATTTCACTATATAGTCGATTTCAGGAGGTATCATAATAGTAAAAAGAAAATAATGATCATGATGATGCTATCTCCCCATTATTTTAGTTATTATTTCGTTGTTTATCGAAGATTCGATAACTCCAAAAGAAATATATTGTGGCTGTAACGCAGAATCAGTGAAGCGAGAGTTTTGTGAAGATGATTGCATAGAGAGGATAATTTTGATGATGAGTTTCCTCAGCGGTAGGATGGAAAGGGTAGAGAAATTTACGAAATTCTTGTAGTGGAATTCGCGATGGTGCTTCGACGGAAGTTGGTGAAAGCTAGAGAGGTATCCGTGAATAGTAAAGAGCACGCGCGCTGAACTCAAGTGTAGGGATTAATACACTTCTACATATATACAGTGGGGTCCAAAACAAACAAAACATCTTTTTTGACTGCTTCAAAAATTCGCTGCTCCGAAAATTTAACCAATTTCAAGAAACCAAAAAAGTAGTTTTTAACAAATTTTCTTAGGGTCCGAACGGGATTTGTTGCATTTAAATGGTTAAATTACTGGTTAAATTTTCGGAGCAGTCGACAAAAGTCATCGTGTTCCACTTGTTTTGGTCATGACTGTATATATATGTAGATATCGTTGCGAAATAAAAGGATAACTTGAATGGCAGATTGAAATATTGCGGACCGTGAGCTTCTACTTATTTTTACGTGAAGGATAGGAAGTAAAGAAGGGAAGTAAGGGATGAAAAACGGCAGAGGATGAAGTTTCAGTATCAGAAAAGGTTAGCGGGCCAGATTTTAATGGTGAAAGACACAGTCACCCCAGCAGAACAGGGGATCCCTCGAGAATATAAGCATCTCGTTGAATTACAATTTAGTTTCTCTATTCCTGTTGTGATACGCCAACTTGAAAGAGCCGGAGACAGAAATGGATGGAGAAAATTGGTAGGATAGAGAGAAAGATAAGTTCATTCCAAGCCAAAGTTAAATTCTACTTCGAGCTTGTGGCCTCGTTTCCCTCTTAGAGCTGTCTCTCTCTTTCTTCCCTTCGAGTTTAGCTCGATCTCTCTGCACCCTTTGACTGCTCTTCATCATGACCCACTTCCCACGTATCTCGAGCCTTTATCACAAATTTCCCCGTTTCTCCATCCCGTTCCAACCTCTATCAATTGGCTTCAATTCTGTTATCGACGATTATTTCACGAGGGACGACGGGATATATGATTTGTCGGTGGAAACTGCGCTGCATGAGTTCAGAAAATAAATGTATATGTAGTACGTAGGAAGTTCGCTAGGTGGTATCGAGCGTAAGGCTCTCGCGCTAAAGAGACGGCGTGCCTGAAGAATTATAAGGCGTTTCGTACCAATATATAGTTTCTTTGGGACGAGCATACTTCCGCAATAAGTATGTTAAATAAACGTTATTCATTTAAATATCAAATTGTAGATTCATTAAAATAATTAATTTTGACTTCACCTCCTCAAATCACCGCTCGCCAGAATCTGCAGTTTTATTCATTTAATTTTCGGGCGTAACAAAAATCTGAATATCAGATGAATCGTTGAGTATAGAAAGTTCCGGATTGCGGGGATAGACACTATTGTTGAAATATGTGCGGGGTCGAGACGAGAATCGTTCGGGAACCAGGATTTATCCGAATTTTCTCGTTTTTCGTCCGCGTACCCGGAAATTTCGCATGCGCATATATTTTCACCTTTATCAGATTTTTTTCTTTCATTTCTTCTTCCTCACTCACAATAGAGTTTTTTTTTTCATAAACTGCATTTTTGCAGAAAAATCTTTACGTTGAATCAGAACTTCGATAATCGAAAGCTAATTTGCGAAATATTCAATTCAAATATTTAACCCTGTAAATATCACTGCGTAGTTGAAAATTTAGTTATACCACCAATAATACCCAAAATTACAACAACGCTAAACAAATATTTCCTCTTGTATGTAAATCTCCATTTCGGTGCCTTCGATTTCGCAAATTTTCTGACTCGAACCCAAATATGCTATATTGGATCGCGTAAGCGTTAGTGAGTGAAAACCAGCAATAGGAATTATTTGTATGACCAAAAAATTTTCTCGGATTTTGCAATTAGCCAAACATACATGCAGAGAGGTGGTCACGAGAGTAGATTTTATAATAAATACGGATGGAACGTGAGAAACAGAAACAGAAACCGAGAAAGAGAGAAAAAGAAAAGCCGAGTGAGAGAGTTGAAAAAGAGAAAGAAAGAGACAGAGTATGCGATCCAGGGGACCAAAGTAATCCGCATAAATTTCCATGCGTGCCCTGGTACAAACGCATACATAGTTCGGAACGAGGAAACGCAGGAGGGGGGAGGAGAGGAGCGAATTATCATTCCCGGCGGTGCGTCCAGTTTCGATAGCGAGGATTTAATTTACGGGACGTGTTTCTCGTTTCCATCTCACTCTTTCTCTGTTTTCTCACTCCCTTTTCTATCTCTGTGAGATCACACTCACATAAAGTGTATGTAAGTATATATGTATTCATATATATACATCTGTAGGAAAATTGGTGATCAGAACGCTTACAAAATCGTTGTCATTCTATAGTTGGATTCACTATTACACATATATTGTCCTGGATGTCCTGCGGATCCGATAAATTTTATCGGTGAGCAATGCTCTCTCTCTCTCTCTCTCTCTCTCTCTCTCTCCCAATCTCTCCATTTGTGTTACGCGTCCATGTATACAAAATCGTACAATTCGCAATTTCTCTGGTTGTGTGTACGGCAGCTTTCGGTTTGCAAAATTCAAAATATGATAATTCATAAATCACACACATATATTTTTATGTATATTTAATAATCATGAGTATTTATGTAAAACAAATACGTAAATTTGTATATATTAGGTATATCTATTTCTATACACAATTGCTCGATTTATGGATGAAATAGAATCACAAACAATTTCGATACAACGGAATAAGTCGAAAACCCTAGAATTTACGAGGAAATGACAAATTTGCATTTCCATTACTTTGTCGATTTTCTAGCTGGATTATTCGATACCAAAGGAGGTTTTCTATAGTGCTTTCATAGAAGTACCATAGAAAACGCGTGCTTTTTAGGGGTTAGACCCCTCATTAGGCCCCTAGGCCTCATCATTATTTGCTGGCTAAATTAGCGAAGAATTTGTTGCACGAGGATAATTTCGTGATGCCAAAAGTTCATCGCGAATACAGTACATTTTGTCGGAAAAGGAAAGCTTCGATGAACGTTAACGTATTGTGATTTTCCTGCGAAAAAGAGAAGAAGAAAAAGAAAGAAAAAGGATCGGAAAGGAAAGGGACAGGTAAAGTAGCGAACCGCGACGGGGTGATTAAAACGTTTCACGACCAATTAGTCGGTCGAGGATTCGCGCTGTAGAAAACTCTGTGAGGTGCGGGAGACATTGCTGCAAAAAGCGAAAAGAGCAAAGAGCTTCATGGTAGTAAACGGTAGAAAGAGAGAAAAAGAGAGAGCGAATTTCGATTGCCGAATGTCGCGTGTTCCGGGGCCACTTTGGCCCGATTGGCAACGCGCCACGTGGACTAAACGCGCTTCTCGACGTCCTAGAATGCGTACTTTTTTCAAATTTCTTTTCCTACTTTTTCAAATTTATTTATGTATTTTTTTTCGTTAGATCGTTTTTTTTTCATGCAATTTACGAGAGAATTTTGTGCGTCTATCGTACCAATTATGAGCTCCATTTTTGGTAAATCTCCCCAAAAATAAAAATGTTCCTGCGCGCTTTGTTTGAATTAAAAGAGGTAAAAATAACAAGAGAAGAACAAAAGAGAAAATTGAGAAATTTTTTGCGCACGAAAAGTAGAGCAATTTACGAGCTCGAGGGATGAACTGAAATTGCTTTATTGTTTGAGCAAAGGGACGTGCCCATAGATAGAACGATAAACTTATGCATATATATATATATATATAGTGTGGAAAAATATAGGGAATCTCAAGGTGACGTATTAACGTTCAAATATTGATATTATCGCTCAGTTTTATTCGTCAATCTTGCTGATCTAATAACTCACCTCGCAAATATCTGGTTCGTTCTTTCGTTCTTCCTCTCTTATCTTGAGTTAACGTTTTATATACATACGTAATGAAAAAAACACCGTAAACATTTGTAAACAATAGTTTCTTTTGGCTTCTGGGAAAAGAATTTTCTTTTCTTCTGCTGACTATCTTTCGAAGCTAAATCTTTTTTTCTCTTGATTTTTCTTGGCGATTAGTTCGTTCAATTTTTTTCCTTCTGTCTCTACGGGTTTTCCGGTTTTTCTATTTCGTCAATTTTCAATCTGGGTGTAAAAAAATTTTGGAATTACCCAGTTTTTATTTTAGGGGAAGGTTTCGTATTTTAAAAATGTTTAATTTTTCTCTCTGTTTTTGACTTATTTGCGTATTTTTTCGTTCATTTCTTTTGTCGACTAGATGTATGCAGGACGTAGGTACATATTTGTACTATATTACATACGAAATGGGGTTATAGGTAGTCGAGGCTCGAGGGGTTGTTCTCGTGGGTGTTCCGCGAGAGAGTCGAGGTTGTTTGCATTTATGTCAAAGGTGTATAGTCAAGCATTGTACTCACTAGGAAAAAAAGTAAAAAAATGGAATACTAGTATACATCGCATAGGTAGAGTATAAGTGAGTATGCTTATTCCCTCGTCTTGGTACGTGTGTATGGCAATAGGCAACAAAAGTTTCTCTCTCTCTGTTGGCAATGCATAAAACATGAAGTTTCCTCCACCCTCCTCCAAAATTTGCTCCAGTAACGCCACGGAAAGAAGCTCGCTCGCGAGTTCCTGCTCCTGTTCTTCTCATGAATATGTCACCGAAGCATCCCTCTGATATATATGCACGTATATACAGTGTGTCTCATAATGTGACATCCAAATTTACAAGGTACGTGAATCTTGAAATTATCGAGAAAAAATTCTTTAGTAATTTTTTGCGTCGACATACCGTTGCAGAGCTCGCCCCTCCCACTTCCTATCGGGACGCCTGATTGGTCTTCTCAATTCATTTTATCAACGGTGCATCGAAGGAAAAAATGGCTAAAGGCTTTTATCTGCACCGTTGTACGATCTAAATGTATTTCTTAGTTTGATGATAATTCTTAAAACACCCTGTACATACCGAAAAGAATAATCCTCGCAGGTATGGAAAACTCCGTGGTACCTTTATCGTGCACACGTCTCCCTTTCTTTCCAGGATCGTTGCTGTAGCTTTACTCCTTTTTTCCTCTCTTTTTCCTTGTTCGCCATCGTTCCATCCTGTCTCTTTTGATCCCGCCCCGTATAACACATGTACTCTCGAAGAATAGCGATTTTAAAGGAACAAGGAGGAAGTTATGTGAGCCTCCCGATGTTTACCGGGGTACGAGAAATATTTTCAGGTTGAAATCTAACAACCTGGATCTTACCACTTTCTCAGCTCTTTAGATATAATGTACAAACCGCCCCCGCACGTATTCTGCGGCAAACCCACCCCTAAAAAAATAGCACAATGACGTGTGTCTGTTCGGACATGACTTTATCTACTTCACTTACGCGAGATGGGATTAAGGCTAGCAAAAGGTAGGATACATTTTTGAGAAATATAAACAGCGTTGGGAAGAGGAAAAAAAGATAGTGATACCGGTCTAACCTTTCAGCCTTCGTAGTCGATAACCAGCGATGAAAAAAGTCTTTGGATACGGTTTTTCCTTCCTAAATCGACTTCTCCGAAGTTTTGTGAGTCGACCGACCTCAGAAAAGCCAGAGGGTAAACGAGAGAGAGAGAGAGAGCGAGAGAGAGAGAGAGAGGGGGGGCAGGAGGGGGGAGAGAGCGAGAGAAAATATCGTGTCAAAGGAAGAGAGGGGTAGATCGTAACTGTTGAGGCCTTGACAGTGACGCTTATAATCAAAGTTTAAAACATAATTAAACTTAGCATTCCGCGCATTATATATACAGGAAAAACTTTCGTGGTATGACATTTGTCCTGTTCGCCCACTAACACGAAAACCATAGAGAGAAATCAAAGCAACTGAGAGGAACAGAGAGAGAGAGAAAGAAAGAGGAAAAAACGTAAGAGTCATCGAGTCTTGAATATATTTCGCTTGGATTTTCTTCTACCAGAGCATTTGGAAATCTCAGAAAGCAGAAATCGATGATGTTAAAAAAACTGCCATTGAATTAATATATTATAATTAATTTAGAATAACAAAAATAAAAGTGTAAATAGTAATTTCCATTTGAACAAAATACATTTAAAATAGTTATAATAAAATGAAAATGACAATACGAATTTCTCGGTTCATTTTTGGAAAAATTAGATTTCCTTGAATTGTACTGAAACGCTCTACGAAAATTAGCGTAATAATCAAGTAATCGATTGCAAGTCCTATGGATTGGCCCTCAATTTTACGTTTGCCTACTTCCAACCTTGCGAGCTACATGGTTTTTTGTTTCCGTTTCCTGCTCGACTGGTTGACCGTTAGTGTTGGGTGTGGTTAATTCTCATAGTAATTTCCTCGTAGTCACCGCTTTTCCTAAATACTTTAGCGAGTACAGGGATTCGTTATTCTGCCGGTAGAAAATTTGAAGGAAAACTAACGAGTAAACGAAGGTGTGCCCGTAACGAGACAAATTTGCAACTTTAACACGCGTTTCTGTAGTTTATAAAGCGAGAAAGAGAGGGATAGACATATTTATATTGAAATGGAAGTTCTCTGATGAAAACGAGCTATACGCACAACTCCGTTTCAAATCTCGTTTAATTTTATGCTTATCCGAGTATACGTTAGAAACTGGGTCGTCGTTAATTGTAAATTAGGTGAAATTCCACGTAAGTTCAATAATAATATATTGTCGAGTTGCAGGGTCAACGAAACGATTTTAATTCAAATATTATATAATAAAGTAAGGAAAAACATTTCAACGACTTCGTTATATTTATCTGAACGAGAGTGAAAGCATCGAAACGGAATTGAGTATCTGCTTTTTCGAGTGTCCATCATTCCGTCCTTCGAATAGCAGCCTCTATGTATTTTGGTCTCGAGACTTTTTCTTCAGTATGCACAGAAAGAGAGAGAGAGAGAGAGAGAGAGAGAGAGAGAGAGAGAGAGAGAGAGAGAGAGAGAGAGAGAGAGAGAGAGAGAGAGAGAGAGAGAGAGAGAGAGAGAGAGAGAGAGAGAGAGAGAGAGAGAGAGAGAGAGAGAGAGAGAGAGAGAGAGAGAGAGAGAGAGAGAGAGAGAGAGAGAGAGAGAGAGAGAGAGAGAGAGAGAGAGAGAGAGAGAGAGAGAGAGAGAGAGTGGGGGGGAGGGCGAGAGGGGGGGGGGCAAAAAAGGAGAAAAAATATTCATATGTGTATACATATATACACATAGGTTAGTGAAGCTTCATGCACCTGAATCTGCATGATAAAGAATAATAAGCAATTTGATATGCCACAAAAATTTCTTATTAGTATAGTTAACTTAGTTTTTGCATATAACATTTGAATCTACAATTCAGGTACAATTTTAATTAGTGAAAAACTATTAATTCTATAAAAATAATTAAAAATTATATGCCGATTTCTACAAAAAAATTCGGGTCGTTGTGATTAGCAATCAACGAGCAACTTGAATATTTGCGAAGATCATAAATATACTTCTACTTCAATTTCGTTCGTATCGAACCCTTTAAAATTCCTGAAGACTCGAGATCTCTCCCCATACTTTGAACGGCGAATTCAGGGGTGGGAAGGAATCTATAACGTTCAACGAAACATTTCGAGAGTTCTGGGAGTTTGGTTTCCCCAGAACACTATCAATTTAATCATCGTACGGATGTAAAGGTCTCGACGGGACTGAGAAACTATTCCATCATGAGCAGCAAGGAGAGATACTCAATGATGGTCTTGTTAGTCGGTCTGATGCGATGTTAGATTTCGAGATAGGGAGGTAGTGAGGTTATACAGCATGTGCCGACAGTTTCGTTTCAACAGTGTACGATAGTCAGGTTTCACAATTTGGAGGAGAAAAGTCCTTATTAATTTCTGCTTCCGATGCACCGTTCATGAGATACGCTTGAATTAGGGACACAACCAATCCCGTGCGTCGATAAAAAGTGGCTGCGCGGGCTTGCCCACACCGAGCTCCTTGCCGAAGCAGTGATTGGCTTTTACTAAGACTATTGATATCTCTGCGACGCTGTGTCGTAGAAGAAAATAGCTGAGGACTTTTTTTTTCAGAATCAGTTGATCTACCCTTTCCGTAAATCGTAAGCGCGACTTTTCGGACACACCATCGACTGAATGAGGGGGGGGGGGGGGGGGAGAGAGAGAGAGAGAGAGAGAGAGAGAGAGAGAGAGAGAGAGAGAGAGAGAGAGAGAGAGGTAGGAAGGAAGGACGAGGATGATAGAAGGGTGAGAGGAACCGGATAGGGTAAGGAAGTACGTGAATCGATCGTGCCAGCAATTACTCCGATTGCCGTCACCCAATAATTTCCACACGCCGGAGAGCGTTCCCATGCTTTCTGATCCCTGACCTCTGTGAACGAGAAACTACTAGTGAGGTATACAGATCGAAAGCAAGAGAGAGCGAGAGAGACAGAGAAAGGGAGCTAGAAGGGAAGTACAGTTCGGTGGTGTAGATCAGGAGGGAAGCTCATTCAGTGCAGGACAGCGGTAACATTCTAGCAGTAGCAAGCAACACCTTCGACCGTGAATTATCGCGCCCCGCTGTCCTCCACAACTACAAATCCGTTTCACATGAATTATCTTCCCAAAAGCTACGAAAGGCCACTTTCCATTGTCCAAAAGTGCCGAATATATCAAACGGAAATGCTGAGATCCAGGTACTTTGCCCCAATATAATGGCAGCCTTAAGGATCGCTAAATTGATATTGGCCCATTTAAGGATTCAACGGAGCCCATGGGGAGGCTGGGAAGGGAATTTCCATGTTGGACTCCCGACCCACAATTTTTTTTTACAAAACACGTTTTAGTTGCTGAAAAAAGATTGAAAAAATCTTCCAGACTTTCTTAAGTGTCCTTTAATTTCTACTTCCAAGTTCCTCGAAAGATTGGTAGAACGTTGAAATTTTTTCCTCGGATTTTTTCTTAAACTTCCACATCGAGAAATCATGAGAGAAGGGGTCGGAGAGGGTGGTATGGCACGGAAAAGTGGTCCAAGGATTCTGTTTATCATCTGAGATATTATTCGCGGAATTGGGAGAAAAAGAAAGAAAGAAAGTGAGAGGGAAAGAGAAAGACGATGACGACGACGACGACGACGGGGAAGTTTTATATGCGAGGAAGTTCCGGAGCGTTGGCCATCGAGCTTGTAGAGGATGAAGCGGGTGAAAAGGGGGTTAGGGGATATTGAGATGCTGCTCAGTAGCTGTGCCGGGGGGCTCAACAGGGTTGGATAAACGGGGTTGAAGGAGAACGCGAACGAGCAAGACGATCGAGCTGATCGGAAGCGATTGGTAATCATGTGGCTCGGCAACCCCTCGTATCACGCCAATAATCTCTCTCTCACACCCTCCATAGCCCACCTCTCGATCTCCCTATCTCTCTCTCTCATTTACTCTTGGTCCATCCATCCGTTCCCTTTATCCTTCTCAACCCTTCCCCTCCAAATACGGAATCCTCGTATTTCATGCTAGCTTGACCATCGACCAACCTCGATTCACTCCCTCTCCACCGTTCCCTACCCCTCGCGGTATTAAATTCAACCCCCTTCTGGCTTGCTACATCGCTACACTTCCAATTTCACTCGATTTCGACAATTTCCAAAATTCTTTCCCAAGATATCATGTAAAATTAAGAAACGCAGCTTTGCTATCTTACTGATTTTGATTACATTGTCGTTGAATGTCATTTAATATATGGGAAAATAGAAATATAAGAGTGTATAAAATTGAATATAAACATCAAAATTATAAGTGGTAAGAACATTCTAATTTTTCTTTTCACTATCAACAACGCGGGCGCTACGCGCCCGCTTGATTTGGTCGTTCTTCATTAATCTTTTAGAATAGCATGTTTTATTTATTATTTGTCATTGTGTCAGTAAAAAATGCTCACTACTTTGCTCGTGAACTCTGCTTTAAACTTTTTTTTTTATTAAGGTAGGGAATTTCTTTTTTATTTAAAAAGAAGTTTCATTAATTTTTTTTATAGATATAACATTATTACGTAATTCATTCAACTAATTAGATAAAAAATTCTTGAATTCATTGAGTCTTGACCTTCTGAAAAAAATAAAAATTCAATTATAATCGATGGTTATAATTCGGTATGAGGAGATATATTTTCAAATATTTGCAGACCTTTTTATTTTTGCGATCTTTACTTTCCTCTTCGAAAAAATTCTGTGACCGCTTCAGTGATGTCATTCGAAAACCGTTTCGTAATTCGAAATCGCACATGATTTTAGAGTCTATTATATTGATCTTGTAGCATATCTGTTGCCTGAAGGTACTGTGAACCAACTGAAAATACGAAAATATATATGCCGTCTTTGAAAATTCACAATCATTTAATTTCAGTACCAATAATTTTCAAAAGTCATCAAACTATTTTTTAAATAAAATAAATATTTCCCAAAAAATAATCAAACAATTTTCTTTTTCATTTCGTGAAATGAGCCTGGTGATTTTTCTATTGAAATACGAAATGATTTTTATTTAAATCATTTTTAAATTTTCAAAAGTCATCAAACTATTTTTTAAACAAAATAAATATTTCCCAAAAAATAATCAAACAATTTTCTTTTTCATTTCGTGAAATGAGCCTGGTGATTTTTCTATTGAAATTCGAAATGATTTTTATTTAAATCATTTTTAAATTTAGAATAAATAGACATACTTACATTTATCCTTTCTTATTTCGCCCTTCACTTCGCTGTGCGCTACTGCGGTTAGCTTGTCACAAGCAGTATATTGGCCAATACGAATGCGTATCTTATAGTATCTATCCCTCAACGGCTGGAACAAAAATACAATATTTATTTATATTATATTTTAGTATTGTATATACATAAAAAGAAAAGCCCGAAAACTGTCATATTCGAGTATATAAGAGTGAGGCAGGGCTCGCGCTGGCTTTTTTTTTAATACTTGGCGTCGAACCGCTACCGCAGTTCTTGAGCTCTTCAATGACCGCGGCTTTAGATATATTTTTAACCCTCCAACGCTAACGATGGGTCATTCGTGTCCGGGCAAAAATTTTCTGTTACATTTTCTGGTAACCCTTGCAGGTAAAAAATTGGAACCGGGGGGGGGGGGGGGGGATATTTAGGGAGGGAGCAACCCACGGGCCAAGTCCCGGAATTTTCTCTCATTCTGTTTGTGACCAACGAGCTGGTGAAGTCGACGGAGGACACGAACGACCCATCGTTAGCTTCAACGTAAGTAAAAATGACTTTTTTCTGTGTTTTCGTGAAAAATACGTTCATTTAATCAGACAAAGTGTATCTAAATTGGTCTCGGATTTTTTTTTTTTATTGCAAAATGGCGACACGAAACCCCAGCGAGGTTATGTATGCGCTTCGGCGTCGAAAAAGTGTCGACTATTTCGATGGAGAAGCCTCAGAAGAGGAAGATAGTATCGAGGATGAAGAAGTCGTGAGTACAGATCAAGAATGCGACAATTATGAAAGTAATAGCGAAGATTCGCATTCTGAATCGGAAACGGAGCAGCGAGCTGAAGAACCGGGCGAAACACAGGCAATGAGAGTTTATATTCGTAGAAAAAGTGGCTATAAGTGGTCGAAAAATGTACCGGAAAATCGAGGAAGAAGGTTTACACCACTGGTAGTTGATTTTCCCACTCCAACTGCGAACGCCATGACCATTCGGAGCACGATCGACGCCTGGAGTTTATTATTCACGGACGAAATAGTCAGCATCATCGTTACTCACACCAACGAAGAAATACGAAATTACCTGAGTACGAGGGACGAAGACGAGGATATTGCGACCTACCGGGAAACGGATATAATAGAAGTGAAAGCATTTATTGGACTATTGTATTTTGCGGGCTTACAACACCAAGCCAAAATGTCTCTCTTTGAGATGTGGTCGTCGGAATTCGGTATCTCATTTTTCGCATCCGTCATGAGTCGCGAGCGTTTCAAATTCATTGCCTGCGTTCTATGCTTTGACGATAAGCAAACTAGAGCCGACATCGCGGAAAGACTCTCTATTCGGAGTGAGCAACGGAAACGTCGCGATTCGGGGACGGAACAAGTCCTGTATGGAAAATTTGACCGAGTACGTAGTCCTTCGCCGGGCTATCGTAGACCTTGGCCCGATCGCCCGCAAGGATATCGTTTTCCTAGTCCAAATCGGTACCCAGATACGTGTAATCCTCCAGGGATTCTCAAACCCCCGGGATTTGCCGATAGAAAGGTCGATTACCCAGGTCACGGAGTTACCGAAGGAAATTGTGGGCGGAAAGATTACTGCCTTCACAGGTGCACTTATTGTGCATGTTGCTCATTATGGCGTGAAGGAGCAACGACCCCCACAAAATCTTACACCCATTTAAACTATCCGGAGGCTCACCTCGACTGACCGACGGCGAGCCAATCGAGCCGACCGGATCAGTCAATTCCACCCAGCCAAACGGGTCGGAATTCCCCCCTATGTCCGGCGATACCCCAAGAACGCCGACCGTCAGTGCAGTTCCTGGAGAAGAACGCCTCGTCCCCTGGAACAAAGACAGACGAAGACCCAGTAGTCGAGATGACTGTCCCGGAACTTCGTAAACGGAAAGAACACTTCTTTCTCGATACAGGTTCCTCCGCTAGTCTGATTAAGCTGAGCGCTCTCAACGAAGATCTTTTAGTCGATACCGACGATATTATTTGGGTAACGGGCCTAGGAGAAACGGAGATTCACACGTTAGGCGCCGTTTACCTCTATTTTTCCGACACTCCCACGAAATTCTATGTTATACGGAATTTACCGTTGAGAAGTGACGCGTTAATTGGGAAACCTTACTTTTACAAAGAAGGGGCGGAGATATGATCACATGGCTCTTGTTACGCGTAACGATCCAATCCACCCCAAACCATTTGTAAAAGACTTTTTGAAATTGGGGAAAACCCGGGAAGCACCAGACGAAAATTTTCTTGCCAAATCAACATCTGGTAAACGTAAATTCAAGTTGCGCGCCCGGATGCGCGTATTTGGTCAGGCGCTTCTCCGACGGGGAAAAGGAAAACCATTTCTAGATCTCGTCCGGCTTTGACTCGGAGAATTCTCTCAGTGGTGGATCCGAACACGATAGCGGCACGGACGCGATCAAGGCTGCGCACGGCACCTGCCGCCCCCTCAGTCCCGGAGAGTCCGGCAGAGTCGAGCAGCGAGGTTTCAGATCCTCCGATCCAACGGCTTTATCGAAGCATGTTACCTGCTCCCCTCTTACCCTCGAAACGGCCAACAAAGACGCGTGCGAAACCAGCTGAAGATGTGAGCTCATCGGTGACCGAGGTCACCGGGCCAGCATCTTCATCTCACCCACCTGGAATTGCCGTAACACTGAATCCTCCGGAGGATGACTTGGAAAATGAAGTGTTCGAGAACGTCGAATTGGTCGTTCGTATTTATCAATAGATTCGACAATCTATTGATAAATACGTCAAAACCTTGAATCTACTGGAAAAACGTTATGAACGCGACTCCAGTAATGTCAGAGGTGAAGAAAGGTTTGAATGGTCTGACTTCGTATCGGAAGGAGATGAAGTCGACCCCGAAGCCCAATATATTCTTGAGGCCTTAGACCCTTTGAATAAAACAAGTTGCGATGATGATTTAGTCCGGCGTCTGCAAAAATTAGCTGAACACGAAAGCACGTCACGGAGGCAGAACGCCTTCGACGAGTGAGTCTGAAGGGAAGTAAGAAGAATGGACAAAGAGTCATTCTGGACGGAACAGAGGCCGATGACGAATCAGATCACGTCAAAGATAGGCCGCCTGAGGTGGCCAATCCCGGAAGTGGTTCCGCCGATGCGGTCATCTCAGAAAACAAACGACGCACGGTAAGGTGGTCTATTCCACCGAAGCAAAACGATCCTGCCGCTCGATCGACTCCGTTTCCTTATCGAAAAGCTATACCGCGTGTAGCTGAAATGGAGATAGCGAACCCGCGTAACAGGATAACCAGCGTCAATTTAGGCTGTCCGGACGATCTTGTAATTATTCCTCCTACGTCGGATTCTGATTCGTCGGATGGCGAAAACGAGTCCGATAGGAATAAAAACATGAAACCATAAGAATCTCGTCTGATTGTAGGCACTCGAGAGTGTCTAACGTATAAGACAGATAATATTGTGCATTTCGTTTCCGCAGACGGAGAATTGTCTACTATGATTAGTAAACTTTTGTCCGATCTATGGAAGATTGACGCTGACGCAATTAAACGCCAAAATTTGCGAATTGGCCAAATTGCGATCACGCCAGCTGGCGAAAATAAAGTTTTCAGCATCATAACGAAAAATCGTTATTACGATGCAGTCAAACCGGAAATATTTCAGCAAGGACTACGACATCTGAAAACAATCCTTGTTAGCTCAGGTGTAAAATCATTTCGCATCTCAAGAGCAGGCCATTCAATTCATCTTGAATTGTAACATACTCTTGATTCTGTAATTTATGCCCCCCCAATTGTCGTTCCAGTTAATCCTCCCCCACCACCCAGTGCCAAAATACCGATCCCCACAAAAATTTACAAAAACGCGTCTAAGTCGTTCATGCAAAGATGTCCGCACAAAAATCCTTTCTAAAAACCAACTCATCATACAAAGTTTTATGGGTAACTGCTCTCATTATCTTATCAAATTAAGTCAAATTGTACAGAGGTGATAATTTCATTCTCGTAAATGTCGTGAGTTCACAAAAAGTTGATAAATAAATAGAGATCTACTAAAGTTTATGTGGCCAAGTACGTGGGAATTTATTATGTTTATAAAATCTCCAATTATGTTCATATGCCATTTCTCTAATTAATGCTTTATTACAACGAATTATTATCCTATAACTTGGAACTACAAGGGTTAAAAAAAAAAAAAAATACAGAATTGCATTAGCCTGCGTGAGCTTGAACGCTGCCACACTTTCATTTGTAATATTTGTAGTATAGTTTTATTGGTAACAAATTGATAAAAGTTTACTATCGTACGTAGAGCGGATACGCACAGAGTATTTGTCCGGCCCGACAATTTTTCATAAAATTTGTCACATAAGTCAACATTAATTTACCATACATTTTGGTCTTAACTAGTCTTTTTTTACTAGTGTTTTTTTTGTAGTTGTTTTGTAGTTTTTTTGTAGTTTTTTGTAGTGTTTTGTAGTGTTTTAGTAGTAGTAAAACTAGTATTTTAGTGACCACATGTCTTTTTCAAGAAACGATTTATTGATACTTCATGATTCTTCACATCAAAGAATCATCTTCCTTATATCCAACTGTTAGTAATTCTTGTTCGAAATGTAAATCTCACCTCATGCAGTTATAATGACTGTAAAATATCCTTTGAGACTTTCCATCCCATTTTTCACTAGTGATTTTGATTTTTTTTTGTGCACATGTTTCACATCTAATGTTCAATGCATCTCCGAGTGCAGACGCTCGCGGGGACGTACGTGTGATTGAAAGTGTTGTGTCCTACTTTATAACACGGGCCTTGTTTTTCCTCGATTCTTCTTCAGGAATTCGACTGATTATTTTGGTGACCGAGTGTGAGATTCGCAAAAAAAAGAGATTGACAGAGCAAGATAGAGAGAGAAAGAGAAAGGAAAAACCAATGACATGAAAACCATGCAGCCCTTATTACTTCCGGGGGGTGCAAACAGAGTAGATGAGGGAATCCATCGCTCGTCTCATTTAAGTATACAGATCAGTCCCCCCTCTTTCCCTCTCTCTTTTTTTCAGTTTTTTTCGAACACGGAACGGTTGATCGACATAAAAAAGCGGAAAAATTCCACTCTGTCCCTCTTTGCCTCCTGCATGTTTCTCTCTCGCTTATCCTTATTTTGCTTTTTGCTTCCAGATTCTCTCTCCCCTCCCTCTCTTATTTCTTTTTTTCATTTTTCTTTAGTTTCTCTTATTTTCTCTCCTTCTTTCTCTTTGCCTCACATCCCCGGATCGCTATCGATTCAGCCGCTATTTATTGCTGGCTTTTACGTTTAGACTCGGAGATTTATCGTGAAACGGAAGTGAGTTCAGGTCTGCGGGCTTTTCTGCAGTCTCCTTCTCTTGCTCTCGCTCTCACTCTCTACGTCTCTAGCTCTTGTTCGTATTGCACATGCCGGAATATAGAAGAGGCTCCTACCCATGTATAACGCTCAAAGGCGAGCACAAATGCGGTCAGGATGAGAGAGGAAGACAGAAGAGAGAGAGAAAGAGAGAGAGAGAGAGTGAGAGAGGGGGGGGGGGGGGTAAATCGCAAAACGGTGCCTCGTTGTTTTCTCCGCACCCCTGATTCTTTGAATGGGTTCAAAGATTTTTTTCTTATACTCTCAGCTTACAATTCCAACTGAAACCTGATAACATTTTTTTCTACATATTCATACTGAAATTTTATTGAAGGACAGTACACAAAAACAAATCAAATTCCATTTCGATGATCAATGAAATTGACAACATGTTTGTTGTTGAATTTTCTTTTGAATAATTCTTGAATAATTGCCCTCTAAGATATGACGCATCGTAAAATTTCGGGATTATCGAGTTCTCAAATATCGACTTCGTAGAGGTCCCACGGGGGAAGGGGGGAGATTAATTGGAAAGTGGTGCTATTTGTCAAAAATTAAGATATTAGGACAAAAAAATAACTGTTTTTCGTTTCCTGATGAGCTTTTCAAAAAATATAAAAAATTTGAATTCTCAACCAAACTTCGACATAATATTGAAAAAGTACCTAAAGAAGTCGTTCTTTGGGGATTTCACACGAAAATTTGAAAAATGTTTAAAAAATATTAAAAATCCAATTTTTTTCTCTACTTCTTGGTCAGTTCACAAAAATGGTTACAGCAATTTTTCTGTTCAGAGTTGAGACTTCAGTTAGTGCTTATTCCTTGCGCATTCAAATCCTCTTCCAAATGATACTTGGTTTATCTACATATACTTTTTTTTCAAATTTTGAAAATGAGAACGTCGATTGTGGAACGTTTACGTAAGAAGTCTTATGTTTAAGTACAGCCTTGGCCAAAAGTATTAGGCACCCGGTAATTTTTCTGTCCAACATTTTTTTACCGAAACGTTCAGAACAAAGTTGGATGTCTCGGCAAAAAAAGTATTAAACCAATTTAACAAAGGGGGTTTTACAGCGGATAAGTCCAGCTTTATTTTAATTTTCTGTTGAAATTATACGATTTTTTGTGCCCTAATTAGGGTTGTAAATAATACATTAGTTTTTTCAATGCATTAGCATTTTATTTCCATTCCATTAACCATTACTTTGTAATTTTTAATTGAAAAAAAATCAATTAACCATTAACCATTGAATTTTTATTTTTAATAGTAGTAACCAAGAGTTACGCAGTGATACTATGCGAAGAGAAAAATATAACAAAAATTACCGTGCTCTGCACAACAAATTAGGTGCGAAAGACTTTACGGGGCTAATTAATCAAAAACCAAATTAAAGATTCTAATCAGCATCGCAATATTTGAAATAAGACTATGAATTTTTGTAATCCGGCACAGTCAAATTTCGAAAAGACTATGAATTTTTGTAAAAAGCCCATGAATTTTTGTAATACGGCACAGTACAATTTCAGAAACAGCATTGTAAAAAGTCTCATTACAAAATGAAAGTAGTAGCAGTAACGATAGCGATTAGCGTATAGTAGCGGTAGCGGTTTTAGCCTGGATGAGAATGGCCCAATCATAGTAAGCGAGGGTTATGAAGTTACTAGTAGCGGTAGCGGTTTTAACATGGGTCAAAATGTCCCAATGTCAAACCCGAGAATTATTCGATTACCAGTAGCGGTTTTGGCGCGGGTTACCGAGTGTTACTCGGTTACTACCATTGGGTCATTTTGATCCATATCAACACCGCTAGCGCTACTAGTAACTCAGCAATTCTCGGTTGCTACGAATGGGTCATTTTGACTCATATCAAAACCGCTACCGCTACCAGTAACTCGGCAACTCTCCGTTACTACCATTGGGCCATTTTTACCCAGACGAAAAGCACCGCTACTGGTAACCGAATAACGCTTGGTTACCCCCACTCGGTTACTTTGACTCAGCCCGAAACCATTACTAGTGATCGTGTTGTTACCATTTATTAATGGAAATTACTTGCTTTGGCCATTAAAATTTAATGTTTAATGGAAATTATTTTCATTACGGATTAATAAAACAATAACTAATGCATTACTTTTCATTAAAATATTTGCAGCCCTAGCCCTGATACTTTTAGCCAAAGCTGTATATCGTGTAAATATAGACCTTCGGTTCGATCACGATTTTCGAAAGTCAAATATCTCGAAAACCTTTTCTTTTCTAGTCGGAAATTCGAAAGAGGAGGTCATATCAATGGAGGTTCCCTCATAAAAGGTACTTTGTCTTAAAACAGAGAGCCAGAAAGAAAGAGGCTAAGTTTTCTTCACAAAAGCTCGATCGTGCGAGTCGACGAGTCAGATCTCTATCGCTCAAGTTTGTAAGAGCACAGTTTTGAATATCGATATGTCGAAGTGGCAGGGAAAGCAAGAAATTGTAAAGAATCGAGAAACTTGAGTTGGGCGAGAAAAATAAAAGTGGAAAAGAAAAGAAAAAAGGGAATAGAAAAAATAGCGATTGTGCCATTTTCTTAAATTCTTTTCGATTATATTGCCCCACGAATATACTAGCTTATAGAGAAAACGAGAGAGAGGGAGAATTTTTTAGCCGCTCGATTTTCTATTTCGGCTATCTCATAAAAATTCCACCATCAGGCTCCATCGACATCGATTTACCAACTCTTTGGCCATATGATGCTTGACTCCCCTATTTCATCCTGCCCCTGCCTTATTCACATTGTAGGATAGTAGACCATTCGAGGAATATTGATGGAAAAGAAGCCACAGAAAATTGACAAAAAAAAGTTTGGATGAAATTTTTGTGATTTATGTATTTTTACATCTTCTATTTTTCAAAAATCTTTTCATCAGACCTTTTTTTCACTCAGAATTCGATTTTTTTTAACATTCCGATTTCGTCAGCCAAAATGCACACTAAGTTCATTTTTAGAAGTCATAATACGGATAATTACAATGGTCCTGTCCCACAAATTTATAGATATTTGTAATAAATTGTAGAAATTATCACGTTCTTCGTAAACTAGAAGTCAGTCAAAAAAGAGGTCAAGGGGAGTAGCGAAAATCAGAGAAAAAAATTGAGCCCTGATTCTCAAAAAAAAAAGTACAAAAGTAAAAAACCAGAAGAATAATGCTCCTAAGTATCCGGACTCTTTATTAAGGGGACCGTATGGTCTAGAGCACGAAAATTTCACCTATTTTCACGATTTTTTTTTTGCCATAAAAAATTTAAAAATCGATGTTTTAACTTTTCGGGTTTATTACTACCTTTATTAAGTATACAAAAAAATTTTTTTTTAATTTTAAAAACAGTGTTTATTATCATATAATTGGCATTGAAGACGACCCTCTCGAAAAATCCGACCCGGACGGTGAAGATCGATCCGAGACTTCTACTCATCTGAAACACAAAATTCAAGAAGATTCTTAATCAGAAAGAGTGCAGTTATGGTCGGGACTAGAACAAATCGAAAAAATTAAAAATTGACAAAATGGCGCGCTTTTGAAAAAAAATTCGTAAAATCGGGTTTTTTTTTCACTAGTTTTTTAGTATAAACAATAAGAAATTATTTAAATAAAATTATGATTGTAGTTCCGACGATAGCCATACATGTTGTGAACAACATATCCAAATTTCAAGTGATTCGGTTGAATAGTTTTTTTGTTTTCACCTGCGCAGTGCCGAAAAAAGTCGTTTCGAGATAAATGAGTTTAAAGTTTGAGGTACAGATATTTTCAAAAATTGAGCAAATTTTGAATACTTACAGTTAATCCGCGATTCCGGCACCATATAGGATTCCTTCGGACCGTTCATAATTCAAGATTTCCTCACTCCTTTCATTTCTTCGAGCTGTCCGAGCCTCTTTGGAGTTGTCCGTGCTCCTACGGTTGGCGCTCGATACTCGCAGCTAGTATTTTCGATAGTGAATCGATTGCCCTTGAAATATCTTTTGCGACCTACAGAAGATGGTCGTCTAGAAGAGTCACGGCCTTGCTTTCTATCCATATTTTCTGATATTTTATTTCAAAATTTTCGATGTTGGTTCGTCAAAACGTAACGTTGTACTGATCAAGTCAGGGGAAAGCGAAATGACCGTTTCCCTCACAAATGTTCGACAATAGGTATATTTCGGGGAAGGGAAAAGTATATATAGGTATATAGTATGTACTATATACAGGTATATATTTTCGGAGAAGGATTGGGACAGCTGCTGCGCTCCGATTAGGTTACCGGTTAGCGCTAGACCCGTTAGGAGCGCGCGGACCGCTCTCTACCTGCGTTATGGGCTGTAGAAGCTGTAATATTGAGAATTTCCGCATGAAAATTTCACAGTATATTCTTGAGATACTATACTTTCGACATATCGAAAAAAAAAAAAATCGATTTTTTCAAATTTCTAGACCATACGGTTCCCTTAATTTGCAGAAAATGAGAACAACGTACGAGTAGAGTAGGAAAGAGCAGGGGTAAAAAAGTTACGGGGTGGCAGAAAGGGTGAGGGGGGAGGAAGAGTGAAAAAAGGACAGGAGGTTTTTGCCGGAGATTCGTAGAGGAACTCGGGAAAAGTGTGAGACAACGTGAGGAAAGTTTCTACGAGTAAATGAGAGAGAGAACAAAATATAACTACATATACATATATTTATGTAATGTACGTATACATGTCTATATATACAAGCAGAGCTTGCAAGAAAATCCTTCTTCGTGTCCATAAATTCATTGTAAGAGAATAATCGTGGTCCTGGCGACCTTCGTCGACGAAAGAATGTAAGAACAAGAGAGTGTGTTTTTTCCCGGTTGTTCAACTGTATTTCATCTCATCACGACACTGGATATTAAGAAAAAACACATATTAATGTAGAGATATATATATAAACGCCTAGAAAAAAGGGGTTTTGTGTGCGTCGGGTTGGATAAAACGACACCAGTAACGCAGAAAAATGTCGAAGGCGTACTTTGCCCGTGTAATAGCCGCCACGTTTGTTTCTCACTCATCCTCTCTTTTCATACCGTAATCTCCAAGATTTAACGTTGACGTAGGTCTCCCTCCTGTTATGGTCACTGCCCATACTCCTAGCGCCATGAAGAATGGTTCCGGAGATTCGTGTATCTGATATTTTTTATGTTTGCGAGAGATCCGCCATCTCCAGATCTCACTTCGACGCCTCAGCTTACGAAGAAGTGGAGGAAAAAACTAGTGGAAAAGATGGGAGCGCATTAACTGACAGATTAACGTCGTTAGATAGAGCGGGCACGATCTAAAATGAATTATTTATGTGTGTACCGAACTTTTCGAGCCTCCCGAAAGACAGATGCCATTAAAGTTACGGGACTTCATTGCCCATTGGTCACATTAGAATTCCTACGGGCGTAGGAATACAAAGAAAGGAAATTAATTTACACATTTTCCTTCTCGTCATATTCCATTATTCAAAAAAGTTTTTCCGTGAGAAAGTCCGCGCTAGACATTCCTTTTTTTAAATTTTGTGGGAACTTAAACTATACGTGAAAGTTTTTTTTTTTTTCAAATATGGGCGAGCAAGAACATATTATAGAAACTTATATTACAGAGTTTTTCTATATCACGAAAAAAACGAAGGTATCGAAGCAATCCATTGAGACGTGAATATCTCGCGAAAAGCAAAAACAATTGAAGGATCGTTAGAAAAACAAAACTGACAGATATTCAATATACTTGTGCGTATACAATGTGGGAAGAAAAATAGAGAAAAAACTGGCTATAGATAAAAAACTATTTCGTTTGCAGATAGCTGAATGCAGAGAACGTTTAAATAAAGCTATCTAAACATTGATCGTGTAGTTTCTCATCGTTCCTCGACTGGATATCCGAAAAGAAACTGACGTTTTTCCGGCCGGTTAGGCCGTTTTTATTGCGCCCCCGGAGAGTTATCCGTCCGGAAAAATCGCGGCAGTAATGTTTTTTCTGCCTCCAGTTTTTTTTTTTTTTTTTTCAATAACCGAGCGAGCGAGTGGGAGCTCATATAGGGTTGTACGTATAAAATGGAGGATCTGGGAGGGGGGATTGCCCTGCGTGAAAGCATATCGGACCCGTTATACAGAATTTCTCCTCCCCCTCGTAGGGAGAACGAAAAGTCAGCAAACGGGGCAGGGCATATCCGTTGGACGGGAGGTCGAGCTGTGCCTGACGTTTGTCAGGAAAGCAACGGAGTGAACGGGGCTCACCCTCTATCTCCCTCTCTCGAAAGCTTGCGTCACATGCCGACAACAAACTGTGTATATATCATCCTTTAAATATAGAGTGTCTTGAAATTCAGGCTCATATTTTACGGAGCACGCAGGCTGCCAAATTCTGAAGAGGAAAGTCCTTAATTATTTCTTTTCTCTGATGCACGATTGCTAAACCATTAATTGATTCGTGAAATCCTTCCTACTTTCCACCGTTAGTACGCCCGATTATCCATATAATAAACTAATCGGAATCTTTCCAAAGGCGCGTCGAAGAAAGAATTACCAAAGATTTTTCTCTTCTGAATTTTTAAATCTATTTATCCTTCACGGCTTGGATGCAACTTGTGCGGTTTTCTGTGTTTTCATGCGTTATTTTACGTAGAGTTGGTGAATTTCAGGTCCATATTAGCTCAGACATCTAATCTGAATATCGCGGCTTTAAATAGAAAATGTCAACGTATAGGAGCGTTCGAAGTAGAAATTCCGGGAAATTTTTGTTTTGCTGAAATAGCCAATGTGCTATCTCGGTAGGTAGAGATCGAAGCGTGTACGGACGTAATGTGCATTCTCACGCATCGATATTCACTCTCGTTTGCCGTTATCTATATTCCACATATATATATATATATATATATATATATATATATATATATATATATATATGTGGGTGTGCGTATTTATATGCAATATAAATGTCCTCTATTTTATCACATTGCTCTCGCTGCCTCTCTCTCTTTCTCTCTCATTTTTCAGTGGATGCAAAGCACTATGAGGCAGTCGCCGTTGCTCGTCCATTATACCCAGTGTCACGAGTGCGCACAGGATATTATATACGTACATTTATAAATTGTATGAAATATGGAAAAATGTATTACCATCCTCGTATATATGAGTTCTGTACTCGCAGTTGGTTGGAAAAAGTCATACAGTCTAGCTGCTTCATGGTTTTCGCTTGTCCCTCTTTTTACTTCTTTCTCAGTCACTCTTTCACTCTCTTCGTCTCTATATCATTTCCTTCCGCATCTCTCGTGGGTCTACTTTTCTTCGTGTCGTATTTTCGGTACTTTTACTTGGTACATCCAGGTAGCACGACGATAAATCTCTCGCAACCGCAATTTCAAAGTCAACGCGAAATTTCCTCCAAAATGTATCGGGAATAACGATGAGAAAAATCTCCTGAAAAATCGTTCTTAAATTATATCAATTTATTTTTTACTCTTACTATTCCATTTTACATATTTTTCATTATGATTTAGGCAAAGAAAATTCTATTTTTTTTCAAATTCGAAAGTGATATGAACCATTTTACGTAAGCACCTTTTTGCTTCTTCTCCCAATCTGGATAATTTTTTTTCTTGTCGCAACAAGGACTCGGGAAGTTTTGCGAGAAAAAGGAGAGACCGCGAATGGGTGGGGGAGAATCAACAAACCGGAAGTTTTAACTCGTTGTAGAAACGTACGACGACGAGAAAAACGAGAACAACGACGACGACGAGGGCAATAAACGCCTCAGCCACTTCTCCTGGGGATTCTTAACGCTCTCTCCTTTTCCCTCCCTCCCTCGCTCCCACCCTCTCTCTCTCTCTCTCTCTCTCTCTCTCTCTATTTTGCTGTACTTTTCTCATACGACGAGACCTTTCCGCCAACCTTCACCCCTATATTCCAACGTAGCCCCTTTTATATTATTATTTCATTCATTTTTTATTTATTTTTCATTTTTACTTCCTTCTCGTACGATTTTTATTTGCAGTTTCCAAGCTTCAGTATCTCTTGCACTTTTTACTGTATCAATCGTATGGTTTTGTGCTCGCTCCAATGCCTCTTTTGCTTTTATTTATCGAAACTCTTCCTCTTCGCCTTTTTTCTCATGGCTTTTATTCTCCAGTAAACAACGTATTGAAAAACATATTTAGACATGCGAAACGCTGAAAATGTACGACCCATCAATGGGTGATCCTAATATAATTTTTCAGCTCTAGAAATATCCTCCCCTTCACTGGTGGAGGGGATTGGAAAACCATGTTTTCTGCCAGCCATATGGCGTACCAGTGAAGGGATTAAAGATTGCGTAAAAAATTGGAGAAATGTATAAAATATTTTACACGTATCCTTTTTCCACTTTTTCATTGGCTCGTTTTAAGGTTGTTGCTAAAAAATTTCGAAATAATTAGATCTTCGTAAAAATTTTATTATTTGTTAAATTATATATTTCCCGAATATACTGGTGAAAGGAGAACGCAGATTACCGCATTAATTTTAGAGAAATTAATTGTTGAAGTTTACGAAAAATGTTACCCCATTGCATTAGTTGAATGGGGTAAGGTCATTACCCTCGTACATTTTTGCGTATATCATCCGTAAAAATAAAGAAAACTGCTCAAAAAACGAGTGCTGCATCGAGTACAGCATATAGAACAATGTTACCGAAAAAAAACAGATAGGTAACCGAATGAATTAACGAGAAATCATAACAAATAAAAAATTTTCTGAAAAAGTGAGGCTAATTGAGATATCTCTATTGAAATATGGCAACGTCGCGTCGCGGCTACGGCTATAGCACAAGCAGTCAAATAATCATTGTGGTGATTTGAAATTTGTTACAGTCAATTGCAAATAATGAGAACATTTTAAATTTAATTTTATTATTTTCAACGTCGGTGCGATGCTTGTAGAAATGAGCACGGACGAATCGTTCTTTCTATTGACAACTTAGTGACGTACTAGTATTTTTTTGCAGTTTATTGTCATTTTTCGTTGACGTCGATATAACCTATAAAAACACGAGCCAGCATACGTAAAACAGCTGTCACAGGCCTCACTGAATCTAACCTGCTGGCTGCGCATAACCAAAGAATGCGCGAGATTAAATCATTTGAAATGAATTTTCTAATAATCCTAACTAATTAAAATGAACATATATGTAAACAATAATTATGATTATTATTATATAATTGGAAATATTTGTATTAATCGTGCGTACACATCGTTAGTATTTATCTTTTATAAGTTGGCATTGCTGACGTCACCCAATGCGTAAGCTTCGTCTTTTTCCCCCACCCTCCAAAAAGATTTAGCAACAACCTTAAAATGCTGAAAATTTGAAAGTCTATTTAAAAAAAATATCTGTTCATCAAAAAAATTCAGATTTTTTTTTATCCACGGTAATTAATTTATGTTAATGACGCTTTATTCTCTGAGTAATTCATTTTTTACTCCTCATTCAATATTTGATCAAGGACAATTAATTATATCCCTCTCTTAGTCAAGAATTCAGTATATTGCGCAATTTGGAATCTGCCATTCAAGTTTCAATCTCCCACCGAATTTAATTAAATAAAATTTGCGCTCGATGTCATGAACTTTTAATTTTCACTATCCACTCATTAGAGGGCGTTCCTCATTTTCATCGCGTATTAATTATTATTGATGGAAAAATGGTCGTAAATTGAATTTATCACTTGATCGCCAATTTTTTTTTCCTTCTTATTGATTCGCGATTTTACTATTTTTACAGTCAGACATTTTCTCGTATCTAGGGCGAGTTGTAATACAGTGAAGAAGGGAGAAAGGGGAAACGCGGATAATCCGTTGCCTCAGCTCCGGAATATAATGAAATTTCATTAAACCCGACCGTGATCGCGCCAGTGGTCATTTATCACCGTTACAAATGGGACATTTCGTGGCAAACTCGGTTCACGTTCAGAACATCAAGAATCACATATTTTTTTACCTATATAGACGACTTTTATTTTATTATGAAAATTTTTTCGTCGAAAAAGAAATTAGAGATACATTATTTTATCTTCTGTTTTATTCTATGTTTTTTTTGGGTGGAAAAAAAATATTTCCAGGAGACAAATTTGTCCCGGGACGCACGCGGTTGACGAGATAAATAGCTGCCTTTTTATTTTCATGAGCGGAACACGCGAGACCCAATGAAGCTGGAGGAACAGGTGAAACACGCGAGATGTGAAAAAGACATAAAACAAAAAATAAATAAATAACGTAGAAAAAAATTCCAGTCGAGTATCTTGAGAAACGAACTCGTATATCATATAGCTAATAAAAAAAAGAGAAGAGACCGTGAGTGCGTAGCAGGTGAGTCACGCGATTTTTTTCGCCACAAAGCTTTGAAAAATCATGTTTACGTTTAGAAAAATACACTCGAGCGTGTTCGAGCCCCGAATACCAGGAAAAAACAGCCGTAACTATGAGAAAACTGGTTTTTTATATATTTACATTATTTCGACTATTTTCCACATCGACGAATAAATATTCCGGTGAAAAGTTCTTGAGATTCCATCTCGAGCGTAGGTGATGAGGCGAAAAAATGTTTATTTCGAGTTCACCAAGTCCGCGACGATGGAAACTCGCTCGGGAAAAGTTCCTGAGAGGCTGCATGTCCTCGTAACAATATAAAAGAGATAGAGATAGAGAGAGAGAGAGAGAGAGAGAGAGAGAGAAAAATTTTGCGACATTTCCGAACCCTTCTTCCGTACTGCTGATGGCCTCGTACGCAGCATCATGAATCGGCGAACTTAACTCGTTAAGAGCGTTACACGGGACCTGACCTTTGGATTGCTTTTCTCTCGAGGATCGTCAAATTCTCTCTTAGCTATATGCTTATATCAGGCATGAAGGAGGGAATTCGTTTCACTCTGCTTCAACGGATATCTCGAAAGAGATACACATAATTTAAAGCTCATTTTATCCCCATGTGGATGGCCACATTATCCAAAAATATCACAATTAAACAACAGCATCCATTTTTTTACTGTTTCAATTTTTTTAATGACATGTATGCGATGCAAAATAAATAACTTTAATTGGTTTTTAAAAATGCACCAGTCCTCTCAAATTCGAGCGAAGAATCACAGGCAAAAAAATGATACGCGATAACAAAGAGTGCAGGTTTATCGTACATGAAATTCGTTCTACGTGTGGGGTAAAGTGGGAGCTGGAGACAAGACTCTATGAAATATAGAGCGTGTTTATATAAGACCTATCTATATACCTCTATATATAAGTTAATGCGTTCTTGGAGCTTCTGGTCCTTTGGAGCCATCAAGCTCGCAAGCTTCTCGTCTAGTCAGTTTCCTTGAGGAAGCTCCCACGATCCTTCTTCCCTGGAGCTCTAAACCCAACAAGGATATTTTCTCAACCCATGTTTATATATATATATATATATATATATATATATATATATATACACACATGACCAGCTCCTTCTCAAAAGGATTTGGCTTCGCGTCGCTTCGAATGTAAACTTGCGTGACTTCCGCCATTTTAACTCCGAACTAATGATCAACACACAAATACATGTAACTTCAATATATATGTATTGATTAATATATATTTATAAAGGTAGGAGTAGCCGGTGCCCTGGTGGTTGATATCAGGGATCATTACCGGTTTATACGCTGCTCTCATCTTCTCGAAACGACCTCACGATGTACCACAAACCATTTCCTCCCCTTCCCGCCTGTCGTCATCTTGAAGCGCTGTTATATACAAGGAACAAAGCGCATTTGCCCTCTCGAGGAGTCCTTAACCGCTATCGTGACCTTCAATGTTTAAATACCATGAATATTCATTTAAAAATTTGGCCATGACCCAGGGGTATCTTGGCTGAAGACGATCAGCCCAATCACTTCCTGTTTACGTCCACACACGAGAGACGACGTAAATAGTAGAAATGGTCAAGGCTATGGGAATTGATTTGAAACGAGGGTTGAAATGGACAAAAATTGGGGATTTTTAAATGGGGATTGTAATATTTTTACAGAAGGAAATTATAATTATTAATTGTATAAGTATAATTCAGGTCTTACACATTACTTTTGATGGTTGTAAGTTTTTGCGTAAAATCCTTTGGGCAAACGGTACGAGAAATCGAAATTTAACGGACGATAAAATTTTCTCGCTCGATGGTATTTCGTTCGCGCGAGTTGAGACTCTCTCGTACGGTAGTGGTTGGTGAAAATGATATATCTATAGAAAGGTCGGTGAGGTTATAGCCTGTGCGCGTGATTCGAGCTTTCGAACTCTTAAGCTGGCACTGTAATTAAAAGATATTAGATTCTCTCGCTTCCCCACTCTCTATATTCCAGCGACCAAGGGGTTGAAAATCCCTTTTCCCACTGGCTTCGCCTCGATCCTTCGCCTTCGCCCCAGCGGGAATTCCCGAGCTATAAAGGCGGGTTTCACCTATGCATTATATATACATATATATATATGCATGTATATCGACAAAAAACGACTTGAAGTAGAAACGAGAGAGAATAAGTACCTTTTTTCATTCATTTACACGCAGTTCATCGAGATAAAATCATTTCTATATTCAACGACTATATTAAATTTTAATTAATTTCCTCCAATCATATTGCCTCGAAATTAAACAAAAAACATAACGTTAAAGTTAAATATTACTTTAAATCGAAAGTAGAAATAATAGAAAGAAATTTTTACATCCGCACATTGATTTTATCATGTTAAAATAATGCAGATTCTGGTCTTTAAAATGTTCCGCTTTATCACATTCATTTCGCATTTGATTCTTACTCATTAACAGTTTTGTTAAACTTTGGTTGAAACTGTGGTAGGTTGAATAAATTATTTACATAGAAAATAATAACGTTCGATTGATTCCTCACGTAATACCTCGTATAGATGTTTGTATATGGGATAAGGGACAGAAATGGTGTAATCCCATTAGCGCTGCTATGGCGAGGCTGGTCACGGTAGTGTGGTTATGGTGGTCATGATCCTGGCATCAGCGACGAAATAACATTTTAGAAAACACAATCCCCCCCTCTTCCCCACCACTCGTTCGGGTATATTCCCCCATATCATAACCCGACAACAGTGTAGAAGTGTAGAGAAAGTAGTAGGGGTGGATTGAGTGAGTGAGTTTGGGTTAAATTTGCTGGAGGTACGCATTCTCATATTCATTATTATCCTCCTTAATCGGATTTCAAAAGGGCAGGAGTTTCCGAGCTGTGGATCACATCAGGCTGAAACCCCGGAGTGTTTCATCCTGGACCAGAGAGAACGTTGAGCAGAGATCGTTCTCGAGGCACGAGTTTCCTCTCTCCTTCAGTCCTCGTTGCTCTTTGATGTGCCACGAGAATAACAAGATAAACTACCGATCGAAGCTACCACAGCGATGATGATATACATAGGGCAGGAATATATTTATATACGTGTATAAATAAGCTTAGTACAAGGGCTGTCTCAAAATTCGCATTAAGGATACGGGGGGTCGATAGATTGCGATATTCCATAGTGTAATGCCCTCAGCCATTTTTCTTTATGACGCACTGTTGATGAGATATTAATGATTTAGCGGTAGCCAATCCGTCGCTTTCCCCCCACTTCACGCTTCCTTTTTACCGCAAATCGTATTGGCTAATGCCGTAAGTGATAAATATCTCGTAAACGCTTCATCGGATAGAAAAATAGCAAAATACTTTTTTTTCGTTAAAATTTCGCGTTCTTCGTGTGCCGAAAACTTTAGTATCAAAATTCGGAACCCTCTGTACATCCATCAGGATTTACTTTTGGACTTTGGTGCGTGCTTGTACAACCACGACGCCAACCAGAATCGATTATTGCCGCTCTACTTGTATACGGTTTTCGATTTGTACGGTTTTGTCCTAACTATGTTCTGGTATCGCGATGCAAACTCAGCTAAATTTCAATTCCATTCCTCTTTCGTTCGTCTGTTCAGTTGTTCTCACGTGTTCTGTATAGTTACGAAACAACTGTTTGCTCACAAAAGGGCTTAACGCGAACGATCGGATCCATGGAGCAATATGGTTAAGGTCCTTTTGTTCTATGTGTTGTCCGTGTGTTTTATGGGAATATGGGCTCTGAATTCGCCAACGTTAAAATCCAATAGTCCAGGATGGGGGAGGAAAGCTTTGATGCTCAACCTTGCATGCATATCTATATAGATACATAGTGTACATTGGGTAACGGGAGAAAGCAAGGCGAAGCGAAGGAGGATATAGTTTGTCAAAGTTAGTGGAGAATTTCATTGTGTTTTGCGGGGGTGGGGGGTAAAGAAGATATATCGTTCTTTGGGATTCTGATCATGAGAGCATCCTCAAAGGATCCATCTATTCCCCTCTCGTTCAGGGGCCAAGTGTTTGCGAGCTTTTACCTCGAGCTTGAATCGCCAACGGTTTTTTCCGTTTTCCCCGTGCCTGCCTTGTGCTAACACGATCGAGTTAAACTATATGCGCGTTTTATATAATTATTCTTTAGAGTAGTTTGGTCGAAAAAGGAATGTTAAAAAAAAACAATTGAAATGGTATCAAAATGCATGAGTTCTAAAATGCAACCCAATCTGGGGTTTAAGGATTGACTCCAATTTCATTGTTTCCCATTTTTATTTATTCAATCTCTTTGTATCAAAAATCAGTAACAGAGTACTTGAAAAACTTTCCCTATGATTTAAAGACTTGAGAACGACTCAAATTTGATTTATCACCCTTTGCCAAATCCTCGGAGGAATGGCCAACTGTTCTCTACATAGATTTTACTGTCACGCTGTGTCCTTCCATCCTATTCGATGTTTAATACCGTTGAAGAGGGTGTTCGACAGACTGATCGAATTTTCTCAGCCGAACGACGAGTAATGATTCCCACCAGGGGGTTTTGCATCAGACACTCGCAGCCATTTTCATTTTTTGTACTGCCTCGTGACGCATCCACTGATCCGATTATTTTTCATTTCGTTTTGCTCTTCACCGACGAAAATTTTTGAGTTGTCATTCTCCGTTAGAGAGGAGCAAAAATGATACTTTGATGAATGAGGATCACCGCCATTTTTTATTTTAATTTGATTAAAAAAGTTGTTTCTTTTTTCAGAGATTTTTTTTTGTGTGAATATCGTTAGCTACAATTAATAATTGTTGCTTTTGCGACGGCCATCGGTCTTAAAAAAATCTTCCTTGTTTCATCGTCATTTACTATCTTCTTTGTATTACAATTAACCCTCCGGGATTTTTCTTTCGACGTTATATTTCCGTTCTCTGCGGAATTCTCTCTTATCTTTTGAATCTTCATATTTATCAACCTTTAGTGCTGTATTTTTCTGGCGGTTTTGCGCTGCAGGAAATGTTCAGCTCCAATTTTCATCGCGAGAGACTGCGGCTTTTGCTCCATACCATTCAAACTTGTACATACTATTTTCTCTTTCTCTTTATCTCCTTCTCTCTTTTCTTCTGTATCGCTAAAATATTAGAAGCGATGTCGAGAGGAAAATGTCACGAGGAAAAGAGGGTAGAAATAGTTTTCCGTACTTTGGCTTGCTCCGCAGCATCAAAGAACACGAAACGGAGAGGCGAAAAGAACGAGATGGCGAATCGCGAACGAGCTTTTATTTACTTGTGAGGAAAAGTGTGCACTGCGTAGTCTCGCACGGCGGGAATATAGACCATTAAGTAAAGGGGCAAAGAGGGTGGGGGCAAAAATAGAAAGCCAGTCGAGAAAGGAAAACGCAAAGAGAGCCAGATAAAAGCAGAGAGAAAGAGTCCCACAAGTGCTCCTACAAGCTTTCATACGTATCGGGCATTTCGTCTCAAAATTACCACTTTTTAACTCTCGACATTTTCTTTCCCCAATTCTCTACTTCTTTCAACTCGCATAAAAAAAGGATATACACAATTATTTTTACCTTTCTTAAACTTGTTTCTAACTCCGAAAAAAGTGTATTCTCAATTAGTGTTTTCATTAATGAGTTCGAGTGCCAAATTCAAAAAAAATTAAATTAAATATTAATATTACTAAAATTTCTCAATTTGTTAACTTGTAAATGCGTCAATTATAAATTTTGAACGATTTTATAAACTTTGTAATTTTTCCTTGAAAGAACTCTGTCCATTGGTTAATTCACCGACAGTTTTTCATCTGTCCCCTGAAAGAAGGAAAATTATTGGCAAATTCGTCAATTTTTGACAAATTCGTATAAAAAATTGAACCCAATTTATTTAAATTAATTTGATGACTCGTTAATTATAATTTTTTTGGGGATTGATAGATTTTTTGGATTAAAATGTCTTGTATGAAACTCAACTATAGTGAAAAAGGGGCAGCCACTTTGCTGTATTACTAGATACTAGGAAGATGCTCTGGCATAAGACACGAGAGACAACGACGACGAGCCTAGAGTCTCGTGCTATTACCCTGCATTCATTTTTTGTCTTTCTTGCCATTCTCTCAGTACTTGAGTACAAAGTAACTCTCTAAGTTTCAACCCACGTACCTTACGGAACTGCACTCTCTGGAGAAACTGACTTTCCATGCTTCTCTGGACCAGGGACAGATGCTTTTACAACTACTCAAATATACATCATACGTATGCTTACTATGGCGTTAAAGATTCTCGAGACAACTATGCACACGCGTGTCATTTGTTTGTATCACATCAATGAAAAATATTCATAAAAGCATCGAAACAAGCGATTCTCAAATTTACGCGTAATTCACAAAAATCAAATTATTTCGCTAATAAGCACATTTCAATTGGGGCCAATTACTCTCGACAATTGAAAGAATCTAAAAATAAGTTCGATGAGTGTGGAAAGTATTACACAGAATTTTATATGATTATTAGCTTATTTTTTAATAATACAAATATAGTTTTTATCTATAGTTCTTAACTTCAATTAATTACAAGTTTTATGTATGTTCTTTCAATATTATAAAGATTGTTTATTTATTGTAATTATTTTGTTTCAATTTCAATTTTCAGTAAACATTTATTCAATGTAAAATGTGAGATAAAAGCTTATGTAGATTTTTCCCTGATGAAATTTTCTTATACAACTCACTCCCAATTTCATTTCTTATCCAAGAGTAAAATAGCGAATGGAAAGAGAAAAGAAAAACGTCGATTCTTCACGACTGTCGCGGAATTTCACTCTCGTGTTTCTCCATCTTTAAACTCGTGCCCACGAGAAGACTTCTGTAGACCTTCCGAAGTGCTCGGAAAACATAGGATATGCAGGATCGTACAAGACATATACCAGATCTGTTTCGCTTCTTTGTGAACGCGTAACTGTGAATTTTTAATGCACTCTGTCTTCACTACCCCCTTTTACGTCGAGTCACATGTTGTTGCAGATTTCAGAAGATTGTGATTGAGAATATAGGGTTGATTTTTTCGTGTTGGACTACATTTTATACTGGTACAAAAAAACTGAGATAAAATTATTGTTCATGCTTTAAAAAAACTTTTCACTGCCACGGAACGTTTTGTTGCTTGATCAAAATATTTTTTGCTTCGAAAAGAAATTGTTAATCGGATAGTTTGTATTTATTAGTGAACATATAAATTAAATTAATTACTGTACAATTGAAATATAATTAAACACACGTAAAGCTATTGCGACCCAACATCTTCATTGCGGCACACACTCGATTCATTAGGTAATCGATAGTGAGAGTATACATGATAGGGTACACGGTGTAAACCATCGCCATCAGGCACCCCGATTGTCTATTAGCTCGATCATCCTCGTAGAATATATATGTGTACATATATATCAAGCCTATTATAGGTAGATTCAAAAATAGTGCAAATCTGTATTCATTATTCCAGATGCTGCAAATTTATAAATTGCATGATCAATAAAACAATACTTGCTACTGTGTTCAATTAGTCATTATGTTTTTTTGAAGTAGCTCAGTGAAGAGTTTAATCCTTACAACAATAATAAAAATATACAGTAAATTAAATATTGACGAATCAATAATAAAATATCTTTAATTTAATGAAATTGGTTATTGTTTTTAAGAGATCAGTTGAGACTTACCGAATGCAGTAAAGGGCATTTAGAATTCAGCTTTATATTGCACTAAAATAATTATCGATTGATCGACGATAAATACATTAATCTCTACTTAATTACTATCAATTTTTTAGTTATTTAATAATTAGTTGCTCCACAGAAACAGATAATTTAACTGGAACGATGAGTACATTCTGAATCGATCTGTGAAGGGATACGTGTCCCTTGCTGGTTCGAAGCAGATTGGTCTCTGTCTCATAGCAATGAGCAAACTAGATTGACAGTGCACACAAAGCACAAGATGAACATGAGCGAGAGAGAGAGAGAGAGAGAGAGAGAGAGAGAGAGAGAGAGAGGCAGGCTATGGCCAAGTGTTGTGTATGTTCCTCTACCTCTCTGGCTACTTGGAATCCTCGATATTCAATTCGCGTCTCCTTAGCAGCTCCCGACGATTATGTCTAGTACAAGAGCCTCGCTGGATTATCGCCTCCTGGGTGATGATCTTCCATTCCAACGTAAATTGTCCACACTGCCGATTCTCACGTACACATGTTTCTACATTCATGTATACATGTAGTGTGAACGTATATCTATTTAAAACGATTAAATTAGTATTTCACTATTCCGATTAAACTTTTCTCCATTGAATTGGACTTTTAGAAAATTATATAGAAAGAAAATAATAACGTTAGAAGATATTATTGGTAAGTAAAAATGATATAAATTTATGTATAATGATGTATGTATACACGCGTATCAAACATTAATTTGCTTTCGTAATTCCATAAAGCATCGACTGCGAGGATAAAATCATTCCTCACTAGCGAAGCCTCGCCAGATTGCTAATCGAATAATGACCGATCGAATTGCCCTTTCAATAGGCCTCTTTCAATCCCATCCAATCTCTCTTTCTCTCTGTCTCTCTTTGCATGTTATACATGGAAAACTCGTCGATTAATAACCTTGAGGTCGAATAATGGTCCAGCCGCAATTTACCCTGTTGTAAAAGCTATCTCCATCCCTCTCCCATGCTCCGTCCTCACGATTCCTTCAGCTTCCGTATTTCACGTGTTGGAAATTGTCTACCCTCGAAATTAGCATTGATAGCGCACGAATTTTGGCATGTGTCTCTCCATCTTTCTGTCTGAAGAGAAGGGGAGGAGAGAAAAGGGGTTGGAATTGCAGTGAATGCAGTTTTCTATGATTATTGAACGAATCAACAAACTAACACTAACACTAACACTAACTGCAGAAATACTCGTACCCATGATTGTTAATACCACTTTTCCCGGTCTCCCTCTCCCTTTCTTCCTCGGTTATTTGGGCGTTTAAACGATTCATAATTGCTAATCAACATTCCCAATACGAGGAACTAAGCTTTATATTTTCTCTTCACGTACGTTTTATCCATAATCGAAATGACCTCCCAATAATCGGCGATTACCTTCTGGTTCATGTGTTATCGAATTTCTCTTACTACCACCGCTGATAAACGAATAACCCGAGATCTGAAATGTATTTCCATATAGTCTCGTACAAGAGAATCTCATTCCAGATTTATTCGCTTCAAAAATAATTTTTAATGAGTTTTTCTTCTGTGCTTTTTGGCTTTTGATACCTGACTTTTTTTTGTTCTTGCAATTGCATTAAGTGTAATTAGTATTTACTGTTGGATTTAATCAGAACTTTGTGAATTTTTATTGCTTTTGTTGTTGGCTTTCATGTAATTGGCTTTCATGTATTATAATCTACCTGCGAAAAGGAGGGGAAGGTCACGGGGCCAATTAATCCCATTGTCTTTCTCATTTTGAGTTTAAATTGCCATTTATTGTATATATGTGTGTGTCACAACGTCTTCCATAGTTAGAATCTCTCGAGGATATCTTAGTTGTTCTCTGCCTTGATAGGACACCTTAAGACCCCCTCCCCTCTGTTTTACCTCAGTAGCATATAACTTGGAAGTTTGAGAGTTGAAGCGATTCGAGACGACACCCTCAACTTTGCGACACAGACAAGGTAACAAGCACCGAGATAGAGAATTTCCCAGAGAGCTTCAAAGAGAGAGAGGGAGAGATAGAGAGAGTAATAAATCAGATTTCACGAATGAGACAAGACACGATAATACCGCAGGCACAAGAAACCTGATAAGAGCATCTTCCTCTCTCACCTTCTCTTTCTCTGTTGCTCTCTGTTTCGTTACAAAAAGACTTGAACACACAACAGTAATAAATCTCAAAATGAAATCGTCCTTACTCAACACTGACCCGATTTTACAAGTACCTTAAAACTATTATTTTTCAATTAGAAAACGGTCACTGGCTGATTGACTACTATTATTTTAATGAATCATTTTTTAATATTTAATTAAAAAATAATTTAGTTCACATCAGTTTTCAATAATTTAGTAACCGTTTTTAATAATATAATTAATATTGAAGAACTCTGACAATTGTTTCTACATCAGTATTTTTGAAATTAAATGAAAATTCTGGAACTCAAAAATAGTGAATTAAAACTGGTTTGTTTTTTTT
The DNA here is from genome assembly GCA_963989365.1 of Rhimphoctona megacephalus. Classification (NCBI taxonomy): domain Eukaryota; kingdom Metazoa; phylum Arthropoda; class Insecta; order Hymenoptera; family Ichneumonidae; genus Rhimphoctona; species Rhimphoctona megacephalus. The sequence continues at coordinate 24,083,343 of OZ022416.1, read as the reverse complement.
TTATTCATTAATTTATCTTCGTGGGATGATAAATACATTTTCCAGCGTGTAAAAAATGAGAAAAACTCAAGGGAAATCTTGGAAACCACATGATTATATTCCTATTACTTTCTCTACATACGAAAATATTCTCAATTATAACGTTAATGGTCTTCGATTAAGTGGAGGAAGTTGGATATAAACCCGTGGGAGAACGGTCAGATTTTTTAACGACGGGAATCACGTTTCGGAATGGGTTTAAAGGCGGCGCGAGGGGGGGAGGGGGGGTGCATATATGTATATCCTATATACAATCGAGAAGGACGATTTCCCAAAGGAGGTGGAACGAGAAAGGGAAATCTCGACGGTAAAACCGCAGTTGTTCTCCGAATGAGTCCATTTCAATGTCCATTTTCATGCCCCATTCTCCCTCCTTCCGTGTCCCTTTATCCTCACCTTCGTACTCTTTGTACAAGTTGCATGAAAGTGGGAAGCTAAGCTCGGAAATGAGAGAGAAAAAAATTTAGTATTAATGTTTTCTATCGTGGTGTCCTAAAAAAATACAAAAAAAAATTAAAGGAAAAAAAATAATCAAGCTCAACGTCATTATATATTCCCGCAAAAAAACAGCACAAATGCTGTAAAAAAGGTTGAGACAAGTACATTTACTTCCCCCAAATAGCTGTTCCTGTAAAAAATCCCCTTCTCAACACAAAATTCCCACAAATAGTTATAAGAGAACCTCACAAAAAATTACCAATAAAATCTTAATCTCACAAAAGTTACCAATTCAAACCTGCCCAAAAATTAAGTCTAAACTTCATAAAAAGTCATTAAATAAATTAAAACTTTGAAAGCATTAATAGCCAAATACATTTGAACCAGAATACATTTGAGTAAAGATTTCATTGGAAAAAAGAATTTCGTCCGAAGTATTAGGCGAGTTTTTTTATAACATTTATAATGACGAACTTTATATCATGAGTAATTGGCAAAAAAAAAATTGTTGAAGTATTTATAAAATTCTTTTTTTCATATCGAATATCTTTTAGCTCAAAATTATTTCGCATTACTTGATACCGTTTTGAGTTTGTTTCATTCTGAATGTTTTTTCATTTCTAAACTTCAAGAGCATTTTATTTCTATTGTAATATTTCTTCATGTACTTAATCTTTATTTGAATTTGCGAAACGAATAAATTTCTGCTAACAAAATTACCGATTAAAAAAATTTGGATGGGAAAATTTTTTCGACCGAAGTACATAGCGAGGTTACGACAACGTTTATTAATCATGCCTAGTACATTGTGTACGTAAAAAAAAAAACAAACTACTTTGAGCTAATTTATTTCACTAATGAAAATTATTTTTGCGTCGATTCCTGTAAAATACCGACTGAGCTGCTATGAATGCGAGAGATATAGCTGTTTTCAATTTTGCTTCTTAACGGGGTCATCCCATGTGACAGCTATTTTTTTTCGCTTTTTTGGGAATTTTTTTTGATGAACCATTAAAACACAATATCTTTGAATTTTTACCACACATTTATTAACATTTTTACAGTCTCTCAGAATTTTATCAAATAAAAATAACGAGTTGAATCGACTTTACACCGTTCGGAAGACACTCATGTGTTGGTTGACGGCTGCCAACATTCCGGAGGTTTTGCTCATCTGAAGTCAAAAAATCAAACGGCATTTTAATTTGTAAACCTGAGACTATCGCTGGAACTAGTATAAAGTAAAAATATCGAAAATTGAATTTTTGGCATGGTTTTAAAAGTCGAAAAAAACGACGAAACTTGGAACTTAACATTTAAAACCGTGCCAAAACTTCAATTTTCGATTAAGAGTCGCGGTAGCGACTCGAGACAAGTACATTTACGAAGCGAGTCGCACAAGACACTTTTACCAGAAGGACCGTGATTCTACTTGTTCTCGAAAATTGTTTCTTTAATATAAACTAAATTACAGCATTTTGGAGGTTCATTTAAGTTCACATATTTTTTATTTTTTTTTCTCTTTCGATCGCCACTAATTAGAACTTCGTAGCTTAAATAGTATTAAAAATATTAATGTTTTTTTTTTCGTTGTGCCGAAAAATTGAACATTTTTTCGCACACATTTTGATGCGCAACTGTCTTTTTCGCAGTCGCTATCTAGTGACACTAGTGATATTGGTAAAACTCTGGTAATATTCAAACGATCGCTGGATATGACAGCTAACCGACAAGCGTACTATATTTTTGAACAGTCATTAGGTTATAAAGATCGCGATTAATTTCGATCGACTTTTAGTTACAGTGACTTTTATTATAATAAGAAAGTGATAGTGCGAAAATAATAAAGTGCAATTCATTTCAATCATCTTTCGAACAGTGTTTGAACAAATATGTATTTTTTATTATTTTTAAGCCTGTAATTTTTATTTTCCACATCTAACTCTACAACGGAGTCGAAAACGATACCTTTTCTCTTTTACCATAAAATATTCCTCGAATGCAATAATAAGGTTTATTTAAAAACCATTTTCCGTTTTTATTTTATATAATTAAGAGAATGGTGTATGATAAACTCGTATTCGATGATTATTTAATATCTTTGTCGTGAGGTTATAAAGATCGGGGTCAGTTTGAACTTTTGGTTAAAGTGACTTTTAAATATATAGATAGAAGTGATAATGCAAAAATAAAATGTAATTCACTAAATAAACTTTTGCATAGTGCCTAAATAAATAATTTTTTCTATTAACCCTAGCCCCAACAATCCATTTTTCTGAACGTCAACTCTAGAACGGAGTCGAAAACGGTGCCTCTTCCCTCTTCTCTTTTACCATAAAATGTCCCTTGCATGTAATAATAACGTTTATATGGAAACTACCCTCTTCATTTTTATATAACTGAGAGAATGGTGTATGATACCACCCTAGGTTTGAATTATATATGGTTTTGAATCACCCTAGAGTGCAAACCACTTGCAACCCAAAACGGAATCAAGTGATGTGAAATAATTTTGAGCGAAAAGATATTTGATTTGAGAAAAAAAATTCATAAGTATAATACCGAAAAAAACGTTAATTCTTTTATATCATTCAGATACGTACACAATATACATGTTTAATTGGCAAGCTATGAATTTCATACAAAAAAGTCAACAAATCCTCGCAAAAAAACAGCATATGTGCTATAAAAAAAGTTGAGACAAGTACATTTACTCCCCCCAAATAGTTGTTCCGGTAAAAAGTCTCCTTCTGAACGTGAACCCTAACAAAAGTTATAAAAGAGATTTCCTCCCAAAAAAACTAACCTTACAAAAATTCTCTCATTCACATCAAATCTCTCAAGAAATTATAGAACCCCACAAAAAATTAGAAAATTACAAAAAGTTATAAGACAGCCTCAAAAAAATTTACCGATCAAATCATAATCTCACAAAAGATGCTAATTCAAATTCGACCAAAAATGAAGTCTAAATTTTACAAAAATAAATTAAAACTATAAAAGCATTAATAGCAAAAACATTAAAGCCTATTAACTTCTTATAAAAAATCTTCCAATTAATTAAAAATATGGATGTGCTACAGTACAGTTGTTCTACGCAAAAAGAACAAGAATAAAAAATTGGAATGAAAAAAAATTCGGATACAACAAAAAATTTCCAAAGAAAAAAATTAGATTGAAAAAAATTTCGGCCGAAGTACTTGGCAAGTTTGTAGCCATAAATGAATTAAGCAAATTGAATTGAATTAAGCACATTGTATAAATTATAATCAAAAAAACTAAATAATAATTTTTAAATAAAAAATAAAAAATTTATTGGAAAAAAGTTGGCTTAAAGTAGTTCGCTCATTTTTTATTGCAAAATGTACACAATGTACAATGCATAATTGATAACCGTTGTCATAAACTCGCTATATACTTCGGTCGAAACTTTTTTTTTCCATCCAAATTTTTTTAGTCGGTAACTTTGTCAGCATAAATTTGGTTGTTTCGCAAATTCAAAAAGAGATTAAGTATATGAAGAAATATTCTAATAGAAATATAATGCACCTGAAGTTTTGAAATGAATAAAAACAATCAGCATGAAACCAACTCAAAACGTAACCATTTTGAGCTAAAAGAAAAGAATTTCATAAGTACTTCAACAATTTCTTTTCTTTTTACCAATTGTTGATGATATAAAATTCGTAATCAATAAACGTTATAAAAAAACTGGTGTAGTACTTCTGCCGAAATTCTTTTTTCTAATCGACCGTTTGCTCTCGATATTCTGTGCACATACCTTTTTTTGTTTCAAAATATCGTTTCGTTTTGATTGCTTTTATTCAAAAACTTTAAGTGCATTTTGGTGCTATTGAAGTATTTTTTCGGTGTAATTATTTATGGAATATTTTTCGATACGGATTTTTTTTCCTAACAATTTTTTTTTTAATCCGACGTATAATTTACATACTTTATTTTGCTCCGAGAATTTTGTTTTATTTAGATTTTTTATTAAATTCAAAAACTTAGTGTATTTTATTTCTGTTGGTATGTATATTTCGGTCTAATATTTTTTTGAACAATTTTTTTTTACGAAATAAAAAAAAAAAGAATTCTTATTTGTTCGTGGTTCTTTTATACGTCGTAACTTTTCAGACCTACTACAAGTTTTTAAGTAATCTAATAATTTTATCGTTCTGACGGTTAATTACAAAGTTTGAATTCACTTGAACACTTCTTAGAGAACTATTTCACAATGCATTATTAGTCCCGCTATAGTAGCGATACAGTAGCTCGAAATTCGATCATGTATCCATTTTTAGTTAGCCGAAATCAGAAAAAAATCGCTAGAGCGGCCTTTAAAATTTTTATTAAAGATCGAATTCTTGATAGAATAACTTGTTGATCAAATATTATTATATTTTGCTGCAACACCGAAAAAAAATGCTGATTTTTTTGTATCACCCAAGTACGTACCCAATATAGACATATTTAATTGAAAAGGTATGAATTCCTTACAAAAAGTCAACAAATCCCCGCAAAAAAACAGCATAAATGCTGTAAAAAAAGTTAAGACAAGTACATTTACTCCCCCCAAATAGTTTGTCCGGTAACAAATCTCAGTTTCGATACAAAACCTTTACTAAAAATTTTAAAAGAGATTTTCTCCCAAGAAAACCAACCTTGCAAAAATTCTATGATTCATATCACATCTCTCAAAAAATAATAGGAGAACTCCACAAAAATTTTCTCAATAAATTAGAAACTCACAAAAAGTTATAAGAGCCTCTCAAAAATTTATCAATCAAATCATAATTTCACAAAAGATGCCAATTCAAACCTGCCCAAAAATTAAGTCTAAACTTCACAAAAAGTTTTTAAATAAATAAAAATAATAAAAACATTAATAGTCAAATACATTAGAACCTATTAAACTCCAATATAAACACTTTCAACGAATTGAAAATACAGTTGTTCTACCCAACAAGAATAAGAATAAATAATAATTATGAGAAAAAATTTTGATACAAAAAGATTTCAAACGCAAAAAATTAGATTGAAAGAAAAATTTCGGCCGAAGTACTTGGTGAGTTTTTCGTTTAGTTTACATAATATATCACTTATGGTTATAAACTCGCCAAGTACTTCGACCGAAATTTTTTTTTCAATCTAATTTTTTGCGTTTGAAATCATTTTGTATCAAAATTTTTGACTTTTCACAAAAGATGCCAATTCAAACCTGCCCAAAAATTAAGTCTAAGCTTCACAAAAAGTTATTAAGTAAATAAAAATGATAAAAGCATTGATAGCCAAATACATTAAAACCTATTAAAATATAATAAAAACACTTTCAACGAATTGAAAATACAGTTGTTCTACCCAAGCAGAATAAGAATAAAAAATAATTATGAGAAAAAATTTTGATACAAAAAAGATTTCAAACGCAAAAAAACGCAAAAAAGATTTCAAACGCAAACGCATCTTTTGTGAAAAGTCAAAAATTTTGATACAAAATGATTTCAAACGCAAAAAATTAGATTGAAAAAAAAATTTCGGCCGAAGTACTTGGCGAGTTTGTAACCATAAGTGATATATTATGTAAATTAAGCGAAAAAACTCACCAAGTACTTCGGCCGAAATTTTTTTTTCAATCTAATTTTTTGCGTTTGAAATCTTTTTTGTATCAAAATTTTTTCAAATAATTATTTTTTATTCTTATTCTGCTTGGGTAGAACAACTGTATTTTCAATTCGTTGAAAGTGTTTTTATTAGATTTTAATAGGTTTTAATGTATTTGGCTATTAATGCTTTTATCATTTTTATTTACTTAATAACTTTTTGTGAAGCTTAGACTTATTTTTTGGGCAGGTTTGAATTGGCATCTTTTGTGAAATTATGATTTGATTGATAAATTTTTGAGAGGCTCTTATAACTTTTTGTGAGTTTCTAATTTATTGAGAAAATTTTTGTGGGGTTCTCCTATCATTTTTTGAGAGATTTGATATGAATCAGAATTTTTGCAAGGTTGGTTTTCTTGGGAGAAAACCTCTTTTATAATTTTTAGTGAAGGTTTTGTGTCGAAACTGAGATTTGTTACCGGACAAACTATTTGAGGGGAGTAAATGTACTTGTCTCAACTTTTTTTACAGCATTTATGCTGTTTTACTTTACTCTAGTTCCAGCGATAGTCTCAGGTCTACAAATTAAAATACCGTTTGATTTTTTGATTTTAGATGAGTAAAACCTCTGAAATCATGGCAGCTGTCAACCAACACATGAGTATCTTCCAAACGGTGTAAAGTTGATTCAGCTCGTTATTTTTGTTTGATAAAATTCTGAGGGACTGTAAGAATGTTAATAAATGTGTAGTAAAAATTCAAAGATAGTGTGTTTTAATGATTCATCAAAAAAAAATTCCCAAAAAAGCGAAAGAAAATAGCTGTCACATGGGATGACCCTGTTAACAATATGTTTTAAAAAAATAGAAAACCACGGAGTGGTTCTTGTTATTTACTCGAAATGTAATCCATGTAGGAGGAAAGCTAGAAATATAGTCCATAGTATAACAACTCGGGTTTTTGTCGTCCGAAAATCCCGTAAACCGTTCGGTCGGTAGAAAAGTATATTCAAATGAAATGACATTCGTATAACTTACTATAAAGATCACTCCATATATTTCGGCACAGTTCAAAATTTCATACAAATTTAGGACGTAGATGGTGGATCAGTCACCCCGTCCGCTTCGGATGTTCGAAAGTAAAATTTTTCCACAACGTTCGTCCGATCGAAATAAAAAAGTTGTAGCCCACGGAGGAAAAAGGCAAAAAAAGGAAAAAATCGGCTGAAAATTCTTTATTGCGATCGAACGAACGATGTGGCTGATCCATACCCTTAATATGAAAAACACATTACTCCTCGCACTGTTACTCTTTATCTATTACCCGAGAGTCACAACTGTGACTCTAACCAAAAGTCAAGACTGAAAAAAATATCTGTCAGCTGTCACATCCGCGATCTTTATAACCTTATTTTTTAACCTCACTACTGTCACTCTAAATGAAAAGTCGAAACTGTATGGGTTCAGATGTCACATCAATGAAACACAATCTCACATATCACCAGAATGTTACCAGTTTTCTAGTTAGTATCACTAAACAGCAACTGCAAATTGAGCATCAAAAATGTGTACGAAAAACGCCACTTTTCTTTGATGCCACGAAAAAATAAAATATTAATATTTCCAATATGCGTTAGGCTACAGAGTTCTAAATAGTCACAATCGAAAGAAAAAAAAAATAAAAAATATGTGAACCCACAACATATCTCTCAAAATACTGTAATTAATTAGATATCGCGGAAACAATTTAAGGGAATTTTCAAAAACCGTTCGAAACCACGTTGCTTGCTGTAAAGAGTCTAGTCAGCGACTCGTCTTCGACATTATAATATATGTAAATGTACTTGTCTTGATTCGCTGCCGCGACTTTAGATCCTACAAGCGTTACCATTTTTTTCTCCCACATCCGCCATTTTTTGTCCTGAAAAATTGAAATTTATATCGCAATGAGATTTCATCCAGGTGAAACACTATACTAAACACTAGGTGAATTTAAAAAAATTATCGAACGATTTAGAGGTCATTTTAAATTCGTACACAAAGTTATAAATAATTTCCGTACAGCAAACAAAAAATGGGTTTCGTTTGTAAGCAGGTTTTTTTACCCTTCTACTTGTTTTATTCATTTTTCTCTTGTCTCTTTTCTCCAGTCGCCTTTGAAGAATAGAGGACGTTGCAATTTTCGCTGCGCCTGCAGCATCTTCGCCGCAGTTGTACACGCGAACGACGAAGCGGATTGTCCAGGACGATGAATGCTTGAATAGAGAAAAGAGCCCAGAATTTATTTGTGCATCGGTCAGTCGGCCAACAATGCTTTTCGCTCGTGTATAGCTGCTAGCAGATCTCTGGAAGAGTGCGAGCGAACCTGGATGCGGCTTTTTCGTTCTTTACTCTATCCTCTTCATTCCTTCTTTCCTCCTCTCATTCTCTCTCTCTCTCTCTCTCTCTCTCTCTCTCTCTCTCTCTCCCTCCCTCAGTTCATGCTTCCTCTGACTGCAATTCCTTTTCCTATTTCTTTGCTTATACCTGACCCATTTCCTTCCTTCCAACATTTTCACTATCACCACCTCCATCCACATCACTATCTCTGTCTCATTTTCTCGGATCTTATGTCATCGTTCAACCGCCTCGACCACCATTATCGCACCGAGACACTCTCACAAAACCGTATTGCCACGCAAACCTCCAGACGCTATTCCACCAAAGCTCGCATCCTTCGAATTTCATTCCCGTAATGATTAAATTCTTCATCCCTTCTCCTCCCGTGCCTTCCCTCGTACCGTCACAACGTCAACCAGAGACGCAGAAGCTCCGGATAGCTGCATTCTCATGCCTCCATTTTTGTGCTCCAAAAGTCACTAGTCCACTGGACTATGCATTATCAATGTTCATGCTGTAACCATTTTTTAGTCACATTTTATTTTTGAAAACTGGAAACGAAAAATAATACCTGAATTGTGCGAAAAAAATATCGTAATCTTGATAAATACTTTTTGTTCACATTCTCAAAATTTAGAAGCTCAAACAGACGGCTTGAATTCTTTTTTCTTTACATTACTTTTTTTTGTATTTCTGTGAAAAAAAGAAGAAGCCTTCAAGGTTTGAGGTCCTGCCATTGAGGCCTTGTAAATTCAGAATAATTCACGTTGACAATTGAACAATCGTGAGCGAGAGAGACAGAGATTGATGAACAAATTTGTATAAAATTAGAGCGGACATCTTACGAAGCTTTTCCAGTCGTATCTCGTTATTATTCTGTTATTAAAGTGTCTTTTCTACTGGCCGCCCTTGGCGTTTCCCTTTTGTCTCTGTGTGCTGTTCCGCAAGGATCTCAGTGGCGCTCTTGCGTCGTCGTTACGCGCTTAAAGTAAAGAGTGAAAACGAGAAGGGGGGATTCGAAAGATCCGGGAAGAAGGATGGTCGTGGTAGCCTCTTGTTAGAAGCATAAAACGTATGCAAAAAATGGAGCAAAAAGGAAAAAGGGCTTGCCAGGTAAAAGGAATAGTGTAGCAACGAGACTGAGCAACTCGCTAATTGACTGTTAAAAAAATGCTTCTCTTTTGTGGCAGTTTCAACACAACAGTGAAAAACTCATCGCCCTGTTCGGTATCTCATTTTTTTCCTCTCGCATATATCATTCTTTCGAGAATAGGGTTGTGAAAATAGCATCCGCCGAGCCTTTGTACAAAGCTCGTTAAAACTTGATCGGTTGGAAAAAGAAGATGCAGAAAAAAACGAATGATCTCATGCTTGTCCACTAGTTTCTCGTTGACACGATGAAAAATATTAAAAAAAAAAAAAATTGAAAGAAACAAGATTGAATCTTATCGTCACTTTTACGGCTGTTTGTGAGCAACATGGAGCTTACAAATTTACATACCATTACCGAGTCACCGATGAACAGTTGGGACGCCACGACGCGTCGCATCTGTTGTACACATTTAGTATCTTTTGCCAAGAACAAATAACAAACGCGAGCTTAAAGAAGCAGTGTAGAGTGCATGAGATTACCGAAAATATCGTAGTACACTCTACAGAGCGTCCCCAAAATTGCGTCTTAATTTTAAGGACTAATAAATCGCGGAATTCTAAACAGAAAAATCGTTGGAAATTTTTTTCTCCGATGCACCGTTAATGAGACATTAATCATTTACTGGCAGCATTAGTGAAAAATTGATAAAGACTTTTTCCTCGGAAATTGACCAATCTGCGTGTTCTGTAAATTTATCGACATGAATTTTAAGACACCCTGAAGAGTGTTCTTTTCGTACCAACAGCATATTGCTGATACTTCGAATGGCTCGTGGATATATTTCTCCTCATATTCTTCTTTCGTATACACATTTATCCGTGTTTTCCCTTCTCTCTCTTCCTCTCCCTCTCTTTATCTGTTTAGCTACATGAACGTACATGGCTGCCAAGTTTTCGCGAGCAAGGCGTGTATCTGCCATATGTGCTTTTTAAGAGTACAGAAGAGGCTCTAGCTCAAAGTGCATCAGCTGCATCCCCTGCCCCATACTCTTTTCGGCACTGCACTCTGCTGGCGCGTGCTGTTACATTTTTTTCGCCTAATATATGATTATCCCTTCTGCAGAGATGAAGTATTCATTTTAACAGATTCAGATACTTATACTGTAAAAAAAATTTGTTGAACCAAACAATTTATTTGATCCAAGTAAATTATTTATTTGTATACTATCCAGTAATTCAGTATTCAGATAAAGTAAATATACCTTTGATCGAAACATCATGGATAGTAAAAGCAAATGCATAATTATTTAGAGAAATGTACAGTTACAAGACAGAAACGAAGGGGTTACTGAAACCAAAAAATCGATTTACTTCAGCCAAAGAAATAACGATTTAAATAGACTCTCAAAATTATTAAGAAAAACATACACGGTTACACTGAAAACCCAATTTTGTTGAAACAGTAAAATATTTGGTTGGATACGTCCAACAAAAATGTTTCGTTGCCTAGGCAACAAAATTTTTATTTGTTTCAACAAAGTTTCACTTCAGTTTAACGAAGTTTTGTTGAAACATTCAAAATTTTGTTGCCTGGACGAAATAATTTTGTTGAATACGTCCAACAATATATTTTAATATTTCAACAAAATTGGATTTTCAGTGTAATGAACGAGAATATACGAGTTGCTGGAAACAAATAATTGATTTGATTCAGTCAAATAAATGAGAGTTTGAACGGAACCTTCGATTATTTAATTCTCAAACTTAAAAATAAAAATTCGTTTTTTTTTAATTATAAATTTGTATTTTATCATTATTGATCATATTTCATTACGTCCATCACTCCTGACATTAATTTTTGTCGAAAAATTTACCTACTTACACGAGAATTCGATCTAACCTACCTACCTATCTACGACCTAACGAGCACGAACGTTACCTATTACACCATCATCCACATGTCAATTTGAAGTTAAAAAATGATACATACATTGCAAGTCCGGCATGGAGTAAGAAAAGCTAATGCATGATCTATGAAATAACATTTATTGAAATTCGTTTCGACTATTTTGTTTCACTCATTATTATAATGAGAAATCGCATTAATATTCGTTTCAGTAAAGAAAAAAAAACGTGAGTGATCGCTTAGACACAAAATTTAAGGGGACCGTATGGTCTAGAGCACGAAAATTTCACCTATTTTCACGATTTTTTTTTTGCCTTAAAAAATTTAAAAATCGATGTTTTAACTTTTCGGGTTTATTACTACCTTTATTAAGTATACAAAAAAATTTTTTTTTAATTTTAAAAACAGTGTTTATTATCATATAATTGGCATTGAAGACGACCCTCTCGAAAAATCCGACCCGGACGGTGAAGATCGATCCGAGACTTCTACTCATCTGAAACACAAAATTCAAGAAGATTCTTAATCAGAAAGAGTGCAGTTATGGTCGGGACTAGAACAAATCGAAAAAATTAAAAATTGACAAAATGGCGCGCTTTTGAAAAAAAATTCGTAAAATCGGGTTTTTTTTTCACTAGTTTTTTAGTATAAACAATAAGAAATTATTTAAATAAAATTATGATTGTAGTTCCGACGATAGCCATACATGTTGTGAACAACATATCCAAATTTCAAGTGATTCGGTTGAATAGTTTTTTTGTTTTCACCTGCGCAGTGCCGAAAAAAGTCGTTTCGAGATAAATGAGTTTAAAGTTTGAGGTACAGATATTTTCAAAAATTGAGCAAATTTTGAATACTTACAGTTAATCCGCGATTCCGGCACCATATAGGATTCCTTCGGAACGTTCATAATTCAAGATTTCCTCACTCCTTTCATTTCTTCGAGCTGTCCGAGCCTCTTTGGAGTTGTCCGTGCTCCTACGGTTGGCGCTCGATACTCGCAGCTCGTCTCGGTTTTGCGCTAGTTGCTCCGCTTATGGCCCGATTGTTATGCCCATGATCTCCATTATTTTCAATAGGGATGCAAATCCTTCATTGAATATGCAAGCGGAAATGTGAGTGGCAATATCAATGATTTTTTTTCCGGCAAACAGATGTTTCGGCGCAAGGTGCCACACGCAAGCATTGAAACTTTCGTTATTGTTCTGCGTATTACTGCCAATACACCTTTCCAATAAAGTCTCTGCTGTCAATTCTTCATAAATTGGTTTTAATATCTCTTGTGCTTCATCGCACAGAGCAGGTGGGTGCTCGTAGGTGTCTAAAGTACCTGCAGCCTCACTTTGACGCCACTTGCACCACGATTCGGAACCTGGAGGACAGTACGAGTGTTGCGGATTTTCATCTGTTGAAATTTTGTGATAATATGCTGCCCATATTTCACTTCTCATCCCTTCAGTCGAATCTGAATTACGTCTAATTGCTAGACCGTAATAAGTTGACAGCTCTTGCAATAATTTATTCGTCAATTGTTGACGCTTCGGTGTTTTATTTATCGATTTCCGCTGTGTCTTTTTTCCCTCTTCTTTTTCTGTCAATTTCTTTGTTGCTTTCTTTATTTGTGCATGTTTTTTTTTCGCATCAACAGCACGTTTGTACAAACGTTTTTTAACATGCAAAACACATTCTTTTTTGCAAACTAAAAAATCATCCCCGTAAGGCTTTGTGTCCAATAAGGCTTTGAACGTTTTCGTGTCGCGGACCGCTCTCTACCTGCGTTATGGGCTGTAGAAGCTGTAATATTGAGAATTTCCGCATGAAAATTTCACAGTATATTCTTGAGATACTATACTTTCGACATATCGAAAAAAAAAAAAATCGATTTTTTCAAATTTCTAGACCATACGGTCCCCTTAAGATATTAGGACAAAAAAATAACTGTTTTTCGTTTCCTGATGAGCTTTTCAAAAAATATAAAAAATTTGAATTCTCAACCAAACTTCGACATAATATTGAAAAAGTACCTAAAGAAGTCGTTCTTTGGGGATTTCACACGAAAATTTGAAAAATGTTTAAAAAATATTAAAAATCCAATTTTTTTCTCTACTTCTTGGTCAGTTCACAAAAATGGTTACAGCAATTTTTCTGTTCAGAGTTGAGACTTCAGTTAGTGCTTATTCCTTGCGCATTCAAATCCTCTTCCAAATGATACTTGGTTTATCTACATATACTTTTTTTTCAAATTTTGAAAATGAGAACGTCGATTGTGGAACGTTTACGTAAGAAGTCTTATGTTTAAGTACAGCCTTGGCCAAAAGTATTAGGCACCCGGTAATTTTTCTGTCCAACATTTTTTTACCGAAACGTTCAGAACAAAGTTGGATGTCTCGGCAAAAAAAGTATTAAACCAATTTAACAAAGGGGGTTTTACAGCGGATAAGTCCAGCTTTATTTTAATTTTCTGTTGAAATTATACGATTTTTTGTGCCCTAATTAGGGTTGTAAATAATACATTAGTTTTTTCAATGCATTAGCATTTTATTTCCATTCCATTAACCATTACTTTGTAATTTTTAATTGAAAAAAAATCAATTAACCATTAACCATTGAATTTTTATTTTTAATAGTAGTAACCAAGAGTTACGCAGTGATACTATGCGAAGAGAAAAATATAACAAAAATTACCGTGCTCTGCACAACAAATTAGGTGCGAAAGACTTTACGGGGCTAATTAATCAAAAACCAAATTAAAGATTCTAATCAGCATCGCAATATTTGAAATAAGACTATGAATTTTTGTAATCCGGCACAGTCAAATTTCGAAAAGACTATGAATTTTTGTAAAAAGCCCATGAATTTTTGTAATACGGCACAGTACAATTTCAGAAACAGCATTGTAAAAAGTCTCATTACAAAATGAAAGTAGTAGCAGTAACGATAGCGATTAGCGTATAGTAGCGGTAGCGGTTTTAGCCTGGATGAGAATGGCCCAATCATAGTAAGCGAGGGTTATGAAGTTACTAGTAGCGGTAGCGGTTTTAACATGGGTCAAAATGTCCCAATGTCAAACCCGAGAATTATTCGATTACCAGTAGCGGTTTTGGCGCGGGTTACCGAGTGTTACTCGGTTACTACCATTGGGTCATTTTGATCCATATCAACACCGCTAGCGCTACTAGTAACTCAGCAATTCTCGGTTGCTACGAATGGGTCATTTTGACTCATATCAAAACCGCTACCGCTACCAGTAACTCGGCAACTCTCCGTTACTACCATTGGGCCATTTAGCCATTAGCGCTCGATACTCGCAGCTCGTCTCGGTTTTGCGCTAGTTGCTCCGCTTGTGGCCCGATTGTTATGCCCATGGTCTCCATTATTTTCAATAGGGATGCAAATCCTTCATTGAATATGCAAGCGGAAATGTGAGTGGCAATATCAATGATTTTTTTTCCGGCAAACAGATGTTTCGGCGCAAGGTGCCACACGCAAGCATTGAAACTTTCGTTATTGTTCTGCGTATTACTGCCAATACACCTTTCCAATAAAGTCTCTGCTGTCAATTCTTCATAAATTGGTTTTAATATCTCTTGTGCTTCATCGCACAGAGCAGGTGGGTGCTCGTAGGTGTCTAAAGTACCTGCAGCCTCACTTTGACGCCACTTGCACCACGATTCGGAACCTGGAGGACAGTACGAGTGTTGCGGATTTTCATCTGTTGAAATTTTGTGATAATATGCTGCCCATATTTCACTTCTCATCCCTTCAGTCGAATCTGAATTACGTCTAATTGCTAGACCGTAATAAGTTGACAGCTCTTGCAATAATTTATTCGTCAATTGTTGACGCTTCGGTGTTTTATTTATCGATTTCCGCTGTGTCTTTTTTCCCTCTTCTTTTTCTGTCAATTTCTTTGTTGCTTTCTTTATTTGTGCATGTTTTTTTTTCGCATCAACAGCACGTTTGTACAAACGTTTTTTAACATGCAAAACACATTCTTTTTTGCAAACTAAAAAATCATCCCCGTAAGGCTTTGTGTCCAATAAGGCTTTGAACGTTTTCGTGTCGCGGACCGCTCTCTACCTGCGTTATGGGCTGTAGAAGCTGTAATATTGAGAATTTCCGCATGAAAATTTCACAGTATATTCTTGAGATACTATACTTTCGACATATCGAAAAAAAAAAAAATCGATTTTTTCAAATTTCTAGACCATACGGTCCCCTTAAGCAAAATATGCACATTTTAAAGGAGTGTGCAATTCGTATTTGTATCTTAAACATCTTAACTCTATGCTTCACTCTAAGTATTAAAAGAAATTCGCTAATTTTTATTTGTTTCTATATCAAAAAATCACTTTACCAGAACAATGTTTAAAAAAATTATGAACAAATAAGGGAATTCGAGATTTTCGTGACAAAAGACTTTAAAAAAATGTTAAATAATAATAATTGCGAAAATTATCCTAGCTGGGATATTTGCTACCGCTGGGAATATTGAGTAATCTTCATTAGGCTCGAGCCAATAGAATATTGAAGACTTAAAGTGTTTATAACAAATCATTTTTTTAAATTCACGTTACCACTTCATTTAATCAAAGAAATTTTTTTGTACTGAAAAAATAAACATTCAAGATTTTTTTAATTAAACTGTGCATGCTCAATAATTTTAGTGTATCCTATCAAGAATATTCTATATTTCCAGCTAATAACTCAAATTGGGATTAGCCAAATAAAATATTATGACGAGAAAGCTCAATTGATTGTGTGAAGTAATGTTGATTTTTGAAATGGAAAATATCGTGTCATAATATCAAATCAGTTTTACTTCGGCGAATAAAATAGAACGTTCCGATTAAAGATATCAAGTAATTGTATCAAATTATTATTTTTTGTCATTCCGAGATATCATATGATTACATCTAAGAGTTTATTGTTGAGCTAAAAAAAATACCATCAGGATAAAAAAATTTGATTACTTGTTTCCAATGATTTTGGTTTATCCAATCAAAAATGTTATATATCGGCAGTCAATCACTCGAGTTGGTCTTGACTAAATAAAACGATCGAATCAAAAATATTAATTATTTGTAATAAATCTTTGACCTTGTTGTGTATGGATTTCATGTATTTACACCAAATAATTTTGATTAGTACGAATGAATTGGATTATTTGGACCAAATGAATGTCATCAAAAAAATGGTTTATTGGGCACAATGTCTATTTTTATTTATGGCAAAGAAAAATCTCCTTGCATTCAGTAAATATAACTCAAATAATTTGGATTACTTGGATCAAATAAATTATTTTTACAGTGTAATGGTTATATCAAAACTTTAATTATAATGGATCGAGGCAATTTTTCTAACAGTATGTTGTACTATTTTCCTAACAGTATACACATGTGTGTGTGTATATATATATATATCGCTGAAAAAAACGGGAAGTATAAAAAATAATGATAACAATTTCAAGATATAACGGGTCACGATTCTGAGGCATTATCGATGTTCGAAACACTTTAATACTGCTCGCGTTAAAATAACGAGTTCCTAAGAGTTTTCAACACGGAAGTTTGCTATTTCTTATACTTCTGTCTTAAATTTACCTTTGTGTGTGTGTATGTGTGCGTTTTTTTGTTTTTTGGACTTTTTAGTATATTTTTCAGTGGCCGAATGTCGGGTTTGGTCCGAGGTAGTAAATTTCGCCAATTTGTCGTTGTACAGCTCGGCTTGCCTTCTCACCGGAAACGACGAGTTTGTGCCGAAGAAACGTTAGTCGTTGCTACACCCTCTCAACCCCTACCTCCGCCCCTTTTTCCTCCGGTTTGGCGCGTCAGGTGTTCCAGAACCCCTGATCTTTCTCTCTGGTCCGGACTATTTTTCCAACCCAGCCATATAACGAAAAATTGTTCGTCCGAGTGCACAAGTGTTTGTGTGTGACAGTGTGTATGTCTGCATGGAAAAGCTTCAAAGCTCGCAGCAACTTTTCGATTCTCGCGAACAGCCGGTTCTTTCGCTTATACGGGACTGGCACGTTGAAACTCCACGATAGAAATAAAGAAATAAACGACGAGAAAGAGAGAAAGAAAGAAAGAAAAGAGAGAAAAAAACATGGACGTTATAGAGAGGGATAATATGGCGAGTCGCGTGAACGTGAAAGTCGAAAAGACGACGAAGCACTGGAGTAAAGAATCGTCCAGGGGGATTTAAAGGTAAAAATCCTACGAAATCCTCTGAGTAAGAATTGTGCGCTAGATATATCGAAGTAATACGGACTTTTAACGCATGTGGATCACCCCTCTTACATGTATATGCCTTGAAATGGCGGCGGGAAATCGGTTAAGGAACACGTTATTTTTCACTTGAATAATGACTTCAAGGTGCGTTACGTATAAGAAGACGAAGAAGTGCCATTTGGTTCATATTGATATCTCAATTTTTTCAACATTGAGACCACTAAAATTTTTCATTTGTTTCCAATTCACGATTCATGATACTCATTTGTTTAAATCTCCATTTTTTATACAAATGCCCCAGAAATATAATCACTCTTTTGGCATGATTTTTTCCGATAGTTAAAAAAAATAATTTTCGCCAAATGTTACCCAATACACCGATTTTAAGGGAAAAATAATTTCGCACGGTTTATCCTGACATCTTTATTTCTTTCAAATTGAAAGTAATACTTTTCCTCTGGGAACCCTTTCGAAGGAGAATTTTGCTAAAAGAATTCGTAACAAATACCAGTACCGTTATCCAAATTTCAGGCAGAGAGTTTGGGCGAGTGGTAAAATTTTATAACTCCTCGGCGTTACATATTTCTCATATGTATATCTGGGGTGCACCTGGGCACACTGAATTTTCACTGGAACGTTCCCATATCGCAGGGTCACGTGCGTAGACTGCTTATAATCGTAATTATCTCAGGATCCAAGAGAGAGGGAGAGAGAGAGAGAAAAGAGAAGAGGAGTATATATGCACAAGCTCGCAATTGTAATTACGTGTACGGTAAGGTCGCAGGGCTTTGGGAAAGCCAGAAAAGTGAGTTTTCATCGTGATAAGCACGTCTGCACAGTACAAAATGGTACTCTCATCTGTGTTAGATGTTGAGCTTCGTATGTGTATGAATTTCAGTGAAAATGCATACGAAGGAGGCTGAAAAGGTTTGTGTGGGTATGTACGAGGTAGATTTCGTATATCTTGATTTTCTCGTCGTTGAGAGAGAAAGAGAGAGAGAGAGAGAGAGAGAGAGAGAGAGAGAGAGAGAGAGAGAGAATGAGAGAGAGAGAGAGACAGCGAAAAGGAGAGTAAGGAGAGAGAATGTAGTTGTTTCCATAAATGCCAATTTCCGTGTAATCAAAGCAGTGAGGGAAATTCCACTACTGCTCTTTCTCTTCTTCCCTTTTTCTATCTCTCTCTTCCTCTCGCTCTATCTCTCTATCTCTCTCTCTCTCTCTCTTTCCGAACTTAAACGCTCCGCCATAATGACCTCGGCCGGATAATTAATTCCCGAAACACATAATGATAATCGGTACAAGCTCTCTCGCACCGCTTTAATTTTACCGCTCTCTCGTTCTAACATTTTGTTCGGAGGATTGCCCAACAAAATCGTACTCGAGCCTCGTACACTTGATAACGATATGTACATACGAGGATTCTCATTATTAAACGTTCCCTCAAACTTTTAATTATTAAAATAAATCTCTGCAGAGACAAAGACTTGTTTGGTCGTACTACATTTTTTTTTAAAGTCTAAAGAAATGTTGAATGAAGGATGAAGAGACCCAGAAAAAAATGGCCAATGAATAAAAAAATTTATTTATTAAGTCAAGGTTTTTTCAGGATTTATTTAATGCTGTACTTTGAGTTCATCATTTTTAATTGCTGTTGAATTAATAAAACAGTGACTAAGATTTTCTTATAAATTACAAATTGCATCAGAGTTTCAAAATTTCTCCTTCTGAAATATATATACTGAAACGGGATAGCCTCGTCCCCTGGCACGATTTTTGGTGTGGCAGAAATCTGCTAGAGGGCTACGGTCCGTGCTTTCGCGTAAGCGATGCACCTCCCGTACGCCTATAAGGCTCCCATCCTTTCCAATCTCCTTCTCCTCATTCCTACCAAAAATGAATCAATAAAAGCAATATGGAGCATCTTCGACTTACGATCGGTGAGAAAACCCAAATCTTCTTTTTTTAGGGGGGAGGGGGTGCACCTATTGTACAATAAAAGTGCGGTGACACAATCCAGTTTTCCCACCTAATTGTGTTACGATAGGTGCTTTTGAGCAAAGCTGCTCGTTTTTCCTTAATCATCCAATCGAGAGTATTCGTCTTGAATCTCGAGTCGAGTTAAACCCCTTGGATACAAGACGGGGAAATCTAAAGGTGATTCCCTACTCCAGACAAGACCGCCGGTCAGTGCACGAAGCTGCACAATAGGTGCGTGAGCTATAGAGAGCAGCACCACCGCCGATGTGCGCGCTCTCTCGTGTCTGAATGTGCAATTTGTGCGTTGCTATTTTGGCTTTGAATGATAGGAATAAAGATAAATTTTACGATTAATAATGTTAAAAATGAGCAATTAAGGTTTTCAGCTCGTGATTAATGATCGTGCTGGGGGCTAAAATTATATAAAAATTTTTAAAAAATGTGGCTCAAGATATATTTCAAATGTCGTAGAAATACAAAGCACAGGCGACGAATCGGCCATATAATTCATTCCGTTTGTTTCTCGCTCTTTCATGCGAAGTGGACAGCGCTCTCGGGAAAAGAACAGTATTTCAAAAACGATCAATCTTCTCGAAACCAAAGTGGCGTGTGAGAGATGCCCTGCATTTGTCAATGTCTTTTTGATGAAGAAAAACAAACAAATCAATTTTGTATCGTAAATCAATTAAAAAATCTTGGCACCCGCGTATACGTGCTTGATTACTTAAGGAGGTTCTATCGTTTCTCATGTAAAAATTATTTTCCAACTTTACACAATAAAATTTTGTAAATAGAAAGCTTAAGACAGTATTAAAATTGTGGCGGAATATGCCGATGATTCACCGTCTCAAAATTGAGATATTTATTATTGAAGTTCGCAATTTTTTGAAAGCTTCCATAAGAGCCCATGTTAAACTTGTCATTTTTAACAATGAATATCTCGATTACCAGGCGGTGAAACCTCTCCAAATTTTTCACACATAATTAAATGCTGTTCAAGAAGATTCACGCCAAATTTCAATACATTAACTTGGAATAATCAAATATAATGTATTTTTCGTATCATGTCATATAAATATCGATACAACCTCCTTAACGGGAGAAACCAGTTTAGGAGGCCGAAATTTTGGTGTTTCTCGTAAATTTTCTTTAACAGGGAAGAAATAATTAGAATTTGTTTAAACTTGGAGGATATTTTATTCATGTTTTGAAGTACACTTTGTAATTTTTTCAAGTCATTTCCGCCAGAAATAGTGGAGTTAGAAGCTGCTGTCCGTGGACGACTTTTTTTCAACTGGTGGACATTCTAGCTCAAAAAGTTATTGGCCAATGGTTCTGAAAATTTGTGTGAATATTCTTTATTCAATTACAATTTATATGAACCTAACTCTGGGATGATATTATTATTAAGGGGACCGTATGGTCTAGAAATTTGAAAAAATCGATTTTTTTTTTTTGATATGTCGAAAGTATAGTATCTCAAGAATATACTGTGAAATTTTCATGCGGAAATTCTCAATATTACAGCTTCTACAGCCCATAACGCAGGTAGAGAGCGGTCCGCGACACGAAAACGTTCAAAGCCTTATTGGACACAAAGCCTTACGGGGATGATTTTTTAGTTTGCAAAAAAGAATGTGTTTTGCATGTTAAAAAACGTTTGTACAAACGTGCTGTTGATGCGAAAAAAAAACATGCACAAATAAAGAAAGCAACAAAGAAATTGACAGAAAAAGAAGAGGGAAAAAAGACACAGCGGAAATCGATAAATAAAACACCGAAGCGTCAACAATTGACGAATAAATTATTGCAAGAGCTGTCAACTTATTACGGTCTAGCAATTAGACGTAATTCAGATTCGACTGAAGGGATGAGAAGTGAAATATGGGCAGCATATTATCACAAAATTTCAACAGATGAAAATCCGCAACACTCGTACTGTCCTCCAGGTTCCGAATCGTGGTGCAAGTGGCGTCAAAGTGAGGCTGCAGGTACTTTAGACACCTACGAGCACCCACCTGCTCTGTGCGATGAAGCACAAGAGATATTAAAACCAATTTATGAAGAATTGACAGCAGAGACTTTATTGGAAAGGTGTATTGGCAGTAATACGCAGAACAATAACGAAAGTTTCAATGCTTGCGTGTGGCACCTTGCGCCGAAACATCTGTTTGCCGGAAAAAAAATCATTGATATTGCCACTCACATTTCCGCTTGCATATTCAATGAAGGATTTGCATCCCTATTGAAAATAATGGAGACCATGGGCATAACAATCGGGCCACAAGCGGAGCAACTAGCGCAAAACCGAGACGAGCTGCGAGTATCGAGCGCCAACCGTAGGAGCACGGACAACTCCAAAGAGGCTCGGACAGCTCGAAGAAATGAAAGGAGTGAGGAAATCTTGAATTATGAACGTTCCGAAGGAATCCTATATGGTGCCGGAATCGCGGATTAACTGTAAGTATTCAAAATTTGCTCAATTTTTGAAAATATCTGTACCTCAAACTTTAAACTCATTTATCTCGAAACGACTTTTTTCGGCACTGCGCAGGTGAAAACAAAAAAACTATTCAACCGAATCACTTGAAATTTGGATATGTTGTTCACAACATGTATGGCTATCGTCGGAACTACAATCATAATTTTATTTAAATAATTTCTTATTGTTTATACTAAAAAACTAGTGAAAAAAAACCCGATTTTACGAATTTTTTTTCAAAAGCGCGCCATTTTGTCAATTTTTAATTTTTTCGATTTGTTCTAGTCCCGACCATAACTGCACTCTTTCTGATTAAGAATCTTCTTGAATTTTGTGTTTCAGATGAGTAGAAGTCTCGGATCGATCTTCACCGTCCGGGTCGGATTTTTCGAGAGGGTCGTCTTCAATGCCAATTATATGATAATAAACACTGTTTTTAAAATTAAAAAAAAATTTTTTTGTATACTTAATAAAGGTAGTAATAAACCCGAAAAGTTAAAACATCGATTTTTAAATTTTTTAAGGCAAAAAAAAAATCGTGAAAATAGGTGAAATTTTCGTGCTCTAGACCATACGGTCCCCTTAAACTTGGAGGATATTTTATTCATGTTTTGAAGTACACTTTGTAATTTTTTCAAGTCATTTCCGCCAGAAATAGTGGAGTTAGAAGCTGCTGTCCGTGGACGACTTTTTTTCAACTGGTGGACATTCTAGCTCAAAAAGTTATTGGCCAATGGTTCTGAAAATTTGTGTGAATATTCTTTATTCAATTACAATTTATATGAACCTAACTCTGGGATGATATTATTATTAAAAATATTTTTTTTTATGCAAAAAAGGTGAAAAAACATGGTATAAAAACATGACATTGTGTTCAAACACGTCAAAAACATGCAATTTTCAACTTTCTTGATCACAATTAGGTTCATATTCTTAGGAAATATGTTG
This sequence comes from Rhimphoctona megacephalus, assembly GCA_963989365.1. NCBI lineage: Eukaryota > Metazoa > Arthropoda > Insecta > Hymenoptera > Ichneumonidae > Rhimphoctona > Rhimphoctona megacephalus. The sequence continues at coordinate 24,060,250 of OZ022416.1, read as the reverse complement.
TTAACGAAAAAAAAAATTGTAATGATTACAGATAAAAATTGTGACTTCAGGAATGCCTACCAGCAAAAAACTCGGATGGCGATCGTCCATGGACAGCAGCTTCTAACTCCATTATTTTCGGCAGAAATGACTTGAAAAAATTACAAAGTGTACTTCAAAACATGAATAAAATATCCACCAAGTTTAAACAAATTCTGATTATTCCTTCCCTGTTAAAAAAATTCACGAAAAACATCAAAATTTCGGCCTTCTAAACTGGTTTCTCCCGTTAACACCTAGCTAATGTAGAAATTGCCCACTTCGTGGCATTGTAAGCGCCGCGCACGGTCTCTATAACCTCTCTTTCGAGAGAAAAGAGGATCTAAAAAATCCTAAGTTTCGATATTTGGATATTGAACCACTGTTCAAATATCGAAACATTTCAATAAACATCATTTTTTTCACAAAATTTTGCACCCTCTTGTTAAAATATATTCTAAGCTATGTACACGTCTGCGCAGGAAGAAGTACACATAGAAATATCATGTCCACGTGGTGAGTTTGAGTACAAGGCTATAAACGCGTTATTTACAATAGTAATAGGAAGCTTATATTCGGATCGCATGATAAGCTTTCTATTATCTTGTTCGGACTATAGGTTCAAGAATCTTAGTTTGAACAGAGCGCAATTCTAGTATTATGTATATACGTATATCTGATATATATGTGACATCTTCTCTTTGCTCGGCCAATCGGACAAGTGTACGTACCCGAACGAGATAACGAGCTCAATTCCACAACCTAGTGGAATTGATTTGGTTCTCGTATCGAATTAAGATCACTCAATTTCTCATAAATAATTAAAATTCATTAGAAATGCAATTGATAATAAAGTATGCCACTGCAATTTTTTCAGACTCATAATTTTCTTTGAATCCGCGTACATAAAGAGCAAATACGAGTGTGCACTTGATTCCATGACCTCGTGGAATTCGATTAATTCTCGCATTCAATTGAAATTATTTAATTTGCCAAAAAACAATTGAAATCCTCGAAAATTTAATTAATAAACGATCCATTAATTTCCAATAATTCCAAACTCATGATTTTATCAAATAAAAATACACAAAAGTTATCGAGATAATGCTCGATTTTACAACCTGGTGGAAATAAATGGATCCTCATATATAATTAAAATTGCTTAATTTTTCGGATAAATTGTATCACATGAATCATCACACATATTATTGAGAAAAAATATTCAACGCCATGATTATTATAACTCATAGTAATTATATAAAGTGAAGAATTCCGGTTCAATATCGGTCTCTCAACCGGAATCCTTAAAAAGGAGACATTGTATGTAGATATGTTACAATAAAAATAACGATTTATGTATTATATAGATGTATTTAATCTGCTGAATCTACTACGATGATAGCGCAGTGAGATGGTCCATAGAAAAGCAATCTGTATTTGAATTTCCGTAGATTTGTGTATTCAGATACGTAAACATAATCTCTTATCGTTTTCCACGTCTTCGGTGAATAACATATGAAGAGATGGGCTTGGGATAAGGGATTCGATGATAGTATATTAACCGGAAAAGCTTTTTGAATCGGACCTTTGGGATAACGCTTCTCTGAAAGTGGATAGTAAGGAAGGAAAGCGATAAGCTCTCTTCAAATCGTTCTCTCTTACTCTTTACACCCCTTTACATCAGAAACAGAAGCAGAATATATATATATAGTTATTATTATTATTATATATATATGTGTGATACGTTGAAGTGAAACTGTTACGAGAGTCTTCTTCTCTCCCTCTATCTCTCGAGCCGCTTACATAGTTAACGTAAACTGGCAATTTTCGTGTAATTGAAGCTCCGAGCTCCGAGTATTCGGGTCTGGGAAAAGCCGAGGAAGGGCGAGATGAAATGACGAAGGAAATGTAGGAGTAGCGAAGGATCCTTCACTCAGGATTTCCTGGAGCTTTTGGGAATGTTACCATTTAACATCGAGCATGATAATGCAGTGATATCGCAGTTAAAAGGTTAGATAAGCTCTTGTGTTACATACATTCGTAGTTTGTTTTTAATTGGAAATGGTATTAACTTATTGCTGTGACGTCTCTTTTGGGGATTGGAAAATGAACAAGAGTTGAAATTTATTCCAAGGGTTTTTTTATGGAAAATAAATAGTAGTGATTTTAGAGACTTCTTGTGATAATAAATTTAATGACGCATTTTAATAAATATTGAATATTCAAATATGCTCGAATAAATGGAGATAATATTTGATTGTTCACAGAAAAAGAATGATTAATCATGAGATCTGTGATAATTGAATAATGACGAAAAATGATAATGATTGGAAAACGACGAATTCCATCGAGAATCGTGTTTAATCAGAGGGGATGTTTCGGTCTGATGATTTGGCAGTACTAGTGAGTTTTGTGGGGATATAATTATAAGGGATGATATTGTTTGTCATGGCAGTGGGATAAAAGGTGGATAAATGGGATTTTTAATTAACGCCGGAACCGGAGAATATTTCAAAACAATATACGTCAATCTACTGGGTAGGTACGTGCGTTTATATATTTACATTGGGATTTTCATTTCTCTCGTTAAGCGTACTTCAGTGACGAATAATAGAGACGAGAGGCGCAAAATTTCATACGTTTTGTGGAACCTCGAAAGGCCAGCGAAAAGAGACCAGTTTAATGTCAATAATTACTATGCTGCGTTTGTTTCTCGTATACATTTATGTCTATATATATTTATATGTATAGGTACTTAGAAAATCGAATTTTATTGTTGGTCATTCGTTACGAGGCTCGACAACACGTGGTATAATTTTTACGACCTCGTTACCAGAATCGTTACACAAGCCCCATGGATTAATCGATCGTATCGTTATCGTATTTAAACAATTAATGTTCCTCTCCGCTTCTCCACATTTCAGCCTACTTTCCTCCTCCTCCTCCCCTTGTCCCAAAATCTCGTATATCGCCCTCCGAATCTCATTGTTTGACCAAATTACACCTTCAATCCGCCACCTCTTTCCAAATATCATAATTCTCCATTGACAACCATATACACAAAAATTTTTTTTTTTAATCTATTAATTATGACTGCAAACTACCATTTTATTATTATTTAATATTTCATATTAATATTTGTTATTAAATTTTAATAATACTAATACATTACCACGTTACATTACTGTTTCATTATTTATGTAGCTATGCTTGTCATTTACCATGTACAAAATCGTTTATTGAAGATTTTTTCTCATAATTTGATTGTGTATCAACAATTACAGATACTTGTATTGTATTCAATGAAATTAACATAAATTACGATCGTTTTGAGGCACAAATAACAAGTTTCATCATTTCCGCACGTTAATAGAGGATTTTTCCGAAATGAGCTTTTCATGGGGATTCAATGATTGAATTTTGGGGTTGCTAACTTTTGAATATTCAAATATTTTTTTTATATTTTCTTAAAGATATTTTCTTAACTGGCTGCTCAAAGCTGGAAATCTCGGTCGTAAAAACTGCGAGAGGATGTCGAGAGAAATTGGAATTTCGGTTAACTGGGTTCTCGTGCCATTTCGTCCTGATATTGGGGCTGTTCTCTTTTTCTCTCGCTTCTTATCGGTGGTCATTTATCTAAACGGTCTTGTTTGCATTCCCATATCGGATAATTGCTCAACGTCCATGCAAGCTCCTTCTTTTTGGTGTCTCTCTTTCTGGCTATTTGCTTCAGAATTTTTTTCTTTATCCTATTAAAAAGAAAAGAAACAAAAAGGTTTTAACACGCTGATTCATATCTTTATCACAAGTTTTGGGATATTCGTTACAGCTTCGTAAGCCTTTTTCGTCGCTCCGAGAGAATTCGAAAAAAAGCCGAGTCTACTTTGCGAGCTCGACGTTATTAAAATTGCTTTCGTTTTAGGCCCCACTTCGCTTTGGTTGCAAGCCGTGAAAAACCAAGAACCACATTCGCTCCCTCCTCTCCTCTTTCCCCTCCGCGAGCCTCAAAAACGTCTCACGAAAATTGCAAAGGGAAAAGAGTTTCATCCCTTTCGCATGTAATTAATGGTCCAAGCTCCAAGAATTTCTCGGCTCGAGAGCTTTACGCTCCCACCTTTTTTTTTCTCACACCTAACCCATGACACTTTTCCTTCTTCTCCGCCATATTGGGATTCCCGAAGAAAAAACCGAAAAGTCATTACCCCGTTTTTTGGCATCCCAAAGAACATGGAAAAAAGAGCAAAACGATTCTATTTACGTTACGACATTCAGTAATTATCTTTGTTCAACTACCTACATAATTACAACATTTCATCGTAATTTATTCATCGCCCATTCAGAATTGAGGACAATTGTAGCGAAAGACTCTCCAGCTTTTCAATGCATAAATAATAATAATAATAATAATTTTTCAAAACCATTTTCGTACATTCGATCTCATTTAATTGTAATTTTTTTGTTCGTCCGAACAAATATTTTCAATTAAACAAACTCTCATTTCTCGTGGCGTTGATAAAATAAATTTACGAAACGATAAATGAATCTTTCGAATAATCGATTCGTATACACGTTTATTTCGCGTCTGTTTTGTGGGGAAACTCGTCTACAATGGTTGATCTAACTTTATTCGTGGCACGTGACGTCGCCCGAATATATTTGTGACGTTTGTAAATATATGTCCGATTTATCGGGTTCGGCCTCTGTCAAAAATCATTGGATGTTATAATTATATATGTCGAGTGTAATAACAGCTGAGGAGAGAGGGCGTGTGGTTGGGCATTAATCAATTTCGTGGATGTTGGAAGTACAGATAAATGTTTTGAATAATGCATTATTCTCTACATGCGATCGCGAGAAAATGAGGGTGGGAGAGAGAGCAAAAGAGAATGAAAGAGAGAGGCAGAACAATCCAAGCACAAGCTGACACTAAATTAATGGATATCTCTACCAGAATTTCCGACATTCCAAAACTCTGTTTCATAGATAGTAGACGGACGGTCCAGACGCGTGATCACTCTCGTTTAGTTATTACGATTGCGAAGCATCAAGAGGAAAGAGAGACATTTATGCAATCGTTTCGCCCAAAAATGACTTTCGAAAAGACGTGAGTTACGAGTTTAAATCCCGATCAGCTGATCGCGCCAATGTTTCGTTTCTTTTTCCTAGACACTGTTGTAAATAATTATCAGTGGCGTTGTAAATTCACAGATGAAGCTTCTCTATTTTAATCTGTTATTGAACTTTCGTTTAATTTTATTTTTTTCTCGATCCCCAATTACGAAGTGAACCTCGAGAGGGTGAAATAATTTATCGCGTGTTATGACTAAAATTGTGGAATATTTATCGCTACAATTTGCATATTATTTTAACAGATATTTTATTCATGAGAATAAATAACGTTTTGTGATATTTAATGAGGGATGCTAATTAATATTCTGCAATTGATATTACAAGAGAGAAAATAGTTTTTTTTGAAATATGTATGCAACTTTTCTTTTAACGCCATAGAAGGGTTCATCGAATTTATCGCCTTTGATTCTCTCCCCCTTCTCCCTTCTACTTTTTGTTGTCACGACTATCCACGAATGCCAATCTTCCTCGAAAAGTTACTTTCCTTTAGAGACCAAAGATTAGAAGCCTCCTGGTTACGTACACGGAATACGAAAATGGATAAATACGTGCTCGAGGGCATAACGATCCTCTTGATTCCGATTTTTTATGAAAAGACCCTTCTATTATGTTGCAAATTATCTTTTTTTTTCTGCACCCCACGTATATCCGATCGTTGGTTCTCGGCGGTGCAGTTGCGGCCATGCCAGCAAAACGAAATTGGAGCAAGTCATTGAGAGCGGAGGGGGGGGGGGGGAAACTAGAGAAAAGCGTCAAAAAACGAAGTACGCGGGTTAGAATCGATCTTGAAAGTAAAGTCACTTTGTTACTACTTCCGGAAGGACGATAAATCGTCTTGGGACTCGATCGTCAACGTCATTTTATTTACACTATCTTTTCCTCCCATAATGATCTAGCTTTTATTCTCAATCCATTGATTTTACCTTGTTTTTGCACTCCTAATGCTGAGGAAAACAATTTTTAACTAATTTTATTTTTTTATCTTTCGGGACTATTTAATTATTAGTATTACTCAATTAGAATTTATAAGTAAAATATCTTTTCCATAATTTCATTGCATCACTTATTGTTTGCATACTCAGTATTCATTAAAAATATAACATTTTTAAATAATAATTTTTCTGCTATAAATAGTTGTTTTTTAAATTATGATTTTGAATTATATTTATTCATGTTGCAATAAAAATAATCGTGTTTCGAGTCAGAACGCCTCAATTTGTCAGCCGCCACATTTTGGTCCAGCAGGTATTTTTACCTGTGAGTCAACTCGTTGGTCATTCTTTTTTGTCGATACTCCTCCTCGTCATATAGGCTTGCAGAGTCATCAACGTCCGGACTGTCTTCTCCATCACGTTTTCAACGGTTCTCGTTTCTCTTCTTTTTTCTCTATTCTGCTTTCACTGGTCTTTCTAATTCTCTCGTCTCGTTGTATTGTTCTTTTGTCTCGCGTGTGGTCTCGAGCACGCGTCATCTCGAAAGACTCTCTGCCGCTTTTTAGCAATCGTCATTGATCTGCCTCTCTGCCAACTTTTCTATTCGCCTCAATTCCTCGACGTTTTAATACTTTATTCTTGATATTTTTAATTCCAGCTAATTCCGAGGTATTAAAGTCACTTTAGTTCTCAATATTTCTTTTGTTTTTATCATTTTAATCTTTTTTTACTCCAGCTCATTCGCAGGTTTTGAAGTCACTTTTGTTTCTTGGTTATTTTATATATTTTTCTATTAGGTTAAAGTTTTTCTTCAATTTAGCTAATTTTGAAGCATTAAATACTCCGCTACGCTTTATCACTCGGTCGTGATTCCGAGGAATCGCTAAGACGAAGGAATTCTGGATCCACTGAGAATCTCGTTCGCTCCATTCCCAGCAGCCTTCCTTTTCTCCTTCAACGAAATTCTTTTGCTGAGACTTCCGCTAATTTATTATTGCCTCGATACAAAACTTAGCATCATTTTTTATCCTTTTATATCTATAGACGTGCAAGACTTTCGGATTTGTTATTTTACAACGGAGAAACATTTATGCGATCGATTTATCAGGAATGTTTATTGAGTCTTTTACCTCCTTCGCATCTTGACACATCTCTTTTCGCGGAATTTTCAACCGCAAGAATTTTTAATATCTGTATTTTTTTACACTACCGGAAATGCCGGATAATTATCCCAACTAATCGATCGATTTATCCTCTGCCATAAAGTTTGACGAAATACGAGCGGTTTGAGATCGCCATTCGCTCTTCTTGTGGGTCCACTTAATCTCATGGGTTTTGCTGCGTCATTCTCCATTTAGTCGCTTTGCTTTCAACTAAAAACGACGCAAGCGAAAACCTCTAGGATATATTCGCAATTTAAAGAGATGATGAGCAAAGTGTTTTGACAGGTTGCTAATTATATCGGAAATTCTTTTTCATTTTTCAAATTCATCTTATTGATTGAAAAACATTGGATATGAAGTAAAAATACTTATCGGAATAAAACAATTTTCATAAAATAAATATAAAATTATTTGCAATTAAAACAGAACTATTACGAATAAGAACAGAATTATTTAGAATGAAAGAAAATTATTCAGAATTCGTAGCCAATGAAAAAAAAAAAAACAACGATGATCAAATAATTCACAAATTATTATTTATTTCTCTAACCATTAAAGTAATATTTTTAAAGGATGTATAAAGGGAGTTGTCGACGAGAAATTAGGGAACAGAGAAGAGGGTTGTTGCATGCGGAAGCATTTGTTAAAAACACTCAAAGTTCCGGATGGCATTTCAAATTAAAGGACTTTTACGTACCGTTAAGATACGCACGGTTTTTACTTAAAAAAAAGCCTACAACATGCTCAATAATGAGTGACAGCTGTCGTCACTTTTCTCTCTTTCTCTCTCTCTCTCTCTCTTTTTTGTGCAGTCTGCCACAACTGACGCACATGGCAACGAGACACGCGGCTATTTACTGTCGAAGTGAAAAAGAGGAGTCTGACGTCTTGTATATGTAGAATTTATGGGTCGAAAAGTCTCGCAAGGGTAACCGGAGACTCTTCTCAATTACGGGTAGCTAGACGGTACACGTGCCTGATGCCACTGTCTGGTGGCCACTTTTCAAATGCGATCTACGCACCCACCACACTTTTGATTATTATCGTAACAGAACCCTCCGACACTTCATCTCTTAAGGGCCAAACTTTTCGAATGCGTTTAAAAAAGGTTACCTTTAGGCATTTTTCAGGAAAAAATACAGCTGGCCCCTCTCTAAGGACTTTTTATAATATATTTAATATTAATATAATAATATATAATATATTTATAATATATTAAAGAATTGTTTGGTTGATGAACTGAAATTAACTTAATAACAGGACATGTTTGTTATGCATTTGTTTTGAAAAAATACAGTTGACAATGGAGATAAGGTAGTTTGCTAAAGTTGGGATCCACGCATGATCATATATTTGTTTGCATGGAATCGAAAGAAGATCATTTTTTTTACGTTTTACCGTGTAGTTTTCGAGATATCAGTTTTTAAAAATATATCGTGACCATAGGAGAACGCAGACGATAGCATAGGTTAGAATTTTCAGTTTGAGAATACTCAAAAATTTGTCGTGCAGCCCACAAAAAAATCTTATTGCTCTAATCTACGATATGTGAAGCATCTTTTAGGAGAAATTGAATTGGATTCACCGTATAATTATTGAGAAACCGTGAATAAAATTACACACATAGCAGAATTCTGTCGGTTTGACTCGGACTTCTCTCTCTCGGAAGTCAGTAGACAATCAAGATGGCAGCTCATTTATGCCTGCCGGTACGAAATATCAATTAGATGAGTGCCTTTCTAAGCCACCAGCTGCTTCATTTCCAAGTTTTTTCTACTCATTGCATGTTTCTAGAGCTTCGAGTGAACGTTTACGTTGGTTCAGTTGTTTTGCTTTAATAAAACTGCCTGAAGGACCTCGTAATCAATTCATCGTGCGACAAAATTTTCGAGGTTATGTTTAAATTCTCACCGATCCACGGATCTGTTACTACATGAGTCAGGCAATTTGAAAAATGGACTATATTTGGACTCGGTCAAACTTTACCGAACTATCTTATTGTTAGCATCGGCATAATTAATTATGTATTATATTTAATAATTGTGGTGAAAAAAAAATATTTATCGTGTAGTTTTTAATTGGTTTTTGAATAATTTTTTGTACCAATAATTCGGACGTCGGTCATTTACTATGGGTTGTCCGAATCTCCATCTTTTACTCTCTTTTTGTGCTGTTCGAGTATATATAACACTTTGGGCGGTGAAATTAGTTGGAAAATTGTGTGGGGATTTGGGGTTCACGAGAAAGAGGGAGTTAGGCTTGGTGGTAATCCAGGAAAGGACAGTTTTGAGGGCTTTAGTTGTTGGAAAATCGGACGATAATTATTTAGTCTAGAACTGCAATGAAGGGTGAGTTTCTCGCTTCATTTCACGACATAATAACCCGAAACTGTAAATCAAGGGAACACGGCCATTCGGTTATTTCATATAGTGACCAAGAGAGAGAATATTTGCGAATCGGGAAAGGGCAGAGCATTTCCATGTTTCGCAGCATAGGCTTCAATAGGTAACAACATCAACCGATTCTGAGTCCTTTGACACTTTCAATATTGCCCACCGATTACAGACCGAGGATGGAGAGACCATGCTCTTGATATTATTAATTATCAATGATAAGCAACAGCGGCGAGTTGCATAAATTAAATTAAACAGTAAATAATTGCCATTTTTATTTTAATTCATTGTGTTTCATACAATAAGTTAATACAAGTTGTATACAGTTTGTTTAATCTTTATGTTACTACCCGGAATTTTCCACGTTAATTATTACTGGCGTCACCCGGTTAGTCCAAATGAAATGCCGTTATTACGACCCGAATTCGTATACCTATTGATGTCTATGGTTTGGGACTATTAGAGCGTTGCTACAAAGGTGAGTTACGCAGAGCAGCAGTTCAAACAAAATACTCAATTTCGGTAAACAACAGGTTTTAAGTTGAAAAAGTCATAGGAATAACAATATTTTCAAGGTTCACATTGAAATGTCATTCACAATTGTTAGAAGAAATAAAGCCATGGCAAAGTTTTATTCAATTTACACCAACATTTACCATTTTGTTTTTGCTTAAGGCAAATTAGCGATTACAGCCCATTGTATTTGTACTCTTTTAAATAATTAATTATGAAATCGTTTATAATCCATGAATTCGATTGTGTGTGTTCATTATCTGTGTGAGAGTAAATTTATAATATTTTTATTCTTCTTATTAAAAGCATTTTTTATAGACACTCAACGACTAGATTGTACCACTAAAACACCCTTAAATTGTACCTTGGTCTCTTATAGAGAAGATACAATAGGTTTGCTAATGGATAAAATCTTTCAAGCGCCCATTACGTGACCTGTAGCTATATAAGCAGCTTTCAGCGCGCTCCAAGCCCTATGTAAAACTTTCAACATGTTATTCTTAAAAGTGTATTTTTCAAACTGAGCGGAAACGTAATCTCAACAAATCTTTATCAATCCACTTAAAATTTTTACGATAGCATTAAAATTACATTATCTAAAAAATTACGTGACAGTTTAACGTTTTTTAAACTTTTCTAAACTCCAAAATCGAAACTTTTCGTTCAAACGTACGCCATTTTTACAAAAAAAAAAAGTATTTTTAATTTTTCCTACGTACTTCTTTAGCTAATCCTATATGAAACGCAACATTTTTTGGTTTTTTGTTCTGAATGAAAAATTGGAATAGGAACGTTATTGAACTATGGTGTCGCCATTTTGTAAAAAAAATCTGTTTTTAATTGTTAATACTCCTCGGAAAATGTCTAAAGAAGGCCTTCAAATCGTTTTTTTTCGTCCAGTAACAACCACGCTCCCCTGAAAAATTGTCAAAATTAGGCAGCTTTTCCGGCCGCTAGAGTGTTATTGCCCCTTAAAAAAACGATAAGCAAGCACTTTTAAACAATATTCGCTCGTAAAAAATCTTCGTGTAACTAAAGATTTTCCGCATAGACTGAGTTAAGTAATATTCTAATTTATGCGATATAATATGCGACAGCATTTTTCGATAGTTACAGTATGTCGAGTGGATTAGTGTGTTTCGCGTAATAAATCATAAACATGGTCGATTTATGATTTTTGGGATGAGTCTGATACGGACGTGCTAAATATCTGGGTTATTATGAAAAACAGCTTTTTTGTACATATTTTTCTTCAATATGTCTTCACAACCAAGTATTCAACTTGAAACGTATTCCTTATGTTTTTTTGTTTTATTTTTTCCTGCCTTGAAAAAAATACTTGTGGGTATCCGGCTAGTAATTAGCAAGGTATTTGAGTTAAGTGTCATTTACATCAAATGGGCCAACCAAAAGAATTCATATGGATTCACCATTTTCAATGCGAAGTTGAAAATGGGTACTCATCTGGGTACCCGGATAGCAACATAAGCGTTAACTTCATGTCATATTTGATTATTAATATTACTTTAGGATGATTACTTATTTATATTCATTTTTTTACGTTTATAGTCGCATGATAAAAATGTAGATTTTAGTGGACCGAAGATGAATTTTTCCCGGTAGTTTTTAATGTATAGGGTCGTGTTTGCTTAATTATTATTTTTTTAAATTTCGATCGGTTGCAGAAAAAAAATAAATAGCTGTAGATTAAAAAGGGAATTACTACTGACAAGTAGGGCCAACGAGCAGCAGAAATACTAGTCAAAGGAAGAAAATCGTCAAAAGGTAACATGTAAAAAAATTAAAAAAATGGTACAGGGGGAGAAAAAGTAAAGAACGTATGCAGGAAGTTTATTTTTAAATATATAGGTTTTTCTAGGGATAGAAAATTGTTGCTTTTTTGTCGCTGTTTTGATCACCCATCCATATCCGCAAGCAGGAATTAAACGCGTGTCACGAAGCTTTTCATTGCAGCTCAACGAAGCGTAAACAAGAATGGAATAAAAAATCATGTTTTTATAAAAAAAAATAAAATGAAAACAGCGGAGACCAGTAAACCACTATTCTTTCTTTTTGCTTCTCTTTCTCTGATGTGGAACTGTGAAAGGTCGAGTGAAACACTCCCGATGGACTTTTACGAAATTGAATTACAAGTATGATCGAAAAAATGGTCAAAAAGGGAAGAAAAAATGTTAAACGATCGAAGTTTGAGTGCAAAAAAAGTAACGTGAAGAATGTGACGAGATGTACTACTCGACGGAATAATAATCGATCGACTAAAAGCCATATACAGCTGCAAGGAAAATCATACTTTGAGAAAAGAAATTTGTTGAATCAACAAATTTTTGTTGAGTTAATAAATTGTGGTGAAATGAAATTCGTTCACTCAACAAAAATTTGGTTAATTCAACCACTTAATTTGCTGGCTCAAATAAATATTGCTCACTACGATGAAAATATTGTTGAATCAACAATATTTTTGTTGAATTAACAAATTTCATTTTGTTCGCCACAATTTGTTGTTTCAACAAAAAATTTGTTGAAACAACAATAGTAATTTATGCTACAAGTGCAGAAAACAGCGAATTCCATTGCGCGTGAAGTTGCCGCATGAACCGAAGGCTTATGGTGCATTTCACACGAGTACGAGTGTGAAATGCACCATAAGTCGAAGCAAATGCGGCAACTTACGCGCGATGTAATTCCTTTTTTTTCGTACATGTCGCATACATTATTTTTTGCAATGACTGCCTCGAAAGTGGGATTTGAGATTCAATAAAACCAATGACAATTATATTCAAATAAGAACTCGTATATAACCAGCGTTAAGTTTATTTTTCATTTACATGAAATGGGAGATTTGAACAATTATTTATATTAAATGTCATGATTCTTGTATTTGAAGATTGTTGCGAAGTTTGATCCAGATTTTCATACAGCACTCCAGAATCTGCATTATTCAATTGTGGTACATTAATATGTACTTAGCAAAGGTTTTAGAAACTGATCATTTTTGACGTTGATGGGATTGATGTTGAAGTCGCAGAAATATTGGGTTTTGATACATTAACGAATTGCGTGATTTTCTCACAAATTCGTTTCTTGTTGTCTACTGAATCCTCTATGTAACCTTCAGCCACCTGATTTAATTTCCAGCCCTCATGACGTTTCAACGTTGTAATATCCACTCCAGCATCGGCAAGTAAACTTGCTGAAGTTCGTCGAAAAGCATGGCCGGTTTAATTTTCAAGGTGTGGTAAATTCAAGTACTGCGCAATTTCTTTAGACATACTCCCAAATTTATTTATATCAATCGGTTGTTGGGTACATTTTCCGTTTTGATAGTTCAAAAAAAACAGATTTCAGGTCTGTTGGACGTAACGCTACGTATTTTTTCAAAATGTCGTGAAATGCGCCGGTGATTACGAACGATCGCTTGATGTTCGTCTTAGTATTTGGGAGGGTCACAAGGATTGTCGTTGAGTCGATATTCGCGACATCACTGACAGTGATGTTACAAAGTTTTTCTCTTCTACATGCGCCCGTTATGCCGGCAATCAGAGCAGCCTGTAATTATCATTGTCGTTAAATTATTGATAAATATATAAGAGTGTAAATGTCAAATTTTACCTTCGTGGCCAAATATTTAATGTCCGAGGCTTCATTTATGAATTTTTTTAATTTCTTTGGATGACAGAACTTTTGATTTTTTGCTTGCAAATCCCGTTGATTGTCTTTTTAAGAAGGCCGTAAGTTTCGCGTAATTTTTTATATTGACGTTTTGATGCAGATTCAAAGTACTTTTTAGCATTGAATATTGAGACCAACACTGAGAAAATAAATTTGTTGTTTCAACCAATTTTTTGTTGAATCAACAAATTGTGGCGAATAAAATGAAATTTGTTAAATCAAAAGAAAATTTTGTTGATTCAACAATATTTTCGTCGTAATCAGCAATATTTATTTGAGCCAGCAAGATAAGTGGTTGAATTAACCAAATTTTTGTTGAGTTAACGAATTTCATTTTGTTCGCCACAATTTGTTGATTCAACAAAAATTTTGTTGAATCAACATATTTCTTTTCTCAGTGAAAGAGTCGATGGTTTAACACTTTTCTCGGTGTAGGCAAAAAAAAACTAGTCATCGAAAAAGCAAATGTCAAAAAAGAAACGAGTTCTTTGTTTTATGTTGCAAACTGCCGAATTCTTGTAATTTACTTTAAGTGTTGATAAATGGGCAGCGGAGATGAGAAATAAAAAATTGGTATAATGTAATGAAAAATTATAGATGCAATGAGGGTGATACGTCTTTTCTCTCTTTTCTTCTCTTTCTTTCTTTCCCTCTCTCTCTTTCATTCTCGTCTCAACCCTCTCGAGGCGTTGCGGCGGTCTTAAAGAGCGAATAAAAGAGGAACAAGTACTGGGAGCTTGCATTCAATGTACTGCCACTTTTACTTACATACAGAGACAGGTAGAGTATTACCAGGAGGGATACGAAAAAGGCTGTTGAGGTGGTGAAATCTTAATGGTTGCACTTAAATGCGATGTAAAATTCGTCTCTTTTATTTATATTCTTTTTCTCTCCATGGATCAGTCGCCAGAAAGCGTCCATAAGAGCGAGAGAGATACAGGATATAGTGGGTGCATGAGAGTGATAGACACGGATTCACGATTCACGCGATTGATGCTTCCTCTTATGCAAAAAGTTTAATCCGAAATTCATGCAAAATGTTTATAATATTTCAAAAAATAAAACAGAATACGTTGAAAAAAGATTTTAAAAATTTATTAGGGTGGAAAAAATGAATAATTGCCAATTAGAAAATAATTTCTCTCCACTATTCGTGACAATGACATCGAATTTCGTTCATGCATAATTTACCCTCGCTGCTATATGGCTACTTTTGACACGATTAAAATTATACGTGAACGTTTTGCCTCTGCTCGACTTAATGCACATGGAATTTATACTAAAACTCAAAGTTAAAGGGTAAATTCGTAAAAGCTCTAGTGTACCCATGTAGTTCGTACAGTTTGCAATATGCACAAACTTTTGTACCCTTTCGAATAGAGATCCAAGCGCTTTGCAGTTCCCTCTCCCTCCCCCCCCCCCCCTTCCCCGCCTTCCGCGCTTGTTGACGAGCAATCGTGCTTGGGAAAATTTTCACTTTGATCTCTTTTACCAATTTT